>JAXQQM020090962.1:0-382283 GCA_034641835.2 Pinus albicaulis
TGGGGTCTTCTCCAAAGAATCCATAACCACCATATGTACAACCCCATCAAGGATTTCTTTATCTTCCTCTATCGAACTATGGACAACTTGCATTTCATCTTCCCATACAGATAGAGGCCATAGTACATATAAATCGAAACCTTTGTAACAACATCCCATATTGGCAAAAAAATCAACATCGTTGTTACATTCTTTTCAAGTATGTTGAAAAATTAGTTAGTCGACATTACCAAGCAAAGCATTAATATCTTCAGTAAAAGTCCCTCCAATCTCCAACTCTTCACTATATTTTTGATATATTGAGCATTTAAAAGTTTCTAAACGCATTATATTGTAATCTAAATATTTAAATCCCTTAGGAATAGCGATTTGAATGTCATTCTCCAATGTCGTGAACTCTTACAAATTGTCACTTGCTACCCCCTAATTCCGTGAAAATACTCTTAAAGGAGAAAAGTTATCATCATGAAAAATATCTTCGAAACCTATTAATCTGGAATTAACCTTAGATTCCCCATCAAATTTCGATTTAATAAAATTGCTTGGATTAATGTTCAAAGAATCATTTTAAAAAAAATAATAAATAATATCATAATCCCTAGTCAATATATTTAAAGAATCACTAGTTAAAATTATTATACAATATTATGAAATTTATTCAATTTTGAATCAAAATTGATGGTGTCATTGTAAATTAAAAAATATCTATGTAATCATCAAAACACATAATTATTTGCGATTCAAATAAAAGTCAAAATGAAAAAATACCTATGATATATAGTCCTGATGATGAACCATACTGGTTGGTTCGAAATGCGTCGACAACATTCCATTATATGTGATTATTACCGAAAAAGATTTTACAATTTTATATGGATCACAGAAACATAGATTCTAAAAAAGTTCAACTTATTTTCAATAGTTTCTAAAAAATTTATTATACGTTTTATTTTATAGCTTTTTATTTTTATTATTAATAATTTTTATTTTCATTATATAATTAAATTTGTTGTTGATGCACAACGTTCCTTTTCATATAAACTATAATTCCTCTCGGAACGCATACACAAATTGGTTTACCATGTTCCTTAAGCTATTTTGTTCTAAGAAAACAATTATTGTAAAATGATTGTAGGTAAAGGTATTTTAGGAATAAGTTTAGCTCGTGAAGAGGATAAATATCAATATTGCACTATAAAATAGATCTAAGGAAAATGCAATGTGAATTTTGGATAAAAATTATTTAAAAAAACAAATTTAATCCACTTACCCTAAAATATTCTCTTTAAATCTTCAAATTTAGGGAAAACAAAAATAATTGTAACTTTCTATTTTTATTTTCAATCATTTTTTTAAAATGAAAATGTATAATATGCAATTATATATTATTTAAAACTACTTCACCTTTTCAAACCTAGTGAAACAAATTTATCCTTGTGTTCCAAATTTGTTGAGATAAAAACATATTTTATGTACTTTTTCTGTAATAAGTCATAAATTTGTGGTTTAAAGCCTAATAAAGATTGTAAAATATCAATATTTCACTCTAAAACAAAACCAAGCCCAATGCAATGCCAATTTTGCATAAATGTTGTAAAAATAGATAAATTTAATAAATTTAAGCTAAAATATTAGCAATAAAACTCCAAACTCATGAAGCAACAAAAATAATTAAAAAAATCTTTTTTTTTTCAATCAAAGTAGTTGGAATTCCAATTGAAAATTCTAATAACATTGCTCACAATTTATATCACATAATCATGGCCTCTTGTGATCGTTGGAGGTTAATCATTCTTCATTCTATTAATTTAACTTGAACAATAAACACAATTGGAAATATTCTTTAAATGCATGAAAATTAAACAACATTGTCAATATACTCCATCCAGGGGCCACTTTTATTTTCTCGATAAATAATAAAATTATTTTTAATTTGAAAACATAATTTAAAATGATTTTTAATTGAATAATTTTTTTATTTTTTAATATAAAAAATGGATTAAGAACTAAAAATCAAAATATTGAAAAATAAATTGAAAATAAAATTCCTTATAAGTCCCAAGAAAAGTTTAACCAAACCCAACCCAAAACAAATAAAAAAAATAGTGTTTTCCGTAAAAAGTTAACAATGTTTTGGCGGCACTTTATAGAGGTCTAAGCCTGTAGGAGGGGTTTATAAAAACCCCTTTTTTATGATTGTCTCTTTTTATGTTTAGCTCTGATAATGCACCTCATGAGTGTCGAAAATGAGCATAAAAGCCAAGAGGAGGTGTTTTTGCAAGGAGAAGCACCTAGATGCTCTGGCCCTGGAGCTCGTTCACCTCCTACAATCACATGTGCATGTGGAAATCTAAGCCATGACTATGATTCTCCTATAAGGAAGTAGATCACATAGGATGAGAAATGTTTATGGCCACGATTTGCACTACCTACAAAGACCATCATCAAGGTCCACTTCCTCATCTTCGTTCAGAGGTAGGAGGCCAAGATAATCACCACATGTTTATTTCAAATTGTTTCAAGGAATTTGTCTTCTATGTACTAGACACAACCTTTGATGGTACCTATCTCCACTTCTGCATGTTCTCCTCTAATTTGAAATGCTTTTATTTATGCTAAATTCCAATTTTTATTAAAATTACATGGTTGGGGTTTAATTTCTACTAAGTATAATGCTGAATAGGTTAATGTTAATTTATTTTTTCTGTTATATTCAAATTGGTCGTTAAATGTGGAGGCCCTTAAATACATTAACTCTGCAATGGTATACCATATTAGATACGTTGAAATGTCCATATTTTGTTTTCCCATTTTTAAAAGCTTTTATCTTGTTAGTTTGAAATTACTATATTGTCAGTCCATGAGGTGAAAAATATGATGTATTTATGCAAAAACCACCTAATTTAATCTGTAAAATCCAAGGGATAAAATCATTAGTTGTAAGATCGAAAGAACTCTAGTTTCAACAATACGCTTTTGTCGATATCCTTTGCAGAAAAATAGTAGAGACTGAGAAAATATTTGATATATATATATATACTCAAAACATCATTTTACTCAATATTTTATAAATGTAATGTAATTCTCATCATCACATAAAAAATGTTAATGCTACTTTTACCAAAAACTATACCCACATTATTCAATTAGAGAAGTCAAATGTAAAATTCATGGTTGTATTTAGGGATGTTTTGATGAGAATGATTTCTAATATGAAAGTTTGTCAAATTATAGGTATTGTTGTTGAAATTCATGGGACTTATGATTTATTTCTCATAAAGGGTTTCTCTCAAAATCTACAAGGATACTCCCCACCAATCACTCTCATTTGTAGTTACCATTGAAGAAATGGTCAAATCAAATAAGAATTGATTAGCAATCCTACTTGAATGACATGTTTATTTAACTTGAGGGATAAAATGAACCCATAGAGTTCACATAGGAAATTCTAGAGAATTACTCTCTTTAGATTGGTTTCAATAATTATACATCAGAAGAATCAGATACAAAGTTTGAACTCCTTCATTCCATTTGGACTAAAGATCAAAATTGTATGCTAGTGGATATAGATAGTGCTAGATATTCTAACCTATATTTAGTTGAAGATGAAAATTGTACGATATTGAATATAGATAGTGCTAGATATTCTAACCTAATTAGACACTAACTTCATTACATTATTTTATGATGGTTCTATGTTACATGAGGCTGTAGAGGAATAATGTGCATTGATTTATCTCTAGTAAAAGAAAAACCTTATTTCCCACAGGCCTTGAAAAAGTTCTTGATTTGAATGTGAAACATTTAAAAGTTTTGGTTTGAAAATAATATTATGGAAGGTAAATAATTCCATCCATTTTTTTTTGCTTCATTCGGAGAATTTCCAATATAGGGTATGAAGCTTGATTACTGAATTTTATGCTTTTAGTATTGTGTCCATTCCTCAATGTAAGATTGTAGTTGTGAACACTCTAGCTAAAGATTCTTTTAGACTATATCCATTAGATGATATTCTACCAACATGTTTCTATTGAAATCATTTTTAAGCCTTTAATCCCAAACAATGTAACTAACTTGTGGGTGTTCAATGATGATCAATAGATTATCCAATTATTTGATGAGTGAGGACATGTTTAAGCATTCAGTAATAGAAGATGAAGAGCATTGAAAATCTATCGATATTTTTCAAGATGGTATGGGAAATTTAACGCAGAATTCAATTCCTAGAGGAGTAGATCTATAAAATCTATAAATGTCAAAACAAATAATTCTACTATGAATTATGAGACGAGGTAGAGAAAAAAATTATTTAGAACATAAACCTTGGAACTTGCTATTAAGAAGCAGAAAAACAAGTTTTTATGCAATTCTTCGTACAAAGATTCTGATGTCTTCACTTGATCTATGAATCTCTAAGAGCATATAACAAAAGCATAATAAAGTTGTCCATTCCCCTCAAAGAATATGTGAAAACTTATCTAATATAAATGAAGAAAAGTAATATCTCATCGTATCCACCAAATTAGAAATAATTCTAAAACACTTCGTATGTGAATATCATCTTCATGTTTTTCATTCTTCCTAGATTTCCCAATTTAGTGTCACCAAGAGGAAACCAAGAGAAATAAAAACATGCTGATTTCAATAATTTAAACAAAGTTTTGCAACATCTACTTAAGCTTGCAAAACCTCCATCATGCAAGATGGCTAGTTTCAAAGCTCTTTCCATTCATGTTTCAACATGATGAATGATAATTCATTCAAGGTCTTATGCATGAATTAAGGTTAATCACCTACTTCCGTCTCATCTAAATCTTCATCTATAGCATCCAATAGTATCCTGACAGCACATAAAAGGATATAAATAACCATTCAATTCTATCCTTACCCCACTTAATCATGTAAACTGTAGCAAAAAAATTTCAAATGTTTGGCCTTTTCAACATGTGAGTCAACATGTGATTCCTTTGTTAGTGAAAATGGTTGTATCCACAATATACCAAATGCTTTGTTTCCCACTTTAAAAATTCTAGTATTCTACCCTCCACTTCATCTCCCATTCTTCAACATCCGCTACTTAGTGTCTCCCCTTGGATTCAATTCACTTCTATGACCAAATCTTGAAACAATTTTCTTTTTTTACCTTTTTAATGGGGCTTCTGGAAAAACAACTATTCATTAAATTTCTATTATATATGAATCCATTACAATAGCTAAAAACATCACTTTGATATTGAATCTAGTTGAATAGGGTGGCTATGTCATTTAGTGGTACTGAGGACATGAAAACAAAAGAAAACATCTCCATGAATCATATATGTAGCATTCATTATCAGAGAGAAGATGTTAGGTCCCTAGAAGACTAATGTAGCCCCTTATTTTTATTGTTTGTATCCCCATTACTATTGTTATTTTACCCATGTAGTATCCACAGTGGTATTATTGTGCCCCATAGAAGCCCACTGTTGTTATTTTTCTACCTTTACATTATTATTATTATGTCGGTTCAGATTATATTGTGATGCCTTTGACTCCTATATATATAAAGAAGGTTTTTTCATTTGTATCATCCAAGAATTGTTCATTTATGTAATGTAAAGGAGGTTTCCCACTCAAAGTGGATAAATTTTAAGTCATTGATCTATCTTTTCTTCTATTTTGTGAGATGGTTTCATAACATTTGGTATATGAGCTTTGGATTCTAAGGTTTCGCTTCTTGAAATGGGTCATCCTGGAATTTGCACTATAACATTTTTCTGCGAAGATTCAGAAGCTGAAATTGAAACCACATGGAGTTTAAATGTTAGTGAACTTCATGCCAGAATTTCAGATCTTAGTTCGATATATTTTTGGAGATATGATCTGAGTAATTTAGGGTTTTTACAGGCTCCAAAATTCAGTCGCAAACTGGTGACCTAGGGAAAATCGTCATAACTTTCATTTTAGGAATTGCATTTTAATTATGTAAAAATTTTCAGAAATTACATGGAATGTAGTTTTTTGTTTAGTAATTTCAAGGTTGAAAATTGAAATAGTAACATGTGGCATGTCATACAAGTTCTCACTATTGAACTAGTCTATAATCAGGTCATCGTGGGAGATCGGGCATAACTTTACCTTGAAGAACCCAAATTAGGTCTAGAATGTGGCATTGGAAAGAAGACGCAGACATCTACTACAGGAATGGAGTTCAAATATTGGGTATCCGTAACAATAGAGAAACATCAATTTCAATAACGAGCTCCTCAAAAAAAAAAAAAAGTTGTGTAATTATTTTTAAATTTCATAACTTTTGTTTGAAAAATCAGTTGGAAGTGATTCCAAGGGCATATTGAAGCATAGATATCAGTATTGGGTTCTATAATTCCTCCAGAAAATAATTCCACACCCATTAAGCCATCATAAAGCTCTACTATGACACGTGAAAAGGAAGAATTGCAACATGATATATAAAAAAAAATTAAATAAATGATGTTACAAATTTTTTTATATCAAAACATATCTTAACAAGTTCATCTTGATGTTACAAATTTGTTCATTTCAAAGCATATCTTATCTATTTATTTTTTTAAATAAACAGAAATGCGATGGTTTAAATACTAGGAAAGACTCTAGAATATCTACACTTCATTACAAAGAAAAACAAGGGACCTTCCATTAGCGAAATGACCACTTCATATTCAACAAGATTAAGGCCAAGACAACCATAATAATGTAAAAATGACATTTCCAAATGACATTTCATCTTTTCTATCCTACATATTTCATAATTGTTAGCAGAGTATATTGGTGAAGCTATGAATGATGGTATTAAGGATTAAATAAGGTACCATTTTTTTTTTTTGCGCATTTACATATTAGTTTTTAAAATTATAATACAAAATTATTTTATTTATTTCCAAAGTTTATTTTAAATTATAATAAAAATATATGTTATTTATAGTCCAAGCAAACCTAATACTAATGCAAATCTATTGCTACAGTGATGCAACAAGAACAAAAAATAAATGTTAACAATTTTTAATTATGTTATATTAATTTATCTTTTTTATTAGTCTTTTTCATCAATCAAAATGGATAGTAAAATTATTTTATTTTTTTGTCTCTTTCTCCTAGAATGTATTAAAACTATTTTTTAAATTATAATTTTTTATTATTTAATTTATATTTTTGAATACATAAATCAATTTAACACAACAAAAATTCCAAACTTATTGAAACTATAAAAAATTAAAAACCTGTAATTAAATAAATCCTTACCAAATCTCTAACAATTACATTTGGAAAAAAAATATTTCCAATCTCTTCAATCTATTAACATAATATTTGACAAAAAAAAATATATGATATTTTTTATTTATATTTAGATATCATGTCATATTTTTATAATAATAATTTATATTTATATTATGGTTTAACTGTGATATTTTTTTAATATAATATTAAATTTCTTCATTCTAAATTATTATTATATAATTAAAAAAAAAACAATTCAAAATAATGTTTATATATTTTAATAATAATATAGATATGACCTATAATCACTGAAATTTTATTTTATTATTAAAATATAAATTATAAATTTTTATATGTTTTAATAATAATATAAACATAAACTATAATTATTAATATTTTATTTTATTATTAAAGTATGAATTATAAATTTTTATATATTAATTTATTCCTAAACTTGATGAACTCAAGAGAATTGAATCCACGCTTAATAAATTGATAGAGAGTGGGGACTTTAACCAACTAAGGTAGACTACCCATCACGACAATTATTATTACAACATATATATTAATTATATGTTAAGATAGTTCATTTCCTTTCATTTTATCAATAAATATAATAGACAGTATGAATGTCCTTGTTAAATAAGTTTTAATATTAATATTATAATATAATTAAAAAATGTTTTTGTTAGGATATTCTGATATATAGGAAATAGTTAAGAATAACTTAGTGTAGTATAGAGTTAGGTAAAGTGTGTTTTTTTACCATGTATATTTGTAACTTATAATTCGAAGGTCATGATCTGATGATTATTTCGTACCAGTATTAACGACCCTTGATCCGTGGCTTAACACCTAATTGGTCCATAATCTCTATTTAAAGCACATGGAGAGTCATTTGTCGGTAATCATTTATGAGAAAAACATATATAATTTTTCTTTTATATTAATAAATTCCCTGAAATGGTCTGATGTACTGATTTGTAATCTATTTATAAGCAGTAACTTTTGATTCTTAATCTACGAAACTTACCTTATAAATTTCTACAATTTTATTTTATTATTATTTTTTAGGATTATGTAAAATTACAAAATTATAATTAAACCGAACAATCTTACCAGTTGAAACTCATGTTAAAGTCATTTAATATCTAAGAAGAGGTATTTCCTCACCGTACAAGTCGTACTCACTAATTATTGCCACAATATCTCGCACAAGTAGCATAGTAGGTAGGGGCGATGAAAACTGGGCAGAAAAAATGTTAAGAAGGTCTAGGGGGAGAGTTGTCTATCACAGTGTGACCCGCACTGTTATAGTACCTATTCCATCAACCCACCAAAAATAGATATATATGCATCCAATAATTAAACATAAAGAAATAATTCGAAGTCCTAAATTTCAAAGTCATTGATCGGGGCCCACAACTGCCCATAAATAGCCCTCAACCTATTCATAAATATTTAATAAGTATCAATATTACAAATCCTATCATATCAACTCAAAACTCATAAAACCATTTTTCCTTCCAAAATGGTCAAGTCAATAAGTACAAAAGACAAATACTTTAAATTGAAAGACAACAGCATGTATCAACATTAAACCTACTCACAGCTAAATGACACCCACCCAATAAATTCAATAAATGATTTTTCATTAAAATAGATCAAAATAGATCAAAGCACATGGATCAACAAAAACAAATTCCCAGCCATTGGATCACATCAAATTCAATCTTGATCACACATGCAAAATGAAGCCATTACAATCCATGGCCATCATTGTCACCAATTAAATTCAACTACAAAAAACTATAAAAGGAGTTAAACCACCGCTGAACATTCAAACTATTGACCAGTCCTGGAGACAAACCAACATAGAAAATTTCAAAGTATAATCAGGTTAGTTTTCTCAACAATTTTCTTACAATTTTATTTTAATTTCTGAGTATTTATTTCTGATTCTTACACTTTTATTTTCATTTCTGAGCCTTTATTACAGTTGTCTTACAAATCTTTATATTAGTTTTATTTCAGTTGTCTTACAAGTCTTTATATCAATTTAATTTTCTGAACCCAATGAGATATTGATTCAATCAATGTTTGAATATTTGAACATGTTTTACGTTTATTTTTGTGTTTCTATGTTTCTAACTTAGGATTCAAAACCTAAATGACAGTATCCAGATCCTATAAAACCACCCACAATAACTTCGCCCATTGGCTCATATCAAAACCAATGAAGTCGAGCCAAAGGTATTTGTACCATGGCTCAGTTCAAGGCTGTTAATGTTAGGGTTTGATCAAGATGCCATTAGTTAGAGGATTTTGTCTCTAGTGAGTAATAGAATTATAATGAGTTTTTCCAATGCTAGTAAATAAAATAATAACAATAATATTTTAATGGCTCACCCACAGATTAGTTTCTTGGCGTAAATTCACAGATCAGTTTCTTCGGTTACTGATTAGCATTAAATAGAAAACACAGAGATCAATTACTTATGCTTAAACCCTCACAATTATTTAGTTCCTTAGCTTAAAAACTCACAATTATTGTGTTCAGTCATGATGAACTGACGCTAAAGCATTTACAGAACATGGCCACTCTGTCTCTTTCTGCAAACTGTGGGATACTTAGTATCCAATTTCAAAAGAATCCTTGAGAAATAGCAGTAGAAATGAGAAACAACCCTGGAAAATTGGTCTCAATTATATGGCAGCAATCAACCACCACCTAATCAAGCCTTCTTAGGAAGGCCAACCTACTTGGCTCAATCAGGCAACTCAGGGTTTGGCACTGAAGATTCTCAAGGCCATAAAGAATAGAAGTGTTAGATGTTTTTGGATGTAACCACATTATGATGTGGATTTTTGGATGGACTATATGTTTGGAATTTTATATCTTAATAGATCTTAGATTTCATTTCTACTACACTAAGTATAATTTAAATGTTTTCATCATACTTCCAAGGAACCTCAAACATAAACTCTGTTAACCATGAAATGAATTCAAGAAGATAATGGAACAGTAAGGGAGTGGAACATGGACTCTCAAAATCTGGATTACACTTGGAAGCAGAAGCTTGGATCATTCAAAAGAAAGTGGAAGGTCATGTCATGGAATATCTTCATACACCTTTCATATAATCACGGGACTGTTTAAATGTGAATATCTATATGTATATTTTTTAAGGGATTGTTTATGAACATACCTAGGAGCTATTTTTTTATGAGACAAAACTAGTTTCAAATCGGTGATATGTTAGAATGATTGTGATAGGGTTGTCATATTGACATTTTTGAAGACTTTTTATGAAGCAAGATATCTTCCCAGCCATACTTTTATCACTTCCTATGCTTAAGGATATATCTAAAATGTAGAAAAACACATAGTGAATGTAATTTTTTTTTTCATAATTAAATAATTTTTTTTTTAGGAAAATAAGGTAGCATAACAGCATAATCAGAACCAATCTGGTTATATCTACCTAACATGAGATGTTAATCTAAGGGTTCAATACACAGAATCTCTTCATACTTCATTATAGGCAGCTAGTTGGATCCATTACCCAACTTCTATTTGTTGGGATCATCTCAAACAAGACTCCCAGTCTAACCAAACATCTAACTTTAACGTGGTCGAGTGCTTCTCAAACATTGTACCTTAAGGTTAAGATATACTTTACCAACAGAAGATATTAAAAATCATTAGAATCGAGAGTAATTTATTAATTAATTATATGAAGTGCCCCAAAACTATAAAGTTGAAACACATGCTACATCAAGTTGTCTGTAGTATTGACCCCATTTAACATCACCACAATACATCCACTTTGTCATGGATGAGAAATGCACAAAATGGTTATACGGCATGCACTCTTATCAACTACAGGGCTTAGCTGGAGTATGCTACAAATATGTATTTTGAAATAGTATAATAATATTGAGAAGTCATTTGGATGCACTAAAAGAAGAAAGAAATGTCTCTAAAGGAAAGTGCAGTAAAATAAAAATGTCTCTAAATGTTTGAAAGTGGAAACTAGAACAAGTGATGAAACTTCTTTAGTTATACCACTCATATTTCAACTGTTACTTCCATTCTAAAAGATAAAAAATATATCATTGTAAAGAGCATTGGCACTTGGGAATCAAGTTTTTTAGAAGTATAATGATACCAAGAAATATGGTTTTCCAAAAGGAGGACTGGACATCTCCAACTAGAAGCATAATATAAGTGAATTTGACATGAAAATGCCAGTGCCTCAATAATCAAATGTGCAGCAGGAAACTAGAAAAAGAAAAGTAGTAGTTCCAAAAAGAAAAGCATATTAAACAGAACTTCAGATAAAAATTGAGTTTAACTAAAAGTAAAGCGTTCAACTGCACCCTGCATAAGTGATCTGTAAATACAATAACAAGTTCGGTGTATCTCACATGTGGCAGAGAAGTAATAATATGCTACTATAATATATGAAAAAAGGGTCCTAGAGTTAAATAACCCAGCAACATGAGCTTCACATATATGCAACACAACTCTTGTTTATGTTTTATTGCATCCATAAACAACTCCATTCTCAACTAACCACCTCCCATCCCATTTGAAGCAAATACAAATGAATGCTCCAAAATTTTTTTTTTAACACTTTACCTATCCTACTCGACTCCAACACTTTACCTATCTTAGTCCACTCTAATCCAAAAAGGAATAATTAGAAATTTATTAACACTTGGAAACATTTTTGGCTGCAAACATAAAATTCGTTAAACAAAAAGGATATTCAAGTTTTTCTTGAAGCTCACAGCTTCACTACATAGTACACATATTGCCAAAACTCATTATAAGAGTGGAGATACAGATAAAATCCTTAAGCAATTTATTGGTTACTGTTGCTAGAGCTCACAGAGTCACAAGCGAATGCTTTCCAATAGTTTAAGAATATTTGAGATAACACACACATGAATAGAACATAAGAGTAAACAGAAATAGAAAAGCATGAACAAAACAAAATTTACAAGCAAGAACAGAAATCTAAATTTATGAACAAGGAAGTGGAGAACAATACCAAAACTGAGAACAGAAAATGCAACAGAGCAAAAGAACTAATAGCAGCCAAGAACTAATTGTAAAACCCATATAATTTTTTTTCTGAATTCAATAGATTTAGGTGGCACTTGTTCCAAAGGGAAAGGATATGCGATCATGTGTATCATCGGAGAAAAGGAGGAAAGACCAAAACATTAGCAAACCCTGAATCAGCACATGAATCAAGCACATCAATGTCATAATTATTTGTTAAGCGGGGTTGATAAAAAAATCAACCACAACAATCTCATAATTTCTCAAGCGGGGGAGATAAACACATATACACAACCCCAAGTATCTCGACAAACATCAACACACACAACTAAGTATTTCAGCAAACATCAGCGATCATACACAGATATACGACTATATCGGCTCAGCGAACATACACATACACACCCGAGTATTTCAGCGAACATAAACAGATATACAAGTATCTCGACTCGACAAACATACACGTACACAACGAAGTATTTCACATACACAGATTTACCAGTATCTCGGCAAATATACATAAAACCAAGTATTTCAACAAACATAGAGGTATACAATAACCAAGTATTTCACATGCATATCACAGAATCGAGGAAGGCACATGTGCACAGAGCAGAAACAACAACAAGAACAATTACATATACCACTAGAAACCCTAAACCCTAAGGCACATGTGCACAAAGCAGAAACAACGACAAAAGAAATTACATATACCACTAGAAACCCTAAACCCTACGGCACATGTGCACAGAGCATGAACAACAACAAGAGCAATTACATATACCACTAGAAACCCTAAACCGTAAACTACATAGGAAGAAGAACAAACAGTGCCAAAACTAGTGCCATGAACAGATAGTCCGAAGAAGAGCTAAATTGAACCGAAATAGATTAGAAGTGTTCATAAACACATGTTTTCAAGTGTTGAAAAACACAACAGTGGGCTGGTAGGAATTATTTTCCTACCGGGCGGTGAAGACGATGCAGAGGAAAACGTCGATGGAGGAGCCAACTGATAGCTAGAGCCCGCCACAGTTCGGCAATCCCTGCAAAACCCTTGAAAATAGCATAAATTAGCCAAAATCTCTGTAAAAACCCTTGAAAACGCAAGAAACACAACTTCTGCAAAAATCATGGTACTTCTGCAAACCAGTAGAGGGGACGAAGCCATCAACATCTCCCCACAGCATGGAGAAGTCGAGGAGGGTAGTTTGATAGTGGAGGAGCAAGCTATGGCGGTCGCGGGAGCCAAACATGTCCACAGCAGGGCGCAGGAGCAACATCAACTAAAGAGTGACAAACCAACAAGCCATTTGAACAGCAACAAAAACCGTAAGCATCTGTTCAACAGGGGAAGAAGACAAGCACCAACACTGGCGACACAGCGCGCAGCCACCGGTGGAGCTCTCCGAGCAACATCCCGCCCCGAACAGAAATGCACAGGGTGAGGAACGCATGTTGCATAACAGGTCGTTTGAAACCCTAAAAGTACGGAAGGAGCTCGAATTTAACTCCCTCACCAACCAAAACACGTCAACAATGGTAGTTGTAAAGTGTCGTACAACACGCGGTGTGCTAGCCACGTGGTTTGCAGACGTGGAACGGAGGGCGCCAAAGTAATGGCGTCCCTCCCCTAGGCGATGTGCACCACAGGCGTGGTGTGGTGATTATGACATAAAATTACACGTCCGTGTGATTCACGCAACATTCGTGGTAGTCAGGCACATGGTAAGGTTCATCCCGCAAACTAATGGCTTACTCTAGTCTATAGATTCTATATTTTTTTTTAATTTAATTTAATTTATTTATTTTTTAAGCATTTAGGAATTAATTCTTTAAATTATATATATAAAAAAATTGTTATCTATTTCTAAAATTTAATATTGGTTCTTTTCTTTTTAGTCTCTAGCAATAAATTTGCAACTTCATTACTATTAATTTTAGATATGTTATGTAAATTTAAAAAAAAAAAATTATTAATTTTTTTATCATTTTGATTTGTAAATCTATTGCTAGAGTTAATAAAAAGAAAAAAAAAATGTTTATAGTTTTTAGTTAGGCTATGCCAATTTAATAAAAAAATAATTATTAGAGTTTTTCATCATTGAAATTGAAATTAGATATTAAATTGTTTTTTGACTCTTTTTTAAAACAAATTTTTAAAATGCGTGTGTTTTTTTTTTAAATTGTACTTTGAAATACATAAATCAATTTAACACAAAAAAATTCCAAAGATATTGAAACTATTCAAATTATAAAGTTGTAACTAAAATAAATCCTTACCAAATCTCTCAAAACTACATTTGGAAAATAAATAATATTTCCAATCTCTTCAATCTATTAACATAATATTTTATTTAAAAAATATTTAATATTGTTTATTTATATTAAAATATCATATCATATTTTTATAGTGAAATTGAAACTATGATATTTTCTTCAATCTATTAACATAATATTTTATTTGAAAAATATATGATTATTATTATTATCCTAAATTATTATTATACAATAAAAAAATAAATTATTAAAAATAATGTTTATATATTTCAATAGTAATATAAACATGAAATATAATTATTAACATTTTATTTTATTATTAAAATATGAATTATGACTTTTTATATATTAATTTTTTGGGTTGAGATTGATGCAACTCTGCCCCTGTTGACACTACCATACGAACCTCAGACCTAAAGAGAATTGAACCGGCTTCTCATTGTAGGAAGCCCATAAATTGGTGGGAGTGGAGGCTTTGACAGAAATGGGTTACCCATCAAAGCTATTATCATTACAATATATATTAATTAATTTAAGATAAAAAAATAATGTTAATTTTAGTTAAATAATAAAAATTATGAACGTGGTTGTTATTTATTTTTTAATATTAATATTATAATATAATTAATTAATATTAATATTATATTATAATATAATTAATTATATTATAATATAATTAATTAATATTATAATACAATTAATGGCTCAAAGTTCAACCAAAACGTTTTCGGTCAATGTTCAGGGTTACGGTGAGATTTTTCATGGTGATGCGACCATTTCAAATTTGACATGGTCAAATTCATGTAGTCTATGCTGCTGCAAATGAATTTCCTATCTCATATTGATACACAAGGTAAGTCTATGCTGGTGCAAATGAATTTCCTATCTCATATTGATATTCCACTTTGATCTGCCTTATATAATGGTATCCGGCCTATGGAAATATACATATTGAGATTTGCGTTGCAGATAATTGAACATCTCGCTCACACCTGAAAAAGGTTAAGCTGTTATTGAAATCGTTAACGTTCCCGGTCTCTCTTCACTTGAAACCCTACAAATTCGGAAATTATGTTTGGAATCGTACATCACCTGTGCTCAATACTACGAAGGATGAGGTTGCTCCCTTCACCGTCAGGAAGTTCGAGCTGCCCTCTTTTGCAGGAAGATTTGACGAACCCCACCAGATACGAAAATCTAGCACTTGCGGATATGTGGAAAGATATTTCAAGGAGAAATCTAGCGCTTGTGGATATGTTGAAAGATATTCAAGAAAAAAGGCCTGGGACGCCGATTCTACATCACTAAAGGATTCCGAGTAGAGAAAGGATTTTTAAGCTGCTACATCACTAAAGGAGAAGATTCAAGATGTGCCAGAGATACTGTTATTTCTGAGATTCTAAGACTGGTGGATCAATTCAAGGATGAAAGCTTGAGCGTGACATTTACAGGTCACAGCTTGGGAGCTGCCCTGGCAACGTTAAGTTCATGTGACATAAAAAAGATTCTCAACTCAAAGTTTCCGGAAGTGCATATACCTGTGACAGTGTTTGCATTCGCAAGTCCGCGCGTAGGGAATAGAGCATTTGCCCTGCGAATGGAGGAGCTAGAAGTGAAAGTGTTGCGGTTAGTGAATAAGAGGGATATTGTTCCCAAAGTTCCTGGATTTGTTTTCAACGAGAATTCATGGCGATGGTTAACAAAACTGTTCGATTGGCTTCCTTGGACATATTTTCACGTTGGTGTACCCATTGTTTTGGACAACAATGACATCCGCAATCTTGATCCTGCTTACGCCCACGGTTTAAAGGTTTATCTTCATCTCATTGAAGCCTATGTCGGAGAGGGTACAACTTTCAAATCTTCAGTGCGGAGAGGGCCTGCTCCAGTTGCTGCGGCCTATTAATTGAAGGCCGTGGTATTCCATCAAGATCAGAATAATAATTCTGGACAAGAAATAGAAAATGTAAGATGACTGCTGCTATTTTGTGCTAATTTTCTGTCCTTTGTTATCACCATGATGACCTCCTTCTGAGCAAATCAAGTGATCAGGACAAAAAAATTGGTACAGGATAAAACTAGTTAGATGACTCTGTCCAAATTAAATCCCTTCTCTATTGTTCCTATAGCTTTTGTCAGAGACCTATCCCTTATCTAACAGACTTGTTATGAATGTCGATTGCATCATGGACTCAGAGATCTTAAGGAACATCATTGTTGATCAGTACTGATTTTCTAAAAAGTTGAGAGAACCAGGAAAGAAAATCTTAAAATGTTTTTTTTATTACTGTAAAAAACAGAGAACCAGGAAAGAAAATCAATTGTTTTTTATATATATTTATGTTAAGAAGATGTTTTGAATATTTAATTTTTATATATGTTAATTATAAAAGTATAAAATATTTTATATATATTTTAATTATGATAGAGAAAGGTGTTGTTTTGATTTTTAAATATTTTATATATATTGATATATATTAAAATAAAAACTAGATAAAATATGTAGTTTTGAGTTTTGAATATTTAAGTTTTAAAGAAATATTGATTATAAAAAGATTTTAAATAAAATTAGAGGGGTCTAGTTTAGAGTTTTTGTAAAGAATAGAGATTTTAAAGATAGTATATATAAGTGTGGTTGTGATTTTGGTTAGTAAATTATAGGTTTAAAATTGTTTATATTGATTAAAATTATTTAAATGTATTTAAATTTAAAAATAAATAGAAGGAAAATAAACACAATATATTAGGGTAACATGAAAAAATATAAGTATTTAAATGTTTAAGATGTATATTGTTGAATTTTTTCCAAATTGAAAATTTTTCATTAGAGTCCGTGGGGTCTTGGTTAAATGGTGGTTGTTATAGTATTCATCACAGGTTCAATTCCCTTCCCCGATCAAGGTGATATATCTGGACATGTTGATGAAAATAGAGTTAAAAAAAAAGAGAAAAAAGTGAAAAATGAAAAGAACTACCAAGCTTACAAAAAAAAAAATATTTCATCCGAATTTTTATCTAATCGTATCGAATTCGAATTCGAAGTTGGTAACTATGGTTTAGAGTGATGAACAAAGCATTATACATTAAAGACTTTCAAGGAAGATATTTTAAATGAAACAAATTTTGAAATTTTTTGAACGAAATTGAAATTTTTTGAAAATTAAATATATATATAATTAATTATTAAACTTATAAAATTAATTTTATAAATATTTTTGATGTGATAAACATACCAACATCAAGTTATGATAAGTATCAGACATTTATCTCATCATAAATTACTAAATTTAAAAAAATAAATAAATTTCAATTCATTTTTATTATTATAAAATAAATTAATATCTAACTTGAATATATCTATACATTTAAAAAATATTTATTTTCTAATAATATAAAAAATAGTATCAATCAATATTATATTGAATTGCTTATACCGTGAATAGCTTATACCGTGAAAATAAGGAGCCTTACACATATTTGACAAATCTAAATTAAGCAATGAAATTCAGAGTCGATCGGCCTACTGATCGAATTGTATATCTTAACTGCTCTTGGTCGTGCCTGACTTGCCATGTTTCTCTCCTCCATTGAGAGAAGCAACGGGTCGTGGATCTTGAGACACCCACGCACGCGGGAATAAACCGTTTCCATATCAGACGAGATGCTCAAGCAGGCTCGACCAACGGAAGCGGAAAAAGGTTGCAACGGTCAACGGTCTAATGCTTCATTCAATACCCAATAACCAAAACAAATCCCGAGTTACTTTTAAAATCCCCTAAAAAAAATAAACATATTTACGAGCATAATTACCGTTCCGCTCACCACTCTTGATTTACTTCTTAATTTTTTCCCAATGTAATTATAATACAAAGCACAACTAATTTCAACCTTTAGAGATGGAGGATAAAACGTAAATAAACCACTCATTACCTCACCACTTTTAACAAATTTAAAAAATAAGTTAATCCTTCTAGGCAATGATCTCTATTTTTCTATTACCTACTACTTTTGTTCATTGCCTCCATGTAAAACCTATGAAAAACATGATCATTCATAATTTAAAGGATAAAAATTCTTCTAATATTTATCCAATTATACAATTATGAAGTAATATAAAACACAACTTTTTTCCACTTATATGGTTATGAAGTAATATAAAGCACAACTAATTTCAATTTTTTTCTATAGATGGAAAATGGAGAATAAAAGGTAAGAAAAACCATTCATATCCCATCACTCTTAACAAATAGAATAGAATAATTACATCAATTACCTCCATTTTGTATTACTATAATTCTAAATAATACATATTTTGTATTTTAAACATTATTTAACATGATAAGGTTATTTTGTATTACTATAACTCTAATAATACATATTTTGTATTCTAAACATTATTTAACATAATAAGGTCATTTTGACAAAAACATATTTTTCTTGAGTTATCACTATATAATTTAACACGAGTGAAATATTATTTATATCATTTTACAAAGTTTACTTTAATAATTTTTGTAGAATACAAAGTAAATCTACTTTAGGTAATAAGAAGAACCAGTGCTTTGTTGTTCTCTTCCACTTTGAATCACCATAGAAACCCTACTTTAGATGGCGCATGAGGAGGGGGCCTTCCTCGTCCTCCTCCCCCCATCTCACGAGAAGAAGAGGTTGGGATCTTCCACATTATGGTGGCTTCCCTACCAAAGCGTTAGGAATCTATTGACCACCATTCGAAATTTGTAAAAAGAAATGAAGAACTGCGAGATATAGTGTTTCTCATTGTGACCACGCGAACCTCATTTCCTTACGCTGGACATGCATTGATCCAGGCATGTGGCCCTTGTCAAGATCGATTGAAACATGGACGTGACTACATGGAGGGCCAAAATGAAAGATAATATTGCAATATTTGCTATAGGAAATGGAATTTTGCCATTTCTTTTCGAGCTTAGAGAGGATAGGGATGTAGTTTTCCGCAATGGCCCTCATTTTCTAGGGTCATGGAGGATGTATCGAAACAAGCGGGCTCCTAAATTTAACGCCGATGAGGATGTTCCAACTACTATCATGGTTTTGGTTAAGTCTCCTCGCCTCTTGTTGACATGCTTGAATGATGATTGTCTTAGGGAAATTGGAAATGGGTTAAGCCAATATATTGATAAAGATGAGAAAAAGGATTCATATTTTTCTTGTGCAAATATTTTTCTGGGGGTGGATCTCGAAAAATGGATTCCAGCAAAAGTAAATTTAAGCCCGAGGGAATGGAAGCACAAGCATAATTTGGATTACGAAAAAATTCCTCTCAAGTGTCAGAAATACAATGAGTACAGTCATTTTCTCATGACTATTCGAATATACCTCCTCCCAATAGTTCTGAGCATATCCCCCCTCAAGACGAAGAGAAATGGAAGACTCAACACATGAAAGGTAACACAGGTTCCACATCTAGACCTAAATATTAGAAAAGCAAGGGAAATGACATGACGACAACGTCTAATCCATTTAATGTGTTGGATAACATGAAGCAACTGACTAAAAATGAGATAGGTCAAGAAGAAGACAAAGAGAATGGGAAAAGTAAGGACGAAACAGAAGATTATGATGAGTTAGAAATGACCAAGAATACTCATCCAAAGAAAGGAACTGGTAATAATGACCTCTCAAGGAAAGGAACCATCTCCAAAACCGAAAACACACCTCCATCGGCAAAGCCCTTCCAACATGGCGAAGGAAATGAGGGGGGGAGGGGGGGGGGGGGGGGCTGTTGTCGCGCTTAGGATTCATATGGCTCAAAACCGTATATGGAAATATGAGGGGACCGACCATGAAACTGAGATTTCTCAAAAGAGGGGAAGGTTGAAACATCAAAACATAATGGAAAAGGAAGCTTGAAAAATTTATAAGAAACTGGGAAATAAGCCTATAATTTTAGAGATTTTAAAAACAAAGAGATTAAAATTAAGAGTGGAAATGATGGAGGGTTGCCTCAAACCCCCACTTTAAAATGATTATATCATCTTGGAATATTAAGGGTTTTGGGAGCCCTGCTAAGTCCCTCGATATAAAAGACATGTTGGAAAAGAGAATCTCCTTGGATTATTTTTCTCCAACAAAAGAAAATGGAGGAACAAGAGGTCTGTAAAATAACTGGATCCTTGTGGAAAAAATGTGAGGGATATTTCCATTGAGTTATTGGTGTCTCTGGAGGTCTTCGCATTTTTTTGGTCCCGTTATCATTTATCTATGTGTAAAACCTATCAAAACATTGTTTAACATGATAAGGTAACTTTAAAAAAGCAAATTTTTTCTTGAGTAATCACTATATAATTTAATACTAGAGTGAAATATTATTTATACCATTTTACAAAGGGAACTTCAATAATTTATTTAGCAAGTAAATTTTAACTATATGTAAACACTAGAGAGTTTAAATATCTACTTTAAGAAATAAGAAGAACTAGTGCTTTTTTGTTCTGCTCCACTCTGAATCACTACAAAAACCCTAGTTTAGATGGCGCCTACGGAGTGGACCCCTCCTCGTGCCCCTCCATCCGTCTCACCAAAAGAAGAGACTTGGGTCTCCCATGGTGTTGTGGCTTCCCTGCCAAAGCACCAAAAATATGTTAACCATCATTCAAATTTGTAAAAATAAATGAGGAAGTGTGAAATATAGTGCTCCTCATTTGGACCACGTGAACCACATTGCTTACTATTGACGTTCATTGATCCATGCTTGTGGCCTCGTCAAGATCGATTGAAACATGGATCAAGAATACATGGAGGGCCATAATGAAATGTAACATCCCAATATTTTCTATAGGAAATGGATTTTTCACATTTATTTTCAAGCTTAGAGAGGTTAGGGATGCGATTTTCCACAATAACCTTTATTATATAGGGTCACGGGGGATGTATCAGAACAAGTGGACTCCTGAATTTAACCTGGATGAGGATGTTCTAACAAGTATCTCAGTTTAGGTGAATTTTCCATGCCTCCCGTTGTCATGCTCGAGTAATGAATGTCTTGGGGAAATTGGAAATGGGTTGAGTAAATATATTGATAACGCTAAGCCAAGGGGATCATAGTTTTCCTGTGAAAATATTTGTGTGGGGGTGGATATGGAAAAATGGATTCCAGCAGAAGTAAAATTAACCCCGAGGGAATGGAAGCATGTGCATAATTTGGATTACGAGCAAATTCCTCTCAAGTTTCGACAATCCTATGAATACAGTCATTTTTCTCATGACTATTCGAATATACCTCCTCCCAATGGAATGTGTTTTATGGATAACTAAGCATATGTTAGAATATTTAAAAAGGGTTTTTATAGAATGTTATCTTGAATCATTGGAGGAAATATGTGGAGACAGAAGCATGAATAAGAGAACGTTGCTTTTAGATGTGAAGTTTGCTATGAATATGGATACGTAACACTCTTATCATAGCATCAAAGCTTCAAGAGACTAAGACTAGCATCCAAATAAAAAGGGAATACAAGGTTTCTATCTACTTGAGGTGAGAAAAAACAAATATTATTGGGAAGAACAAATAAAGGGGCCATGAAAACGACAAAAAAAACGTTAAAAATTTCAACTAAAGTGGTGAGAAGCATGTAGGGTATGTTGCAAGAAGAGGAAAAAAATTGTTCAATGAAGCATATACTGAAGGTACGAGCCACAAAGGGAATGGGGATAATATCAAACCACAAGGAAAGAGAATTTCATTCATGTTACTCTTTCACTAAGTAAAAATAGAGCAAGACTATTTACTTTAGTCCCTACATGTATACTACCATATGAGAAAATTTAAAGGCTTATGTTGGCTTAACCAACATTTCAATCAAATCACAGTTAGTATCAAGATCAACAAGAAGCCTCTAAGTTATTTGGACACAATGGAACAATAGATTACCCCTTTCCTAGAGTCCATCCTAGAAGATCAGATTCATGATGATGTACAACTGGAAAAAAACAACATTTGATGCAAAAATTTGATAACAGCAACTCCACCCAAGTAGTGGATGATATTTGTAGGCAAAATTTTAAAATAGAAATTCTCAATACCAAGCTCAAAGAAGATCATCAGTTGTGGGTAGTCAATAGTGGTAGCAATGTTGATATTTCAACCTTCTAGCAAGCCCAACCATTGCAGATATTATGAGGAGAATGGTCAAAAGTGACAATTTCAAATCTCAATTTGTAATTTGTAGTCCCTTACGTGAAGAAGAAATCAACATTTTCAGCCATATGGAAAGTGAAGGGGCAAGGGAGGTGGTCCAAAAGAGAAATAGATAAGAGCATATTGGTGCTACAAAGACATTTATTTCATATCTGCAATATCATGCTGGTGAGATGGAATTTTCATATATGGGTAGCAGGTATATCAAGCCACTTGATCTGAATATGGGAAAACTATTTTTTCTATGCTAGCTCCATCATTAGTATTAAAATGATGTGTTTAGGATCATCTTAAGTTAACCAATTGCGAAGGGATTTATGTGTTAATTTTTATGGATTTTTGATGATCACATTAAGAGTTAATTAGTTGTTAAAAAATCATATACAACAGATGAAATGCGTAGAAATAATACACATCATACACATAATTCAATGGCTGATAACGAAGTTCACCCTTGCTAGGCTACATGTCCATGGACCTGCTTCAACTAGCTAGAAAATATTTGGATTAAGAGTCAAATGTATGATAACATGCACCTATAGTGCTCTAATGGCTTTGAAAAATGCTCCATTGGATTCAGAAGACTCAAAAAATTTAAAATTTACTATTCAATCTCTGAAATTGGTTTCCAGCTGATCTAGGCTTGACCTCCCATCCTGGTGGCCATGGGCTTGTTTAATCTCCAAAGTGACAAAAACACTTTCAGAGGTGCTCCAACGCCTTTGCAACCTGTGGCATTATATTCTTGAGCCAAGATTTTTCTTCAGCTGATCTAGGTATGACCTTCCTTCCTGGTGGCCCTAGGCTTCAATTTTATTCAAAGTGCAAAAAACACCTGTAAAATTGCTCCTCTCCCTTTGCAACCTATACCAATGGATTTAGAGCATGCCAATATATTAATAATGACTCTTCCTAAGCCAAAATTGGTCGAAAAATTCTCAAGGTATGGTTTATTAATTTTTTCGCTAGATTCCTCCTCCAAATCTTGAGAGGACTCCAAATAACTCTATCAAATTAACATATCTGCCGAAAATGGGGTGACCATAGAATCTACCACTAAATTAACTCAGAGTTAATTAGGGGATAAGCTGCAATTAAACATCGGATTAATGTGCACTAAATGCATTTAATACGGCTCTCGGGAATAGGCCATATTTCAAGGTCACGTGGGCAACAAGGTTGCCCCCCTCCCTTCCGCCTTCGAAGATATGCATACGATTCAAATAACAGTTGTGCGCTATGGTAATTAAGAACCATGCATGTATCCCATTGACAAGGGCAGAGACTAGTATGGGGGAGGTCGTGGGGTCCAGCCTCGACCTCGCCCCTGTATACATCAATTTTTCCATCCGAATATTTGCGCTCCAAACCAATTTTTAATCCACCATTGGAATTTCCATTAATTTATATTTTCAACGTATAGTTCAGAATTTAGGTTTATTAACATTGGACTTTGCCATAACATTCAATTCGAACCATGTCAACCTGTTAACCCATAGCTTCGGTTGAAATATATGAGAAATTTAATATTATAAGTTTGGATTTAATATATATATATGTGTTAATCCAACCTCAATAAAAAAATAATTCCAACACATAAATTCATCGTGAACCCAAATTCAACCTTGGAGGACATTTGGCAATTTCACCTTCTCAAACCAAACTGGTGAACCTTGCAGTGACACTTGTCACAGTACCATTGCAAAAAAACTTAAGAAGATTCCCTGCATGCAAACTGTGCTACCACATCATCAAATTGTACATGTTCTGCAATTTTTTTATTTTAATTTGCCTATTCTGAACGACGATCAGCAAGCTATAACTTCTTCATCCGAACTCGGTTTTAGAAAAAACGAGTTGTGTTGGATTCCTGGCGACGGGATGGTTTATGTTATTCTAGTTTGGTGCAATTATGAGCACTTTGAATTTTGAGCAAATTTTTGCCCCTAATCCAGATTTCGATCACTCCTTCCCACTGACATGCCTTTGGACCCACAAAAGGTGGTTATCTCATGACAACTAAATACTCTTATGTTTCCCAAATTCTATCATCTTGATTCTACTTGGAAAAATCGCCATGAAAACCACTTGGGTTCACTCACATGCCTTGCCTTGCAAATGGCTTCGCTCTTGAACCAATGTTCTTCTTTTGCTGCTGACCCCATCCAACACTTGTTTGCTGCTTGCTGACTGATAAAACACTTTGTTGTACCAAATCAATTCCTCATTTCTTGGAAAAATAACTTATTTCCTTCCCACTAATAATCATGTTCCCCTTTGCACAAACATGCATTCGATGAAAGCTTTTCCTTGGAAACCACTTTTCAAAATTAAGCCAATCTGAGTGAACTACAACAATGAGTTTGAACATCAGTTATAAAAAGAAAATAAATGACCATTATTTTACTTCCACGGTTCCAAATTCCACATCTGGAAGAATGCATTCGCCATCTCCTTCTCTTCTTGGCATCAACACATAAGATGGTCTACAATGGCTACAATTTTTTTTTTTTTTACATCTTGTCAGAAACACAACCATCAATATGAAAAACACATCATGCAAGAAACATAACTTGATGACATATCCTTTTGTTCCTTTAAAGCAACAAATTTTACATCATGTGAACATCGCCATGTACTCTCACATCTTGGTGTCAAAACTCATAGACCAAACACAAGTCAACAAAACATCCCTCTTCATACGACTGAATCTCAAGTCAAGCATAAGCAGGTGTAATAATTTGACGATTCTTTTCCCAAAACAAAATGAATTTAAAATTTCATGAAACACTTCGTCAACATCTCTTTTTCATATTTGGAGACAAAATCAAATCTTCCAAGCCGATATGGCATGTATCTAACACACAATCGACCAACACAAGTCAATTACTCATGCATGTTCAAGCACATTGAAGCCATCAAAATTCCAATGTACATACACACAAACTCTCATGCATGTATAAAATTCTTCAAATCTCTCACAAGTAAAATCATAAGTACAAGAACCCCATTCATATCTACATGTACTTAAGAGCTGAAATGAACAAATTTTGCTGCAGTAAAGTGAGTCAACATCCTCCACTTTCGAACACCTTCTTGGCTTAAACATGCAACATGCATTGTAGAGACAAAAGAACAAACCATTTCAGTGGTGCTTCTTTCAGCTGCACTTCATCATGTGAATCATCCTGACCCACATTGATTATGGAATCATCTTTTCCATTCTTTTCAATCTCTCTCTCCACCTTCTTCAAATGTCGTGGATGACTTGTTGGATACAAATTCAAACACTTGTCTACAATATGAATTTGTTTATGGAGATAACTACAAAACAATTGCATGTTCTTTTCAACATGGTTTTCTTTGTCCAATGGACCTTTTTCTTCCTACCTCCTTTGCTTTCAATGTTTCCTTGCATGGCTATCTTCTTCCAACATATTTAAACATTATGTTTATCAAAACCACAAAATGAAAATGCAAACTTTCTCCGAATATTATGTGAATATTTACCATGTTTATCATAATCAAAAGAAACTTGATTAAAAGCAGATTTATACCTTGAAATTTCACCTCTGTCACCTTCTTAAGGAGGTGAATTTCATGAGGTAGTGGCTCTCTTCGGAATACCAACAATGCCTTCAAATACTTTAGAGCTTTCAACATCCTCTTGATTTCCATTCTCATTAGCTGCATCCTTATGAGCATGTTCTTGCAAAGTGCGTGTAAAACTTTTTCATTCCTCATGAACAAAATATTCACAAGCTTGAGGTAATGAAAATGAAATGAAAGTCCTTCTTGGAACACCTTCATGTGCCTCCTTGGCTTTAGAGCTTTCTCCATCCTGTTTTCCATAACCAAGCCCAAATACTTAGGCCTTTCCTTAACAACAATTAAATCAACCATGCCTTGTGCATGTTTGCCCAATACTTTACCTTCATAGCACATATTCATCAATAATTTGGACCCTATTCCTCTAAGGTATCTTTCAAAAGCACCTACACATTCATTTTTAGAGGAAATTGAAGATAAACGTGAATTGCATACCTCTTTTCATGCACATACATGGCTAAAGATTCCTTGGCATCATGGAGTTGAGTCTCGATCTTATGCATCCTTGCTAGGTTCACATTTGCAATATGGAGCTGAGTCTCCATCTCATTCATATTTTTAGGAAGCTCTTTCTTCTCCTCCTTCATGGAAATCAACTGCTCTTGAACTATAATTATCTCCCTCTTATCTTAATACTTCTCTTGAACCATATCAATCATGATGTAGAGCGTCTATAACATCTATTTATCAAAAAGTTTTTCTAAGGAAGATGGATTAGAAATAATTCTTAATGAAACTTTCATAACACCTAGAATGCATACAATGCTTCTTTGCTCTAATTTGATAATTGATCTTTTAATATTGAATTTCTCCTTCACGCAAACTTGCACACAGTTAAATTATCCTTGCACAAATTCAAAGACCAATAGTTAATTCTTCTAGCTAACCTTGGCTAAAATGAGCTAAAATTTTCTCTGATACCAAGTTGATCTCAATATGGGCAAACAAGTTTTGTTGTGCTAGCTCCCTAATAAATATTAAAATGACGTGTTTAGGATCGTCTCCAGTTAACCATTTGTGAATGGATTTATGTGTTTTGATGATCAAATTATGAGTTAATTATTTGTTAAAAACTCATATAAATCAAATGAAATGCAGAAAAATAAAAAATAACATACACATAATACAATGCCTGATAATGGTGTTCACCCCTCATGGGCTACATCAACATGGACCTGCTTCCTAGCATGCTGATTACGCTGCCATGTCATCAACTTTTACCTGTTCTGCAATTTAAAAAAAAAAATGCATGTTCTGAATGACGATCAGCAAGCTATAATTTCTTCATCCAAACTCGGTTTTTGACGAAATGAGTTGTGATTAATTCCTAGCGACAGGATGATCCCTGTCATTCTAGCTTGGTGCAATTCTTAGCACTTTGGATTTTGAGAAAAAATTTTCCCCTAATCTAGATTCCAATCACCACTTCAAGAATATATGGATAAATCTTGTAGTAGCTCCATTCTATTTGCTGAAGACATTATGATTGTGCATATGGCCATATGCATTTTTAGTTTGGTAGCCATAGATATTTCAACATACAAGCAACATATTTTCTATTTCTTTGTTTTACATAATGATCAAGGACAAAGGAATAAGGTAGTGGATTGATGCCTTGCTGAAGTTGCTACACTTAATCTGTGATTTCACCTAGTCACTTCAAGCATGCTAGAGTTGGGTACGAAATGAATAAGTCCACTTGGACAATAGTAGCAACATTTTATTTTGTCTTAGTTGTTGCTCATGTATAATGATGAGATTTTAGGGTTCTCACATCCTCCCACGTGGAGAATGTGTCCTATAGTTGGAGCCAAATATTACCCCTTCTTCCAACAACGGTGCCTATAGTTAAATTTCACTTTGATTTGGCATGGAAGATTACAAACAAGACTATTTTTGGCTATTCTTATGGATACCAATGCACAAGTTTACCAGGTCAAAATTCACAAGGGATTAATTTGTTTAACTTCATGCATACTTGACATACCCTGTTGAAATTTTGGCAAAATAATATTTTATCAAGAAAAATTCAGCAAGATAAGGGGAACATGGGCAGAGTAATGCATGAAAAAAAGGTATCAAAGTACATTTATGTTGCATGTGAGATGTTTCATGTTGCATGTCATGCATAAAGACTCCTATCACACATACCAACCTCTTAGAGACTAAAAATTCACTATTAAAGTAATGCATGAAAAAAAGGTGGAAAAGTACATACATGTTTCATGTGAGATGTTTCATGTTACATGTCATGCATAGAGACTCTTGTCACACATGCCAACCTCCTAGAGCCTAAAAAGACCAAAACATTGGAGATCTAGGTCCCATGGAACTAGAAAATGACAACTTCCAACTCACATGTGTGATTTATTCACATAAGCCTACAAATAATTCCCTAGCTCCCAAATGGGAATGTGATAGCTCATTGGAATCCTATCTTGATGTGGCCCACCTTCCTTAAGAAAAACATTGGACAAATATTCTAGGGTGTTCTCTCCACAAGGCATTTTTTTGGACTTGAAAATTCACATGCCTACTCACACGTGTGTGTCAAGGAAGGTTCCACTAAGTAACTCTTGCAGATCAAAAGGGACGTTGAACTCCATAGTCTGGTATTCGAGCCCTTTTAAAGAATATTTCAGCTTAAATCAAGTGAAATGTGTGATATTTGGACCATTTCGAGCATGAATCAATAAAACATTAGTCATTATTTTCAAGAAATAATAATTTATGGACCCTATCTTAGCTATATAGACGAATTGATCCACCTTTTTGAAGGGATCTATTATTTCTCCTTGTACATGTGGTCTTGAACACCTTATTTTATTAATTTTATTTTCTAGAAGTACGCTATATATGGAATTTATTTTCTAGATCTAACAAAATTGCCCAAATAATATTATTTTAATGTAAAGGAAGTTCCTTAGCTCTTGTATATGAAGGAAAGAATTCATCATTTGTGATTGATGGTTGGGAAGTGGAATTATTCCTCCTTGGGGATTAATGAAAATTTTATTGACGTTATTGGTGTCTTTGATTTATTATGTGATGTATGTTTTGACTTAGAAGGATTTTCTTTTTGGTTCCTTCCATAATATTTTAAAGGGTTTAAACTTGTGAGTGATTCAAGATCGCCACTAGGCTTAGTATGAGAAATCCATTAAGGGGAAAAAAATCACATGGAAGGATAACTTAAGGCACTAGATCTAATCTCATATTTTACTGGTGTGACGTAATAGTAATCATAGATCCTCTTTACTAGGAAGACCCTTGAGGGTTTTCCCTTAGTAAATAATTTGTTTCTTTAATGAAATAGTTCATCCTTGGGTTGGGGGTAATCCTATTGAGCAATCTTCTCTAAGGCGTTTTTGACATTGCGATTTAGTATTTTACCCTCATTAGTTGAGAGAATACTCATCTTTATATTTCAGAGAAATAGATTTTATTATATCAAAGTTCCACAATTATTGAAAAATAATACTTTCTAATAGGCCACTGAAAACTAGAAAATCATACATTACATTGATCATTCCTGAAAATAATAGTGAAAAACATCTCGTAGCACTGTAATGTATTTTTCTTTTAAATAAGGTAGCTCTTCCAAACCAATGTTATCAAAATGAGCCGATGTAGACCAATGCAAATTGATAGAGTTGAAAACTCGTCCAATTACAAAGAAAAATGAACTGGCCAATTTGGGACAACCACATATTACCCTTCATTTTAGCAAGGGTACCAATAACCATTTTTTATTTTTGGCAATACAAGTCAAAAGACTTGTTGGCCATGTAATGGTTATGTATTATGGCATCTTAGGCTTATTGTGGCTAGTCATGCCCCATCCTTTTAGTATCCACCCTTAAGCCCTTTCATCCTATAGATAGGATTGCAAGCCTAAGGATGGAGCTACTTGGGCACTATGTAGGGCCAGTCCAACCAATGTTTTGAATGCACCTATGTATTTTCCACATGTTCATGTGTCACAGAGTCTCTTTCATTTCATTGGCCATGGATCAATACTCATTTTACAATTATTTACATAGAAATCTCATTGTTCATAGCATTTCATGTTTCTTGAGGTAGTCAACATATCCCAATGCACAAGGTGGAACATCCAAAATATCAACGAAGGATGAAAATGTTCAAAATAATGTGTAGTCAATATGCCACTTACAAATTTTGGCAAAAGGCCAACACATCAAGAAAATATTTTAGTTCAAATGTGTTCATACACTTTCTTTTTTCATGTGTGGATAAAAGGGGGAAAATTAAGGTTCAAACTCCATACTTGACATTGAGGGGAAAATATTACATCAAAATTCAAGTAAATTTTCAATGAGACAAAACCCATGTCTTAGATTCTTTAAATTAGCAAAGGAATTGGAGATCTAGAAAATCACTCATCCAAGAAAGGTGACATCCCACAGCTAAGTATCAAAACTAGTAGTTTGAAAGGTTAAATTAGTTTTTGGGGGCCAAGTGAACATGTGAATATGGTTAAGAAATCAAGGAAAGTCAAATTATCAAGTCAAAAAGGCGAGGGGTGTTGGATATCAAGCCTCATTAAGAAAGTTGTCCCTCCTCTACTAGCATTCTATCCTCCAAGATGAATGTTGGGGTGTTTAGAGTCAACCAAGATAGACATTGGACCTTTGGTGGACACAAAAAAGCCATTAGAAGCCAAGTAAGCCCTCATGGAATCAAATTGTACAAGTCTAGAAAATCGAGGCAAGTTAAGTCAAAGCCTTCTCATGTAGTCAGTTTAACTCATACAAGCCAATTGAACCCCTTTGTGGGCAATTATGTGAATAAAAAAGTATTTTCTATTCAACTGAATTAGTCTTGAGGTTGTGGATGACAAGTCAAATACTTATTTCTTGGAATAGAGTTTCAGCTAACCGTTACGATAAAAATTATATAAGGCTAGCCCCTCCTCAGTTGAATTTTTATAAAACATTATCATTTGGACCAAGGAAGGTATGCCACTCTTATGTTTTATAGGGAAACAAATCTAAAGCTGTTTTGAGGGACTATCCAAGGGAGATATGTCATACAATTTACAACAACAATATTTGGGTGGTAAGTGAAACCCTCATTTAAGGGTTTGATAAAAAAGTTATGTATTCATGATCGTTTTTCTTTTCTTCACTTCCACATTATATTTTATCATTATTTGAAGTGATAAAAAAATCTCAACTTGCTGGAAAAAAAAAAAAAAATATATATATATATATATATATACATAAAAATTATTGGAACACCTAATCCTACATGGGTAGGTGTGGAATGCGAAAAGTCGCAATGGAGTCCAAGTGACCTTGGAATGTGAAACCAAGAGTCACACCATTGTACTATAAATGTACATCATGTATAATGGAAAAAATAAGAAAGCCTCACGCTTATCCTTCATTGTGTTGATTTTCTTCTTGTGTGTGTGTTTATCTTTCTCATACACCATGTGTGTGCTTAACATGGTGTTTAACATGGTATCAGAGATGAGAAGTTCATAACCAGCTCAACCTTGAGTGAGCCATTTATGTTTATGGCCTGTTCATATTTGCAAAAATTATTGGCATTTTTGCAGCATTTAGAGTTTTTCTGCAGCGGTCATTTTTGCCGGATTGATCAAGCTTTTTGTAGCATTCAGAAATTGGCAGCATTCCGGCATTGGTTTTGAAGAAGAGGAGCATTGTGCATTTTGCAGCACTCAAATATTTCTGCATGTTCTCATTCTGAATTTCCATGCAATTTCTGCTGCCCACTTTTACATTTCCGCATTTTAAAGAGCTGCTAGAAAATAGTTTAAAGAGGGCTTCTAAAGATTTTTCTGAGTTTTTTGGTGAAAATTCTGCATTTTTAAAATCTCTGCTGCTGAGAAAATTAATTTTTGCCCCAAGTCTACAAGTTTCTACAAATTCTTCTGCTGTATATTTCTAAAAACTTTTGCCAAAAATTCCTAAAAATTTCTGCTGAAGACTCTGCAAATTTCCCTCACCTCTCTGCTGTTATATTAAAAAATAAAAAAATAAAAAAATAAAAAAGATAAATAATTTTTTATTTTTGGATCAGGCCATTCGGCCCCCTTCCCCAACCTGCATCTGCATTTTGTTTCTACGCAAACACAAAACCCCCTCATACACGCTTCTCCTTATCCTACCCATCGCACCCCCTTCTACCCGCAGTTAACCAACAGTCCACTCCCTCATCCCTACGCTCCGTACGCCGCTCTCACTACGCAGAAAACACCCCTTTCCTCACGGCTCTTGCCCTTTACTTACCCATCCCCTCTCCCATACACACTCGGCCTTTCTGCACTACATGACCACCCCCTCACACCCAACCCTCATCCCACCCCCTCTCACGCTCCCTCACATCCCTCCCCCTCGAGCTACCCAAACACCCCCTTATCGCTCTAGCCCTCCCACAAACCCCCTCTTCCATCCCTCTCTGCCCACGGCAGCCCCCTACCTCCCCCTTAATGCACTTTCAAAAAAAAAATATATGTATCGATTATTTTTTACATTAAAAGTCCCCCCCTCAATTTTAATATTTCCCCTTCCCTATTTAAATTCTCAAAATTCCCTTTTTTAATTTATTAAATTCCCTTCCCATTATTACAATCCTTCTTCAAGTTTTTTAATTAATTCCCCCTCTTCCTATTTTAATTAGTCCTTTTTTTTAATTAATTTTTAATTAAAAAAAAAAAAAACCCAGCAGAGAGAGGAAGAAAGAAATTAAACAGCAGAGAGAGAGATGAAGAGAGAGGAAATGAATAGCAGAATTGAATAAATAGCATATTAGTAAATGGACAGTACACATAGAAAAGAAAAATGAGATTTGCATTGTGATTTGTGGCATTGGTAGAAGGGTGATTTTCAGCAAGAGATTTACATTTGAAGACAATTTGGTCCTCATTTTGAATAGCAGTGGCATTCATTACTTGGACACAAAATTTCTGATTTGTGGAGTTTCTCTTAATCTATATTACATTCTACAGTATAGCAAGGTCAAGCATCCAAGCTTGTGAACCTCCTCCTTTTGTTGAGTTGAGTTGAGTTGTTTTTGGTGTCAAACAACTTTTTGAAGGAAAAATCCGATGCCTTAAAGGCCTCTTACACAAGTGTTTTCAGCTGCACATTTACAAGATATTTTGCCGAAATATTGTATTGAATTGACATTGTATTGCTTCTTCATTCATAGTTGCAAGAAATATTTGAGTTGAAAAAAAAATTGTTGATTGTCTCCATCATTTGAGGAGCAGATTTTGCACTTTGAGAATTCCTTGGAGTCATTTATAATTTTTGAAAGGAAGTTGAATCACATTGTAAACGGGTACATTTTCGGTTGAAGCCGACACCCTTTCATTTTTCGAACCCAAGTTGTTGAAAATGGCTAAAATCAATGATGCATTAGAGTTTTTGAATAACCTCATTCATTCAAATGTTGATGACATGATAAAAATGAGCAAGAATGCTCTTTGTAACATTCAAATTTGTTTTCAAGATGTGTTAGCCACCTATAATATTTGTTATAGCAAAAGGTGGCTAAGAATTTCTTGAGGTTCCAAGGAACAAATTTTATTACTAAAAGATTGTTGGCTCTTGAAGGCTCCTTGAAGGCCTCATGCCTTTGTCCAAAATCTTCATTACCTTCGCCTTTTATATACTCAGAAAATTATGCTGATTCCAAGTGAAAGACTGCTGAAAGACCATGATTCTCCCCCTTCTCAAACCTTCATTTGCTCCCCTTTTTCTCCATCAAAACTCCCTTGTTTTCATAAATCCTCTTCTTCCATTTATGAAAATTCTATTTTCCATAGTTAAAAACTCATTTTTTTAACTATTCCGAAACCATCGATTCCTTTGAAAAAACTATGAAAAATTCATAAAAAACAAAGTTTTATTACTATGGACCTAAGCCCCTTGGGCTAAGTCATAAAAACCACTTCCCCCACATGCCCCTTCCCGAAACCAGGCGCTAGTCCCATTGGTGCTTATCGACATCAGAATAAATCAAACGAGCGCATATGTTTTGTTACACAAAAACCCTGATGTGATCAGATGCCTTTGATATAACTCCATATCTCATGTTTCTTTTGAAAAACCAAGATTTATTACCCCGAGCGCTAATCGCATCAGAAATATTCAAGTGCAGGTTTATGGCTGTGTTTAAAACTTGCAATGCGATTAGCCTTTATATTGAAAGACCCCCGATCGCATCATTATTTTATATATCTCCGATGGGCCCACCCCCGGCACTTATTACCTTCTATTTTTCCTCCCCGATCACCTTTTTCCTTTGTAAAATTGAAAAACCCACTTTTCCAAAGTTTGGTCTAAAAAACCCAAGTCACGTGTTAAATATTTAAATGGGTTGATCAAAAAGACCCGATCGCACAATTGCGATCGGGGTTTTCAAAATGGGTTGATTAAGAAGACCCGTATCAAACTTCTGATGCGATTAGGTCTCATATATATAAAACCCGCCCCTTTTTGCTTTCATTCCATATAAATTTTCCCCGGGACCAAGTGTTAAAGGTCCCGGGCGCCAATCGCATCACAAATGTTAAAATGGGTTGATTAAAAAGACCACATCGAAACTTCTGATGCGATTGGTCTTATATAATAAACACTTCGCCTCTCCGAGTGCGATAGCCTGATCGCATCGGAAACCTTTGCAAGGCTCCTTCGATTGTGCTCAGTTGAAACCTCCGATTGCGATGGCCCGATCGCACCATCGCATTGGCCCTCCCCGATCACTCAATCGCATCGCATTATTTCCATCACATGCACTTGTTCGCCCCTGCCGATTGGCCACCCCCATTTCATTTTTCACCGTTGATATGATCCTCAGATCAATGGTCTACGCTCCATCGCATCGGAGCTTTCAATCACATCGCAATCTTACATCACATCCACTTTTTTTCCGTCGATTGGCCTCTCCCCCGATTTTTTCTCCACCGTCGATATAATCTGTAGATCGACGGCCTGCGCTCCATCACATCGCATGTTTCGATCGGCTCATTGGCATGCCACCTCCGATTGCGATCCCCCGATTGCGATCTGCCTATTGAATCTGGATCATCCATGTGTCCAGATCAGATGGTCCAAAATCACTCCGCTTTATTCTTCTTCTGCTCTTCTTTTTTCCTATTATGCACAGATCTCCACCGTTGGATGCTTTCATCCAACGGCCATGCTCCTCTCCCACCCTTTGAAGTAGTTAGCCCTAAAAAACGTAGGATTTTATAATTTTCATTTGTATTTTGCAGGTTTGAATGGTTTGTCCCTTATAATAAAGGAACCTCGAAGGTAGGGAATGATGATTCCTACGCCTTTGAAATATCAAAGGGAACCATCCAATAGGCTCTATTTTCATGTTTTATCAAATGCTCCATGGGTGCTGATACCATAAAAATCCCTGTGCAGCCCTGCACATTGAAAAGACACTGTTTTATTCAAAAGAACAGTTAAAGAGTATAAGTTTGAAGATAAAGCACAACAGATGAAGATTGAAGACAGATTTTGGAATTACGGCTAAGAATGTTTATCAAAAGCCTAATCCCCTGTTTAGAAACATCATTAAAGAGAATTATAAGTGTTTGACAGGAAGAAAGGACCTCCACCGTCGCAATTGGGGCGAATTTATTCCTCGGCTACTACAAAAGCCACCTGTTGCCTCAAACCATTCAAACATAGGCCGAAGTTATTGAAGAAAATCAGATTTTCGCCTCCAGCGCAGCCAGGGAGTTACTTCTACAAGGAAATCAATGTAGAAATATCTGCAGAGTTACTCCAAACGTTACACAGAGCCTCAAAGTCAATAAAATCTCCCACCGAGCTTTGATATTTATTTTAAAAACATTTAATATAGTAGTCCACCTGTAAAATTCTCCATCGAGCCCCTCAAAAGGCCGAGAAGTCTTGAATCTGTATTTATTGTCTTAAGAGATCTTTTGTTAGATTTCACCTCCTCATTCTTCTATAAATACCTCAGTAGAAGATGAGAAACTATTGGTTGCAAAACTTTGAAATACATTTGAGCTTAAACTTCTGATTGTAAATAGTGTTCACTAGCCCTTGGAGCTCTCCTTGTGATAGATCAATTAGGCTGAGTAGTGAAGATGATTGCTGAACTGAAACATTGGACTTGAAGACTGTAATTGGTTTGACATCAATATAAAAGTTGTTTCTTGGGATCCTGGTCTATATCATCGGTGAAGTGCACCTCTCTTTGTTCTTGTTTTCCTTCTAAGTATGTCATATTGTTCACTTTTTCTCTTATAAAGAACAGCAATTATAGAGTTAGGACCTACTGTATATCAGTAACCTTCTCTCACTGAAAATATTTATCTTAATGTTTTCCTCAAATTCGTTTATTTAATAATGATTTAATTTAGTTAAGTAGTTAGGAATGTTGGATTTCCCTCGTCCTACTGCTTTCCTTAAAAAAAATTCTTAAAAGTTGTTTTCCTTATTGTGCTTATTAAAGATGACTATGGAAGATATGGTGTTACCTGGTCCTAGTTTTTCTCCAAAAGCAGATTTTGAAAGTTTCCCTTGGTGTTGACTAAAAGCAGACTAGGTTTAAAAGTACTTTATCTGATCTTAAGTTTATACTTTGTCTTCTCTTATATGTTTTCATACTTTCTGAAGGTAATTATGTGGATTATTGGATTGTTTGTCAATTAAGCTGCTTTAATACAGACTTGCCCAAGAGGTCAATGGTTAGCCCTGCACTTGGTTGGTTTTAAACAGTTACTTAAGAGGCTTTTCTTGTTTGGACTGACTATAAATCCTTGTGAAATTATTATCAGTTTCCACCCCTCCAACACTTTATTGTTTCCATTCCATCACTCTAATCTAAATAATCTTGTGATATATATAACTTGCCCCTTGGATCACTCTTGATGTTGTTGCTCAATTAAATCCTTATTATGACTCCATAGCCCAATGGATTAGAAACCAGCGTTATATCTATCTTTTAGCCATAGCTGTTCTACCTACTTGCAACTTCTCACTTTTGAAACTCTTTGCACTTAGGACTTTCCACATCAAACAGTAATCATGCTCAACCATCCAAAAACAAAAACAAACCCTTGGCCTTCATAACTAGCCTGATATTATTACCCCAAAATTCAAAGAAAAATCCATATTTGTACTTATTGGAGAGATCCCTCTCCGGATTCAGGAGGGCTAGATCCTAGAATCCCAAAGTTGGTTGAAACGATGTTGCTTCTGCAGTTTTAGTCTCACCAATCTGCTAAAATTACAGATCCCTAACATTTCTGGCGACTCTGCTAGGGAACACACTTTTCTGAGTTAATAAAAGTTAAAAACCACATTAAAACTTTAGATGACCCCTTATTTTATGAAAATTATTTTGTTTTCCAGCTGAGCCACCAGCAACTAACATTTCTAGTGACTCCGCTGGGGACTTGGTTGAATTTTCACCTTAGGTTCCCTTAAAACCTTTTCATAAAACCCTGTGAGTAAAAGAAGCCTTTTCAAGCACTACCAAAGAATGGTAATAATGATGAAACTTCTTTGAATCAGTGACAAACTAGGTAAACCCTAGGATTCTCTTAAGAATTTATCTAACCTTGAAAGATCAGCTGGCTTAGCCATAAGAGTAGACTGTCTTTGTCTCATAACCATAGCTAAGTTTTGAAACAGAGTTAGGATATTATTAAAAACCATACAACTAAAAAATAACTTAGAAAACCTAAAAATATCCTAGATTGGTATTCAATAAACATGGTGGTGGACCATAAAACCTTTTACCTCCTTCAGAGCTAAAAAATTCCACTTGGCGACTCCACAATCCTTAACAGACCTTAAGACTCCACTGGGAAGAACCCTTATCATTATAATATCATTCAAACTCAGTTAGAGGACTGTAGGATTAAAATGTGTGCAAACAGATTAGTTAACCTTTTAAATATTGTCATATATGGTTGAAATTTTCTTGTTTATTTGGGTCTAAAAACACAGCATAGTGGCTCCTAGAAAGATTCACACTAGAGCCCATCCCGACCCTGATCCACCTGAGGAGTTAACAACCCTGAACGCATCCTTAGGAAGTCTCCTAAGATTAAATCCTCAACTATTTTCAGATCACCCTTGAGAGCTAATTCAGTTCCTGAGAATCTTGCAGCTCTACAAGAGTCATATGGTGGTGGAACCATAAAACATTTTACCTCCTTAAGAGCTAAAAATTTTCCACCTGGCGACTGCACACTCTGAAACTCCCCGAAGACCAAACGACTCCACTGGTAGAAGACCCTGAACTGATTGACCATACACAGTGACCTCTTTCTGGATTTACAAACATGATTCCAAGAATACAACGAAGATATGCCCCAATGAGTAGAGATCATATCCCTAGGTTTCCACATAAGATGCCCCAGGTGAATTGGGATGACAACCTGCCTGTTTTTCAAGGTGAAAAGTTTGATGACCCTCTACTACATCTCATCAAATTTCATATACATGTATGGAGGTTGAAAATTGAATGGCATGAAGACTACCTAATGAAAATGTTCATGTTAACATTAGAAAGAAAAGCTAGGGATTGGTATGAATGCTTAAGATCTAGTAGTTTGTTTTCTTTAAGAGACCTAGAATATGTGTTCTATGAGAACTATAAAGAAAACACTACGTCATTATCATGGGGTGCAATATATTATGATCCATCGCAAAACATCACCCAACGCATTATAGATAATGATGAAGCTTTGGAAGAAATGCATCCTGAAGATATTTTAACAGCCATTCATGATTTTAATCTCTTTTTGAAAGATTATAAGAATATTGATGATCAGGAAAAGCCCTTTCTTGTTCTAAATCAAGATCAAATTCAACCCCTACAAGAGCCAGACAATTCCCAAGAAATGTATTATGATCAACACAATATAGAAAATGATGAGAAAACTTACAAAGAAAGCAATGAAGAAGGTTGTCAAGAAATGCTTGATTTCCTACCTATATCTTGTACTATGCTGATAAGAGAATTTCATGACCAAAATACAAATAATAATAGTGAGCAGTGCTTTGAAAAAACAAATAGCCATTTGGAAAACACGGAACTTGCAATTGAGGAGACACCAACACATATAGAATCCTTTCCTTTGTGTTATAACTCAATTCCGATTATACAACAAGAATGGCATCCTGATTATGAGAAGAAGATAACTCATGAACCCAATGTACAAACTAGGTACCATAACGATCATGAGGAATTTTCTGAAACACAAGAAGATCAGTCCATAAGAGAAATACCTCGAAGTATCTGTGCAAGAACAAGTGAAGTTCCCCTGGAAGAGGCTCAAGATGACATCAAGCCTCAAAATCAGCCAATACAAGATAAGGAGGATGTGGATACCTCTGTTGCAAGCAAGAAGAAAACCCATTCTCTTCTAACAGAGGAAGAGATTGATTTAGTATTGAACATAATACAAACATCCAAACCTTCATTTGAACCAAATGCTTCTGCTCATTTACCTACTCCATCTTGTTGTATTGATACAAAGAAGAAACTTGTAGATCAAATGAAAGAGGAGAAAACTGATGACCCAATATGTTCGATTGACGAAATTGTTTATTCATATGATTTTCCAAATTTCGATCAGTCTGATGATGATGATGAGTTTCAAGCAGAAATTAATCACACAGGGCAACCTGCGTTCAATTGGTGTTATGAGTTCCACCATCATCAACTTGAAAGAAGAAATCACCCATTTCAATCCATCACAAAAAGCTTTCACATAATTGGGAATCAACAGTCTTGCAACTCGAAGGGTGAAGAGCTGAGAAATAAAGAAATTTTTGAGCAAAAGGAGCTTTCTCTTGAAAAAGAGGAAACCTTTAAATACTCCCCTGCTCAAGAATATAATAGCCTCTTCACAGAGTTTAGTTCGCTGAATCCAAGCATACCAGGGTTACAAGAGGATGACACTGCCAAATATGATGAATCCTCTAGTTCAGATAACAAAGAAGATGAGGGAGAAAAACAAATACAAGACTATCCTGATGTGGATATACAACCCTCCCAAGAAGAGACTTCTCCCTTCATTAATGTTAAACTATCATCCAAAGAACCTGAATGTATATTAGAAGCAAGCATATATTTAGAAAAACAAAATATTTCACTATTTTCTATTGTGCAGGATAAGGACGACGATACTTCCAAGCTACATACTGAAGAGATAGTCCTCAAAGATGATGTCTTGGAAGTATATAATTTACCAATTGTGGAGGACCAAAAGGAAGAGAACCTTCATCTTTTCTTTGTTGATCCTTTGGAAGAGTGTGTGGATATCCCAAATGGCTCAAATTATCAAGCAGTGATCCTTTGCTAGAGCCAGAGACATGAAAAGCTGTCACCTTCTATGATATTTTTTATTTTGAAGATTAATCTTCAAAATATACTATGGATACCCTTGACAAGCAGCTAGAGTTTCTTCTTCTTCTTGACATTACTCAGCTGGCTGCATTGGCACTTTTGTATCATATGAATATGTAAATACTCCATCTTTAGAATAGGTTAGATAGGAATATCAATAAACCTCAGTTCCGAGCATGTAGTTATTTGTTGTTTTCTGCTTTGAAGAAAAATAAAGAATTCAAAAATACAAAAACAACAGAGAGAAAGAATGAAAAGAGGGAAGATTGACAAAACAATAAAGGTACAACCCCATACCAAAAAGAGAAACAAATCTGAAAGTGTGCAAGCTTAAATGCCACTCCTGCAAAACACACTTCTAGTTAGTCAAACAACTTAATCTTGACTAAATTAGCTTTTAAATTTACTACTGATAGAATAGTGAACTCGATTTGCCAAACTGTTTAATCTTGGCTTATCAATAGATAGATTAGGATAGAAATTAAAGGTTAAAACATGTTCAAAATATGAACCTAAGTTTCCCAAGAAATATGACTCAAATCTATTTTATTTTCCGAGTAAAAAAAGATGTAATTCTGGTTCTAATTAGCTCAAAATATGAACCAGAGAAAAAGGAAGAAACAACTCAAATAAGAGTCAAAACAGAGTTGTAAAAAGATGAAGGAAGTGCTTTAAACTTTCATACCTTAAGCCTTCCATTTTGATTTAATTTTCTGCAAAATAAATGTCTGTGTGCAACTTGTTTTATGCCATAGACTAGCATCAAGTTAGACCATTCAATCCTAACTTGAATGCTTTTTAAATTTCTGTTGTAGAATTTAGAGAATAAAAATATGTTGGACAGTTTAACCCCAACAGATGGTAGATTAGGTAGAGAAGCATCTGAACTCAACTGTTTAATCTGAGTTCAGGGAGAAATAATGAGTAGAAATAGATTAGATTTCCTGCTTTCAATAAAATGTTGTGAATAGATTTTGCCAATCCAAGTGCACTCTAATGAAGAAAAAATGCTAGATCAGTAGGATTGGGTAGGTAGAAAGTTTGTATTGATGAAAATCCGTTTGTTTCATAGCTGTTAATATGTTTTCAAAAAACATCATTCACAGAAAGAAAATCAGCCCAATGGATCAGGCACATGTCAGCCTCCCAGAAAACATAATGGATCAGGCACAGGTCAGCCTCCCAGAGAATGCAAGTCTAAGGTTCTTGATGCCTTCAAGAAGGCATCATCCCCAAGTGGAGCCACTGTTAGCCACCTATAATATTTGTTATAGAAAAAGGTTGTTAAGACTTTCTTGAGCCTCCAAGGAACAAATTTTATTACTAAAATATTGTTGGCTCTTGAAGGCTCCTTGAAGGCCTCATGCCTTTGTCCAAAATCTTCATTACCTTTGCCTTTTATATACTCAGAAAATTCTGCTAATTCCAAGTGAAAGACTGTTGAAAGACCATCATTCTCCCCCTTCTCAAACCTTCATTTTCTCCCCTTTTTCTCCATCAAAAATTCCTTTTTTTCATAAATCCTCTTCTTCCATTTATGAAAATTCTCTTTTCCATAGTTAAAAACTCATTTTTTAACTATTCCGAAACCATCGATTCCTTTGCAAAAACCATGAAAAATTCATAAAATCAAAGTTTTATTACTATGGACCTAAGCCCCTTGGGCTAAGTCCTAAAAACCACTTCCCCCATATGCCCCTTCCCTGGAACCAGGCGCTAGTCCCATTGGTGCTTATCGGCATCGGAATAAATCAAACGAGCACATATGTTTTGTTACACAAAAACCTTGATGTGATCAACTCCCTTTGATATAACTCCATATCTCATGTTTATTTTGAAAAACCAAGAGTTATTACCCCGAGCGCTAATCGCATCGGAAAGATTCGAGTGTGCAGGTTTATGGCTGTGTTTAAAACTTGCGATGCGATCAGCCTTTATATTGAAAGACCTGCGATCGCATCATTATTTTATATATCTCTGGTGGGCCCGCCCCTGACGCTTATTACCTTCTATTTTTCCTCCCCGATCACCTTTTTCCTTTGTAAAATTGAAAAACCCAGTTTTCCAAAGTTGGGTCTAAAAAACCCAAGTCACGTGTTAAATATTTAAATGGGTTGATCAAATAGACCCGATCGCGCAATCGTGATCGGGGTTTTCAAAATGGGTTGGTTAAGAAGAATCGTATCAAACTTCCGATGCGATTAGGTCTCATATATATAAACCCCACCCCTTTTTGCTTTCATTCAATATAACTTTTCCCCGAGACCAAGTGTTAAAGGTCCCGGGCGCTAATCACATCGCAAATGTTACAATGGGTTGATTAAAAAGACTGCATCGAAACTTTCGATGCGATTGGTATTATATAATAAACACTCCGCCGCTCTGAGTGCGATAGCCCAATTGCATCGGAAACCTTTGCAAGGCTCCTCTGATTGTGTTCGGTTGAAACTTCCGATTGCGATGACCCGATCGCACCATCGCATTGGCCCTCCCCGTTTGCTCAATCGCATCGCATTCTTTCCATCGCATGCACTTGTTCACCCCCACCGATCGGCCACCCCCGATTCATTTTTCAACGTTGATTTGATCCTCAGATCAACGGTCTGCGCTCCATCACATCAGAGCTTTCAATTGCATCGCAATATTACATCGCATCCACTTTTTTTCTGTCGATTGGCATCTCCCTCTATTTTTTCTCCACCCTCGATCTAATCTGTAGATCGACGGCCTGCGCTCCATCACATCGCATGTTTCGATCGGCCCATTGGCATGCCACCTCCGATTGCGATCCCTCGATTGCGATCTATCGATTGAATCTGGACCGTCCACGTGTCCAGATCGGACGGTCCAAAATCACTCTGCTTTATTCTTCTTCCGCTCTTCTTTTTGCCTATTATGCATAGATCTCCACCGTTGGATGCTTTCATCCAACAGCCACACTCCCCTCCTACCCTCTGATGCAGTTAGACCTAAAAAACGCAGGATTTTATAATTTTCGTTTGTATTTTGCAGGTTTGAATGGTTTGTCCCTTATAATAAAGGAACCCCGAAGGCAGGGAATGATGATTCCTACGCCTTTGAAATATCAAAGGGAACCATCCACCAGGCTCTATTTTCACGTTTTATCAAATGCTCCATGGGAGACGATACCATAAAAATCCCTGTGCAGCCCTGCACATCAACAAGACACTGTTTTATTCAAAAGAACAGTTAAAGAGTATAAGTTTGAAGACAAAGCACAGCAGATGAAGATTGAAGACAGATTTTGGAATTACGGCTAATCATTTTTATCAAAAGCCTAATCCCCGGTTTAAAAACATCATTAAAGAGAATTATAAGTGTTTGACAGGAAGAAAGGACCTCCACCGCCGCAATTGGGGCGAATTGATTCCTCAGCTACTACAAAAGCCACCTGTTGCCTCAAACCATTCAAACAGAGGCCGAATTTATTGAAGAAAATCAGATATTCGCCTCCAGCGCAGCCAGGGAGTTACTTCTGCAAGGAAATCAATGCATAAATATCTGCAGAGTTACTCCAAACGTTACACAGAGCCTCAAAGTCAATAAAAGCTGCCACCGAGCTTTGATATTTATTGTAAAAATAGTTAATACAGTAGTCCACCTGTAAACTTCTGCATCGAGCCCCTCAAAAGGCCGAGAAGTCTTGAATCTGTATTTATTGTCTTAAGAGATCTTTTGTTAGATTTCACCTCTTCATTCTTCTATAAATACCTCAATAGAAGATGAGAAAGTGTTGGTTGCAGAACTTTGAAATACATTTGAGCTTAAACTTCTGATTGTAAATAGTGGTCACTAGCCCTTGGAGCTCTACTTGTGATAGATCAATTAGGCTGAGTAGTGAAGATGATTGTTGAACTGAAACATTGGACTTGAAGACTGTAACTGGTTTGACATCAATATAAAATTTTTTTCTTGGGATCCTGGTGTATATCATCGGTGAAGTGCACCTCTCTTTGTTATTGTTTTCATTCTAAGTATGTCATATTGTTCACTTTTTCTCTTATAAAGAACAACAATTATAGAGTTAGGACCTACTGTATATCAGTAACCTTCTCTCACTAAAAATCTTTATCTTAATGTTTTCCTCAAATTCGTTTATTTAAGAATGATTTAATACAGTTAAGCAGTTAGGAATGTTGGAGTTCCCTCGTCCTACTTTTTTCCTTAAACATTGTTCTTAAAATTTATTTTTCTTATTGTGCTTATTAAAGATTACTACGGAAGATATGGTGTGCCCTGGTCCTAGTTTTTCCCCAAAAGCAGATTCTGAAAGTTTCCCTTGGTGTTGACTAAAAGCAGACTAGGTTTAAAAGTAATTTATCTGATCTTAATTTTATACTTTGTCTTCTCTTATATGTTTTCATACTTTCTGAAGGCAATTATGTGGATTACTGGATTGTTTGTCAATTAAGCTGCTTTAATACAGACTTTCCCAAGAGGTCAATGGTTAGCCCTACACTTGGTTGGTTTTAAACAGTTACTTAAGAGACTTTTCTTGTTTGGACTGACTATAAATCCTTGTGAAATTATTATCAGTTTCCACCCCTCCAACACTTTATTGTTTCCATTCCATCACTCTAATCTCAATAATCTTGTGATATAGATAACTTGCCCCTTCGATCACTCTTCATGTTGTTGCTCAATTAAAGCCCTGTTATGACTCCATAGCCCAATGGACTAAAAACTAGCGTTATATCTAAATTTTAGCCATAGCTATTATACCTACTTGCAAGTTTTCACTTTTGAAACTCTTTGCACTTAGGAATTTCCACCTCAAACAGTAATCATGCTCAACCATCCAAAAACAAAAACAAACCCTTGGCCTTCATAACTAGCCTAATATTATTACCCCAAACTTCAAAGACAAATCCATATTTGTACTTATTGGAGAGATCCCTCTCCGGATTCAGGAGGGCTAGATCCTAGAATCCCAAATTTGGTTGAAACGATGTTGCTTCTACAGTTTTAGTCTCACCAATCTGCTAAAATTACAGATCCTAACAAGATGCACAAGAAAAGATTGATTTTTTGCAGTTGGAATTTCAGCTCCAACAAGATGAACTTCAGCAAAAGAGTCATCATTCTGAACCTATTTATGTTCAGAAGATTGAGAAGGACTCCCATCAGCAGCAATTCAGTAAAGTTACAGCTGATCCACATTCAGTTCCTTGTACTAGAGCAAATGTACATGCAGATGCAGCAGCTCAGCTTGCACTTCTCAAGCCCATCATCAGACCTTGGGAAGAGCTTGTCCACAACAAGCACAGAACTAGTCTTGGATATGACAAGGATGTATCCTTTCATATTCCAGACTACACCAATCCCATCATATTTTAGAGTGCCAGATTCATGTATGAAAGTTCACCTGCAGCTGTTCCAGATCCTGCTCCACAACAAAAACAACAGATTGTAAAATGTCAGCACTGTGATCAAGTTGGCCATATGAAAGATCATTGTTTTGATCCTCATCCATGCAAGCACTGTGGTCGGCACAGCCATTCTTCACACAGATGCTTCAGACACAAGCCTCCTGCAAGAACCAAGATTCATCTTGGATTGATCGCTTCTTGGCAATGGGCATAAGCAACCAAGAAGATGTTTAAGACACATGTCAGAAATTGTTCTCAGATATTGAGAAAAATTGTAGTTGAGTTTTCGCCATCATCTCACCTTGTCCCTGACGGGGGGGAAATGGTGGTCATGTACAAGCTTCGACGTCAGATCAAGCGAGCCTGAGCCACAATCTCTCATTCCATGTTTAGAGTTGTAGCCAGAGACACAGTAGTTCAAGCGAGCCTGAGCCACAATTCGTCATTCGAAATTCAGAGATGTAGCTAGAGACACGGATGCCCATGAGCATGCCTTTGGTTGGTGGATAACCTTAAACCATCATCTTCGGTTGGTGGACAACCTTTAACCACCACAGGTAGTAGAACTCCCTTCTTTTAGGTTGAAGGTCTCCCTTTCATATATGAGGAACAATTCCTCTAGCAGAAGCCTTCAGCTTCTTGCCAGCTTTGGTTGAGTTCCAGGAAATGCTTCAAAGCATTCCAGAGTTGTTGGTAATCCTTAAACCATCACAGGTAGTAGACCTCCCTTCTTTTAGGTTGAAGGTATCCCTTTTTTATGAGGGAAAATTACTCTAGCAGAAGCTTTCAGCTTCTTGCCAGTTTTGGAAGAGTTTCGAGAATTGCAATAAGTATTGCGTTCCAGTGTTGGTGGTCATCCTTAAACCACCTCTTTTTTCCAACATTTCAGAGAGTTGATTCAACCCAAGTGCTGCCATGTATAATTTGCAGATTTGTATTACAACTCTCTTCTTGGACTCACACATACCCCTTCGAATTAAGGGGGGATGTTCGAACACCTAATCCTACATGGGTAGGTGTGGAATGCGAAAAGTAATAATGGAGTCCAAGTGACATTGGAATGTGAAACCAAGAGTCACACCATTGTACTATAAATGTACATCATGTATAATGGAAAAAATAAGAAAGCCTCACGCTTATCCTTCATTGTGTTGAGTTTCTTCTTATGTGTGTGTTTATCTTTCTCATATACCATGTGTGTGCTTAACATGGTGTTTAACAAAAATTAAATTGGGTTTTGACCCTATGGGGATTTGACCCCAATTATAGAGTAATCAATTATATTATCATTAATTTTACTCATCTAATCTCAATTATGGGATGTTTTTTGTTATTATATATTCATTTCCCTATATTCTCTACTCATATATCCAACATTTTAAAGTGTGTCTACACTTGTGGGTGACCCCCAAGGGGTTGTTTAGATTATAATTTTCCATGTCTTCCAACATTTCTCAGATCTCGAGCTGCATAACAACAAGTTACTTTATCATCTACAACCATTTACTAAATTCTATAGCAAGTTACTCATATCCGAATTAGTAAGGGCTCCTATCACTCAACTTAGTGATATTCGAAGATTTATGTATAGTATTTTGAGTGTCTTTATGCTTGCTGATTTGCATTTTTTTGCAGCTATATTTCATTTCTAGATTGACTCTCATGAATACCTTCAAGACCACTGTTTTTGGTGGTAAAAATACCTAGTGATTTGGACCAGACCTACCCAATTATGATCCAAAACAATCCATTTGAAACTAGGCAACCCATAGAGCACCAAAATGCCTAAAAACAAAAAAAAAATAACATAAAAAGGCACATCTCCCTTAAAGCCTAATCCTCAAAACTATCAATCTTGAATTCGATCTGAAATCACAAAAAAAATACCAAAATGTATCAAACCAATGGAATGATTTAACTCTAGCCTTTCTCATAGCTAGACAATACCTAGCATGGAAGTTGGGTTCAAGTCCACATGTCAAAATTGGCATAGATGCAATAGTTGGTTGTGGGGAAAATATCTTCCTACCGTCAACACTTATTATTCAAATTCTAGAGACACATGAATGCACACTTAATATAAATTGTGATGTCAATTGAATGACAATTTGGAGATAGTGATTGACCCAAGAACAAGATTTGGGACATTAATAAAATCAAGGCCCACATTCATTTAAGTGATTCCAATGATGAAATTTCTTGGTCCTATAACACCAAAAGCAAAAATTATTTAACTAAGTTGGGACATATTTAAATGAAAAACCTAGAACATACAGAAATAAATGGTGGTTTAAGAAGTTGTGGAAAATCAAAGGGCCATCGAAAGTCATTATTTTCTTTTGGCTTTTTCTAAAATGAAGAGTTATAATATAGGAAAAACTTCAGTAGTTGGGGTTGGCTATTGTTAATTGTCTAAGATAAATGTCTTCATGTAAACTTTATATGAAGTTCATTAAAGGCTCTTAGGGCCCTTCCTATAATAGTTGGTTGGTGAATGTAGTTGGCCCCAAATTCCAACCTCTTTTAGGAAAAGCAATACCATCCATTCAAGGACTCAAAACAAGCCCTAACTTACTCTCCATTTATAAGGCTTCTCTTTATGCGAATGGTATTTTTTATGGTGGGTGAGGTAATCATCAACAAAAAAGTTGTCTCGGAATTCTTTGATGATCTTTGGGAATGTACTATCTCGAGGGGAGGAGGAAAGAGGGCCTTGGGCCCTAAATAAATATTCTAGATTTCAAGGAATATGAAGTAACCATAACCACATGAGGAATTTAAGCTCCTAGCTATCATAAATAGTTGAAAATCAGTTCAGGTCAAAAGAAAATATTCCTTGTCTTAGGATGAGATTATGCACCACCATTTTTTTCATGACAAGAGAAAAATGTCATGGGTTGGAAATGAACAACACATTGCGGGAGAAAAAGGAAATATGAAGAAAATATATAAGGAGTTCAGTGGGAGATAGATATTGGATATGTATGTTGAAGTTATTCAACGACAACCTGTATGGCAGGACATTGCCAATAATAAGAGGTGACCTATAAACACTAATTTGTTTCTAAAAATAACATAGCTCAAATCTAGGGGGAACTTCTATGTAGTGGTTCATTGGTTGGGAGGAGTGTGGTTTCTCCTATTGTATTTACCAAAAATCAGATAAGTGCTATGTGCTGAATACCTACTTTGTATGTGTACATAAAAATCAGAGTTTATTATTATAGTTAAAAGGCACTAAGTTATATATTTAATGGTACATAGTATATGAAAAAATATAAATTGTATAAATTATGTGAATAAAAACTCGAAAAAATCTATTATAAAAGGAAAGTAGGATATTTAGGGTATCTTGAATGAATTACTATTAAAAACACATGTATCATATTATCTAATTGGTCACTGTAAAATTTAGTGTTATAGGGTTGGCCGAGTGAAGGGAAATCTTGTGGAAACAAACCCTAGGTCACATAGAAATTTGTGTCAAGAGATAAATTTCTCAGACAATAAAAACCTTTTAGAAACCTAGAAGCTGAGAGTCATGAATATTATCTTCTCAAAGCAAAGGTTGTCTGAAAGCTAATTTCTATACAATAAAGTATGGAAGTGTCTTCATAAAAATATTTTTATAATTGTATTTATGATTAAATATATGTAAGTTATGTATTCTTTCAATGTTGAATACATAAATGGGAAGTTCTATAAAAAAATAATGATATTGGACAAAGAAATTAACATTTAAAAGTAACATGCATACTTAAAGAGCAAGAAAAAAAATAAAGCATGAAATATTATTCATTCCAATTGTTTTCTAGCAACACAACATATAGTAAAATAAATTTGTAGACTTTTTGTGAAAAGGAAGCATGTGTATATAACTCGAATGATAATGGAAATTACTACTAAAGATTCAAGACCCATGGTTTAAAAATTATTGGAACTTTACCTCCTAAAAATTTTCAAATTATATTTGCATTGATCTATCTCTTATATCTATCTAAATCTCATTATTCTACTTGGGAGTCAAAACAAGAAACAACAACATAAAATAGCATATGAAACATTAGTGGGAAAGTCCAACAATGAATTTGACAGAAAAATACCATGGCCTTCAATTGTAATGCAAATGTCATGGGATCATAATGATAAACTCTCATTTAAGCAACTATATCATTAAAAGACTCTGGAACTACCGTTCCCTCTCGCAATTTTTTATTGTTTGCTTGAAGGAGGACACAAAATATCTATTTGGACATTATTTGCGCTATACATGTTCCATATTCAAATGTCAATGAATTGAAAATATCAATTAGTAACATAATCCATTACATAACAGGTGAACATATTCAATTATTCCCTTCTACATAACCATAATTACAATGTGAAACCAATATCATGTGAGTTTGACTCAACAACAACTATGCATGGAAATTAGGAGAGCTCAAATGCGAGAGTTGACCCAACAACTCAACTGAGCACAGACTTTAGAAATAACTTGACCCATTAAAAGGTCGGGAAATAGACACTCAAGAAAAGAAAGTAACCTAAATTAAGAAAAAATCATTTAACTTATTGATCGAAAACCAGCCTGATTCCAGGAAGGAGTTTTGACATAGTTTGACTTGTATCATCAGCTAGGAGAGCAACTTCAATAGTTATAGCATCATTTTTTCATATATGACATGACATTAAATTCCTAGGGTTACATTGAAATATAAAAAAATACAAAGCCAATGAAGCTAACTATACTAAACCGTAAGCCCAAAGGAAGAAAAAACACAAGAAACCACTATAGAATCTAAACCCTAGATAACAAAAAAATCAATTGAAGTTTGTCAAATCAAGCCAAATATACTAACAAGAATATAAAAAAGAGAAACACATTAGGCATAAGCTTTCAAACAAAATAGTCATATATTCATGAACTAGAGACCTATGTTTTTCCTGACTAATCAATGAATGGGAGAGGTGGGTTGACTTACAGGTAAAGTATTTTCCCTCCTCAAAAGCTTTGGTCCCAATTTCCCTAAAAAATTTGCATAAAAATAACCCTAATACAAATAATTGTTTTTTATACAACTAACGCCAAATAATATTAACTAAACACTCTAATCCTCAAATTTTTCTAAGCATTCCACATCCAATCTATGAAAATAGGATATGCACTTCCAAAATAAGCCCAAAAATTAAAAGAATCCCAAATCATTTTTCGCAAGAATGAATTAAAAACCAATATGTTATATTCTCTTACCAAGTGAAGTGAAAACCTCAAAATCATCCAATGTAATCACCATAGTGAAAATGAATACAAGGAAAGAAGAATTCCAAAAGTAGCATGGTGTAAAAGAGGGTCCTGTAGGATAGATGGTGTGTAGCAATTGTCACCTTCATAAAATATGCCTTTGGTGGTGGAAATGGTGATTGGAAGCATGTTAGGAGATGTGTGAACCATGGAATCTGTGCATAAGGTGGCCACAATAGATCCATTTAAAAGAGAGATTCAGTTTTACAATTGATTGAACACTAATGAAAATCCATGGAATCAATGCATAAGGTGTCCAGAACAGATCCATTTAGAAGAGAGTTTCGGTTAATGATCATAGCCAAATAAAAACAAAAACCTCATTGCCATTTTTTTACATTCATGTTTTTGTATCTAAAGCCATCGGAGTATATTTTCCCTAATTATATGAAGGTTTTTTATAATTATATGAAGGGTTTCAATCCACCATTGGGGTATATTTTTCCCTAATTATGATGAAGGCGTTTTTATTGTGAGGTTATATGAGGTAACACTTTATATATTCATAGGTCGACATTGTAGATATCTCCTCTACATGGTGTTTTAAAATTAGTGTTTACAAGAATTGTTTCACAATGATGGTTTCACAAGGGAATTAGTTACACCTTCTACCAAAGATTAGCAGATGGAAGCTATGATGAATAAGGATGTTGATGTAAAAAAACTTCACTCATAGATGAAAATATTGGAAAAAAATTACAAGGTGTTGTGAAACAAACACAGGAAAAGGCAGACGATATTTCGAGGCTATTGACTGAAAATGAGAAACTCAGAAACAAAGATTTGAAGAAGATATCCTCAGAGGTAGTGTTTTATGCACTGCGATATTAATACCAACAATGCCTTGGAGCCCTTGAACGAAAGTTATATTCATTGAGAAAGGAGAGAGATACACTCCGACAAGAAAAAAGTAGTAAAAGTGACGTTGTTCCTCTGTTTAAGGAAAAGGTTGAAATTATCAAGAAAGTTATGGCTGATGGTGAGGAGCTTTCGAAAATGAAATGTACACAAGAAGCTTAGATGAGAAATTTACAAGCTCAGATTTGGTTTTTAGAAGAATGGAAGCAATGGTTGAATTCCACATTACAGGTTGAATAAGTGAAGGTAGAAAGTATTAAAAAGGATAAGGTAGTGACAAAAAGGACTTTTCAAGAAGTTTTTGAAATTAGTCAAGGAGAAAGAGCACAAAAGGAATTCTATAAAAATGCACTAAATGAAGAAAAATATGCATAGTCAGGAGAAAACAATGAAGCTAAAATATAGCTTGAGAATCATTTAGGTGAAGCTAGAGAACGAGAGGAAACACTTATACACATACTTGAAGAATTAAGGTACACTCTTCACAATATAGAGCACAAGGCAGCCTCTCGTGAAGACAAGTTGAAAAGTGACACTTATGATCCTTATAAACGTTTCCAGATAGCTGATATGTGATATTAAAAGTTAGTAATGAGAGTACCTGAGTCCACAAGACCATTACTGTGGAAATTGAAGCAATGTAGGAAAGTGCAGCAATGCGTGTTGAAGCATGGTCTCATGTTGAGAGAGCACTTAATTCATGACTTCCGGAGGCAAAGGCACACACTGCATCAGTATAATAATGAGAATGTTACAGTTAAAGTGGCAGGTAGTTAAAGTAATGGAAGTCTCTGCATACCTTCATCAGTCGGTAGCGGTACAAGAACGGTTTCACAAGAGTGAAGATCATAGGAACAAAAAAAATTCATCTAAAGCATACTTGGTAGACCTCTAGCAATTCTTATAAATCTGTTACTATAGATACTGGCCATACTACCCTACACTCTTTTTAAATTGAAGAAGAAGCAGACACACATAAAGAACATGTGGCATATTACGGATATCTTAGCGAGACTCGTGATATCGTGGCGAGAATCGTTACCATTTTTTTGGGGAGGGTTGTTACCAGTTCCAATGAAGGTTGTATCGCGGTAACCTGTTATTTCTACTATTTAGAGAAAAAATTTAATGTTAACCTATTTTCCAATGCTAATGATGTTGAATCACTAGCGTGGCCTCAAAATAAAAGAAGTATAGTAGCTGAGGAAAATTGCAACTATTTGAAAGGTAAATTGTGTTTAGGTTGACAGGTGCTTTGGAATGAAAGGTTCTAGGTTTGCAGGTGCCCTACTTGCAGATAAATCTTGGATGGTTGTTTTGTTTGAGAAAATGTGAATTTTAATGCTCAACATTTGTTTCCTACAATCTAAATGCTGTTTATGATAAATAATAACACGTTCAAATCATAATGGAATTGATACACATACTAATTTTTTTCCTTTACTATTAAAAAAACTTTTCTTCTTACTAGACACTAATCATGAAAGAAAATTATTATTCTTTGATTTCAACTATAAAAACATGCTTATAATTTTAATACACTCACCTTATTCTCAAGGTTTGGGAGGTTCCCATCAGGTCTCCAGATGATGGAGGAGAAAGAATCTATACACCCATATTATTTTCAGGGCTTGGGAAGTCCCCATCAGGTCTGAAGATGATGGAGGAACAATCATCCCTATTTTTCGCACATATTCAAATATCCATCTAGCATTGATCACACGCCCGACATCTCTGATAAAACTCAATACGTACTCCTTTACAGTGGTGTGATTGATAAGCTTGTTTCCCTGAAACTTCACAATCACAACATCACAAGTTTTGCATTTGTCGCAAACCTGACACTCACTCTTCAATGGATAGATCTCACCAGTGGCCACAAATTTCCTGAAAAATATTCTGGCATAGTATTTTGCCAAAACAAAATTCACTCATGTTGCCCCAAGAACCATAGGGGCATGCTCTCTAGATGACCCACATCCAAAATTGGCCCCAGTAATGAAAATGAAGTATTGGGTTTTAGTATGGCCATCTTCAATGAATCTCCCATATCTAGCATGAAGGCCAATCATGGTATAACTTCCCAATTTTTTGTATTCCTATGTTTTGGAGGGCGCAAGGGTTAAGTAATCTGCTAGGATGATTATATCAGTGTAATATCCCAAAAGGAAGAATGCAGTAATACTTAAACAAAATATAATAATTGCAACTAAGTAAACAATAAATCTCAAGACAACATAAGAATTTATAGAGAAGATAAGCCATTTTATTATATGGAGATGAATCAGTTACACAATGTATAGAAAATGAGTAGATCTAGTCCAAGAGAAGGTCTAGAATCACCCCACAATGGTGCTGCAACTAGCACTATGTAACTGGTGAGCTTAAGGGAAGCAATACTGCACTGTCCCTCCTACTAAAGATGTACATGAACTGTTGCAAAAGGAAATTCAGATCTAGGTTGTTAAGTCCCTATATTAATAGTGTAGCCCCTTATTATGTTAGTGCATCCCCCCTTATTTTTATTATTGTACCCTTGTAACCCCCATTTTGTTATTATTTTGCCCTTAAATTATTATTGTTAGGTCGGCTAGGATTACATTGTGGCCCACTAGGATTACATCATGGCCCCATGGACTCCTATATATAGAAAGGAGGTTTTGTAAATTGGATCATCCAAGAATTGTTCATTTATGTAATGTATTGGAGGTTTCCCCCTCGAAGTGGCTTATTTCTAAGGCGTTGATATCTTTTTCTTCTATTTTTGGAGCTGGTTACACAACATTTGGTATCAGAGCTTGGGATTCTAGGGTTTCGCTGCTCCAAACAGGTCATCGTGGCATTTTCGCTATAACTTTGTTTCTACGAAGTTTCAGAAGCTAAAATTTTTAGGGTGCGAAGCTGAAATCCTGAGGAAGATTGTCTAAAAATTTCAGAGCTTGGTTCGCAATATTTTCGGAGATATGATCTGTGGAAGTTAGGTCTTTTTTCAGGCTCCTAAACAGGTCATCGTGGCATTTGCGCTATAACTTTTTTGCTACGAAGGTTTAGAATCTAAAATTCGTATGGTGCAAAGCTAAAATCCTGAGGAAAGTCGTCAAAAAATTTCAGATCTTGGTTCGCAATATTTTTGGAGATATGATCTGTGGAAGGTAGTGCTTTTTCAGGCTCCTGAATTTCATCTCAAAGAGGTGATCGTGGGAAAATTTCAATAACTCTCTCTCTGGGCATCAGATTGGAGTGCCGTAAAAAGTGGTTGCAAGTACACAGACTGTAGTTTCTTGGATATCAATTTCAGATACAAAGGATGAAACAGTGACACGTGGAAAGTCCTACAAGTTAGCTCTACTGAACTAGTCCAGAATTAGGTCATTGTGGGAGATTGGACACAACTTTGTCTTGGAGAATATAAATCAAGTCAGACCTGTGGCATTCGAAAGATAATTTAGAGGGCTAATTTGGTACCAAAATTCAGATATTTAAGTACTATAATCACAGAGATAATCCAATTTCAGTATCGAGCTCCTCAAAAGCAAGAAAAAGGTGTGTATTTTGTCTTCCGAATTGCATAAATCTTGTTTGAAAAATCAGTTTGAAGTCATTCCAAGGGCCTATTGAGTATATATTTCAGTATTGGATTCTGAAATGCCTCCTAAAAATAATTCAACACCCATTAAGCCCTCAGAAATCTATACTATGACACATGAAGAGGAAGAATTGCAGGATGAGATATCAAAATTACGGTACCAAGTGCAACAAGTTTCGATCTTACGAAGAGAAATTGAAGATGAAATAGATGGTTTCAAAGCAGAAATGGAGGCTAATTTGGATGGTTTTAAGGATCAAATAATAGCAAATATGAATGATAAATTAGTGGAAGATCACATCGAGCATCAAAAACAAGTTCTCCAACTCTCAAAAGATAACCCAACTTTGGTGCAGAATCTAATGAAACAATAGGAAGATCAACATGACATCGAAAGAAGTTATGAAGCAGTCATAGAAACAAGAACTAGACAAGTACGATCAATTTCAGAGTATCTCAGCAAGTGGAAGAAATTTCCTGTAGAATATTTCACATGGGAGGATGAGAATTTTATACAGAAGCATCAAGAAATAATCAAGCGTTGAGGACAACAGTTGTTTGAAGGAGAGGGGCATGTTAAGTCCCTATATTAATAGTGTAGCCCGTTATTATGTTAGTGTATCCCCCCTTATTGTTATTATTGTACCCTTGTAACCCCCATTTTGTTATTATTTTGCCCTTAAATTATTATTGTTAGGTCGGCTAGGATTACATTGTGGCCCACTAGGATTACATCATGGCCCCATGGACTCCTATATATAGAAAGGAGGTTTTGTAAATTGTATCATCCAAGAATTGTTCATTTATGTAATGTATTGGAGGTTGCCCCCTCGAAGTGGCTTATTTCTAAGGTGTTCATATCTCTTTTCTTCTATTTTTGGAGCTGGTTACACAACATAGGGAGCTCAAGAACTCTGATGATGCCAAGATTCAAGATCTAGCCAATGTGATGGAAACCCAAGATAACCCAGAAAGGATTTTCCAAATCTACAACTTTGGAAAATCACCCTCCTAGGGTTTGATCCTTTATCTGCTAGGATTACATATCTGAAGCTATATCTATCAAATAGATGGCTGAAATATGTCACAAGATCAGATCTAAGTTTGAAGGGTTGATTCCTCCTTTAGATCTACAAGCTAGAAGCTCTAGATCTAGCTTCCCAATCCTCCAATGATGATTATAGCTACTACTACACAACTGCTCATAAAAATTGCACTGAAAAAGGAGAGAGAGGCTCTATGCCTACTAAAATATGATGGAATAAAATCCAGGCTGATGGAAATACTGATGGCAAGGTGAGGGGATGATTCCTCACAAGATTACTAGCTGAAATGCTAGCAAATTGCTTCCTCCTTTGGAACCGCAATAATGGACAACATATTTCTAGATGGAATTACTGCTGATAGGAGGTCAATAAATTTTATCCTGATGCCAGATCTAAACTGAAGCTTTGGAAATTCTGATCTTCAAGCCCAAGGTGATAGGAATAAACCTTCACCAGTTCTCCAGCTGAAATACTAAAGACAACCTCCACCTTCCAACTCATCTTTAGAAATTGCCAAATTCCTGAATATGAATGTTCTGCAGATGAAGGAAAATATAAGTGGCACCAATTCCTAATGTAGAATGAAGTACAACCCTCTCTCTAGAGATACTCAAAGAAAGAGGTCGGATTCCCGAGTAGGAACACCCTATGCTAAACAACACTTGCAAACTTTGCTAAACAGCCCAAGAACGAAATGGAATGTCACATGACAATTCTAGATCTAAATAGTCTGCCTTCATTGTTGTCTTCATCTCCTTTATATAGTTGATGAGCCTTCCCATGCCTTGGCCCTCATCTAAACTGCGCTGTGCATGTGGACATGATCCTCCATGTTTGACTGCGCTATCTATCCAAGTCATGTATTATGTCTAGGTGCAATTTACACCCTCTCCATCACATGTCCATTAATTGTACAACTTCTTCCATCATTTCATCATGAATTCTCCATGATCTTCTGTTTGACTCCTTCCAAGATCTTAGTTGACTGTATCAACCTCCATGATCTATCCCATTAATGAGACATGGTATCAAATTTCATTCACATTAGTAGTGGGTCCACCACCTCATTATGTAGATCTAGGCTTAATTAATCCACATTCACACATAAAAAGTGGATATTTATTCATCTTGAGGATTATCGGTCCCTCCACCCTTTTATTTACTTAATTAATTAAGTTCATTAAGAACTCTAATATTCCAAATATAATGTGAAAATTTTGGAATATTACAATCAGTGTCTATATTGTAATCTACCACAAAGAATTTTACATGAAAAAATTTCTTGGCTGTGTGGGTGCATCATAATATTGAGTTGCTACTTCTCTTGGGGGATTTGGCATAGAATATGTTGATATTATGTTTTTTGGTGGGGTGGAAACATTCAATTTTAGGGGGTTTTTTTGTAGATATTGCAGTGATATATGGGTATGAAGAAAAGCTAATTTTGAGCTCATTTTTGCTTCTAAATGCATCAAATTTGTAACCAATGAATACTCTGTGGTGTTTATAGCCACCATTGCAATCTTCTAAGTGAGACTGACAAGAGCTTCCGAGAATAAGAGTTGAAAAAAATTTCATTGGTTTATCAGATACACATACTGACTTGTTTGAGTAAGATCTCCTCCAGGTGGTAGTGCTTGAGCCCTTCGCGGTCCATTTAATGCTAGTGTTTCTTTGCACCTTAATGTGGCTAGTTATATGAAGGTTTTAAATGGACCGGTATTTTGGTTCTAACTATATTAAAATAAATTTATACTTCATTACCATGTATCTTTTAATTTTGTCAAACTAATTCATTCTCGCCATATTTTTTTTGAGATTGCAACAAGATGATGAGCTTAGTGGAAAGAAGTCGCCTAAGAAGGGCCCACAAAGTTATTTTTGGCGCAAAGTCTATTTTTAGACTATGTCTATTTTTAGACTTGTCGATCATATTCTATGAGTTACAGGATGCTATTTGTGGATGGTTGGTCAAGTTGGAAAAAAATAAATGGAATTCTATTTTTAGACATATTGGGCGGAATCTATTTTTAGATTGCTAGTCTAAAATGCATATGTCACTATTATTAGCTCTTAATAATATTTGACTCCGCACATTATCTTATTCTGGGGCATTATTAGTCCATACGCATGTGGCATAGAGCTGATAGAAGGAATTACGCTATTCCTAAGGGTTAAGTGGAGCTATTGCATGGATACTTTAGTTAGAACTCATGTGACAGAGTTGGGTGGAGTTGATTGAGGAAGTTAATGGAGTTGTGTTCAGTTTAACTAAGCTAAACATAGTTGAGCTAGTTGTATCTAGTCTAACTGATTGATACACTAGTGAGAGTGGTGTGAATAAATTATTAATTAATTCACTAATTATAAACTCATTAATCAACTAAAGAATACATCAGTTAACTTCAGTGCATGGACAGTTTCAGTGGAGACCAGTGGAGAGATAGGTGAAAGAGCAGTGTGACTATCAGTTGTGACTATATTGTTGCATGATTTGCAACAACCAGTGATTGGAGATGCCAATGAGGATTGTGCAATACAAGCTAGGTGGTTCGAAGTTATTTATGAGTCATTCTTCAGCATTGATTACGCAACAGAGGCAGGCTATCAGGTGGCAGAGATTGGAGCATGTGTTTTGCTAGATCTAGCTTGATTAGTGTGTAGCAATTTGGAGATTGTACTGAGAGCTTGTGAGGAGCTTTGTATAATGATTGTTACATGATCTCTATGACATATAATATACAGATAGTTGGGGTTTTCAACTTTAAGCTTTCCCATGAAATACTGTGTTCATATGTGTGATTGTTTATGGTTTTAATGTGCGCATGCGATTGTTTTTATTTCTGCAATTAATGATCAATGGTAGAAGAGATTTTGTATTGTGCATGAAGTTAAAATAGTGTGTGATCAGGAGAATATCGGTGGATAACATATCATTTATTCAAATTTCTACATGGTATCAGAGCAATATTGATCATTGGAGCAATTGCAAAACATTGAAGCGGTTGAGTTTTGAGCTGGTGGAATTCGAATTTGCAGTAGTGTTTTCTTGGTGTCGAAGTTGAGATTTCTTTCAACGGATTTCAATTGGAGTATGACCTTGAGGTTAGCTCAAATTATATTGCATGGAAGGACAGGATGGAGGCGGTGCTAGATGACAATGGTTTGAAGGAGTTCATAGATGCAGAAATTCCAAAACCTACTTCTAGCGATGCTACCGTACTTGACGCATGGCAAAAGAAGACAACAAAGTGTCGAAGGATTCTGTTGGAAGGTGTGAAGGATCACATAGTGTCCATCCTTCATGGTAAAGCTTCTCCATTCTTGATGTGGAAAGCTTTGACAGATTTATTTCAAAGCAAGAGCGACCAGAGGAAGTTGGCGCTCAAGGATAAACTCAAGAACATAAAAATGGAGAAAGGCAACATTATGCCCAAGTACCTCACGAAGTTCATCCAATGCAGGGATTAGATGGGAAGTGTGGGGGTTACTGTTGATGATGAGGACTTGGTGAGCTTGGCTCTCCTTGGGCTTTTGAAGAGTTGGCATTCCTATCAGGACTCTGTCAATGGTTGGGAGAAATTGCCAGGATGGGAGCGACTTTGGTTGGATCTTGTGCAAGAGGAGATAAGGTGGAGTACCAGGGATGGATCTTCATCAAAGAACTCAGATGAAGAAAATTGCGCTTTGGCTGCCAAAGAAAGGAAGGGGAAGAGAAAGAAGAATGCTTCTCAATCCAGTGCGAAAGGCAAGAAGTAGGACATGTCCAAGGTGAAGTGCTTTCACTGTCACCAACACGGACATTACGCCACTAATTGTCCACAGAAGAAGAAAAATAAGCAGGCTGTTGGATCTGCAGCTGGAGAGGCCTTAGATTTGCAGTCTAAGCTATATTTTTCGCTGATCACATGCTTTGTTTCAAGTGTGATGGTTTCAGTGTGGTTTCTTGAGAGTGGTGCGTCTTTTCATATGACCAGAGACAAATATTTGTTTACTGATCTGGATGAGAAAGATCTTGGAGTGGACATCGAGATGGGTGATGATGGTAGATACAGTGTGACCGGTATTGGTACCATTTGCTTTGAGAGGGAGTCTAGTAAATGCTTCGTATTGAAGGAAGTGATGCATGTTCCAGGATTGAAGAAGAATCTTATCTCTGTGGCGGTGTTAGAAGACAAGGGATATGATTTTGTCTTTAGTGAGGGAAAGGCTTTCCTCCATAGTAAGGCAACTGGTGAGACCCGGAGGATAAGGGTTTGAGTTAAGAACCTTTATCAATTGCAGGTAGGTGGCTGCGCAACAATGACAGGCAAGGCAGAAGGAGTGGTGAGCCACGATGATGGCGAGCTGTGGCACAGGAGATTGGGCCACCTTCACCATGGAGCTTTGAAAATTTTGCAGCAGATTTGTACCGAGCTTCCCAAAGTTACACTTGCACAGTCAGATTAGTGCAAGGGATGTAATTTGGGAAAAATTTTGAAAGCCACCTTTCATGAGAAGGATAGTCGCACCACGACGATCCTTGAGACAAATCACACAAACGTGTGTGGACCTTTCTCACTAGCTTCGATAGCAAAGCACAGGTACTATGTGATATTTTTTGATGATTTTTCTTGTAAGTGCTAGATCTTCTTCATGCGGAAGAAGAGCGAGACATACTCAAAGTTCTGTGAGTTCAAGGCACTGGTTGAGAAAGAATCGGGGAAGCAGGTGAAGGATCTTAGGAGCGACAATGGTGGTGAATTCATCTATGGCGAGTTCAAGGACTTTTGCAGCGCAGAAGGAATTTGAAGAGAGCTCATAGCACCTCATAACCCACAGCAAAATGGGGTTGCTGAGCGGAAGAACAGAACGATCGTGTGTGCTGCATGGGAAATGTTGCATGATGAGTGCCTTCCCATACACATGTGGGCCGAGGCATGCAATACTGCGGTTTATGTGCAAAACCATTGTCCTCACAGGATACTTGGCATGAGTACACCCGAGGAGGCGCTTTTTGGTAAGAAGCTTGATATTTCCAATTTCAGGATTTTTGGTTCACCTGTTTACATTCATGTGATGAAGGATGCCAGGAAGAATATGGAGCCAATTAAAGAGGTTGGAATATTTGTGGGGTACATTGATACACCCCACAACTATCGTGTGTATTTTCCAGACAGTCGCAAGATTGTTGTGTGACGGGATATCAAATTTCATGAGGAGAAAGCCATGAAGTGTTTGCTTGAGAGGGAGCCACACTTTCATGCAGATGAAGAGCTATTAGTTCATAAGGATGAGTCTTTGGATGTGGATCAGCCACAAGAGGAGGTTCATGGAGTGGAAGAGACCACTCATGTAGCGCCAACCATCAGAGGGCGGAAGTGCACTACAGAAGCTGAGCGACTAGCTTAAGATGTAGAGAAGGTTGTAGGAGCACCTACATCACAGTGTAGACAGAGACAGTCACCTGACCGGTATATTGGATACATGGCTCTTATGATCAAGTGTATCATGACAGAGCCATCCTCTTTCGAGGAAGCTATGGAGGATCCCGCATGGGTAGATGCCATGGTGGAAGAGTATGATTCGATTGTCAAAAACAGTGCATGGGAGATTGTCCCAAGGCCGGAAGGGAAATCAGTGGTGGGTTCGAGATGGATCTAAAAAGTGAAGAAAGAAGCTGATGGGAGTGTGGAGAAGTACAAGGAAATATTTGTTGCCCAAGGCTTCTCACAGATTGAGGGGATTGATTATGAGGAAACCTTTGCACCTGTCGCAAGGTATTCTTCCATATAGACGATTCTTGCTCTCTTAGCGTAGATGGGGTGGAAAATTCATTAGATGGATGTGAAGATTGCATTCCTCAATGGGGTGATTGAGGAGGAGGTGTACATAGAGCAGCCCGAAGGTTTCGAGATCTTCAGCAGTGAGTCGCATGTGCGCAGGCTCAAAAGAGTGTTGTATGGGTTGAAACAAGCACCTCGTGCTTGGTACACACGAATAGACAGTTATTTCACCAGACTTGGATTCTCTAAGAGTGAGGTGGATCCGAACCTATACCAGATTGTGGTGGAGGGTAAGTTGATGATCATTGTACTTTATGTAGATGATTTTATTTTGACGGGTGATGAACTGTTGATACATTCATGCAAGGCTGATCTTGCAAAGGAGTTTGAGATGAAGGACTTGGGCCTCCTTCATTATTTCCTGGGATTGGAAATTTGGCAACACAGTGATGGACTGTTTTTTTCTCAAGGCAAGTATGCTCGGGAGATACTGGAGAAGTTAAACATGCATGGTTGCAAGCCTGTTGATACTCCTCTTCCTGGTGGATCGAGGAAGGAGGATCCTACTTCGGCAAAGGTAGTGGATGCCACTATTTATCGATAGTTGGTGGGGTCGCTTATGTATCTGGTCAATACATGACCCGACATATGCTATGCTGTTAACCAGCTTTCACAAGCTATGGTTAAGCCTACCAAGCTCTTTTGGAAGGTAGGATAGAATGTATTGAGATATCTCAGAGGCACATGAAGATATGGATTATGTTACAAACAGTCAGATGAGGTGAAGCTATGTGGCTTCACGGATGCAGATTGGGCAGGGATCCCAATGGACAGAAAGAGCAAAGCTGGAGGGATTTTTAGTATCAGGTTGACAGCAGTTTCTCGGTACAACAGGAAGCAGAGATCCATGGAACTCATTTTAGCAGAGGCCGAGTATATGGCAGTGAGTTTGGTAGCATGTGAGGCTATATGGATGAGGAAGATCCTGGTTGGGTTGTTCGGTTCACACTTAGATCCTACTGTGATTTATTGTGATAATCATAGTTTCATTAGACTCTCGGTTAATCCAGTATTTCATGATAGATCTAAACACATTGACATCCGGTATCATCATATCAAAGATTGTGTGCAACGGAAGATCATGTTACTTTCATACATTCCCACGGAGGATCAGGATGCTGATATCTTGACGAAGGCGCTCACCAGGAGAAAATTCGAATACCACAGAGGTAGGATAAGGGTGGCAGATAATCCTTATCTTGTTGAGAGGGAGTGTTGAGATTGCAACAAGATGGTGAGCTTAGTGGAAAAAAATCACCTTCACTAAGTGGGCTCGCAGGCTATTTTTGGCGCAAAGTCTATTTTTAGACTATGTCTATTTTTAGACTTGTTGATCATATTCTATGAGTTGCAGGATGCTATTTGTGGATGGTTGGTCAAGTTGGAAAAAAATAGATAGACTTATATTTTTAGACATATTGGGCGGAATCTATTTTTAGACTGCTAGTCTAAAAATATATATGTCGAATATTATTAGCTCTTAATAATATTTGGACTCTAAACATTATCTTATTCTCTTGGAGGACTTCAGTTAAGTGCACAGATGTGGCACAAGAGCTAACAGAAGGAATTACGCTATTCCTAAGGGTTAAGTGGAGCTATTGCATGGATACTTCAGTTAGAACTCATGTGAGAGAGTTTGGTGGAGTTGATTGAGGAATTTAATGGAGTTGTGTTCAGTTTAACTAAGCTAAACATAGTTGAGCTAGTTGTATCTAGTCTAACTGATTGATACACTAGTGAGAGTGGTGTGAATTAATTATTAATTAATTCGCTAATTATAAACTCATTAATCAACTAAATAATACATCAATTAACTTCAGTGCATGGACAGTTTCAGTGGAGACCAATGAAGAGGTAGGTGAAAGAGCAGTGTGACTATCAGTTGTGGCTATAATGTTGCATGATTTGCAACAACCAGTGATTGGAGATGCCAATGAGGATTGCACAGTACAAGCCAGGTGGTTCGAACTTATTTAGGAGCCATTCTTCAGCATTGATTACGCAGTAGAGGTAGGCTATCAGGTGGCAGAGATTGGAGCATGTGTTTTGCTAGATCTAGCTTGATTAGTGTGTAGCAATTCAAGATTGTATAGAGAGCTTGTGAGGAGCTTTGTGTGATGATTTTTACATGATATCTATGACATATAATATACAGATAGTTGGGGGTTTTCAACTTTAAGCTTTCCCATGAAATACTGTGTTCATATGTGTGATTGTTTATGGTTTTAATGTGTGCATGCAATTGTTTTTATTTCCTCAATTAATGATCAATGGTAGAAGAGATTCTGTATTGTGCATGAATTTAAAATAGTGTATGATCAGGAGAATCTCGGTGGATAACATATCAGTTATTCAAATTTCTACAATTTTAATTCTGTTAAATAAGCCTTCATTCCGGCCAAAATTGCAAGGTAGAGTGGAATTTGTTTGGTGGGAAATAAGGGTACAATAACATTTATGTGTAGCATCTATTTAAATCACCAATTATATACCTAAACCAACAAGATGGCATCATTTATTTGAGTAAAATTATGAAATACCATAGAACAAATCAATGAATAATTTATAGCCAAAGCACCAAGAATTAGAGTAGAATGCTTAAATAATCACAAAAAAAATAATATACATTGGAAATATCATATGTACATGGATCATATATATTAACTTAAATGCAGTAGCTAAAGGAACCTCTTCTTCCAATTAGATTCCACCTCTTCTTACACTTAGTTTCCTAGATGGACAAGGCAAGGCGTCATCAAACCTCTTCAATAATTTTTTTTCCCAATAAGAAAAAACAAACATTATTTTTGTATTAATATTAATGCAAAGGTATAATTTACATAATCTATCATATAATAAATTTTCTTCACATGTATAACATGATATTCTAATATGTGCAACATATAATGTTTGGGAAATATAAAAATCCCCATAGGATTCAAAATAATTTCATAAGAGTCTAGTATTGTTATGTTCACAATGTATGTTCAAACTAGATAAGAAACTTTTTATCCAAGTTAAAATAGTAGTATCCTAGGTTCAACAGATATGACCCCGATAATAAAAAATGTAGATATGCATGAAAAGTTAAGTATTCTACTAAAAAAAAAATGTCCTCTACTAACTAACCAACACTTCTCCTTACATGTATTATTCATAATGTATTTTACCTAGCTTTAAGCCCACCCCCATTTTTTATAATCTCTCAGCTTTTGAATTTAATTCATTGTGAATGTGATCAAAGGATATAACCCCAAAGATTCTAACAATACCCATAACTCTAATCATCCATTGATCCAATAGAGAAGTGTTTAAGGAAGTATAACCTTTTAGTCAATCTATAATAACGTTTGAATCACATATCACTTGTATGTTTAGATTGTTGAAGTGATGCAATTAAAATGAATAAGATAAATGACTTAGTCATATTATTGTAGTACTTGTTAGGTAGTCATATATTTGTTACTAGAATAAATTATTCATTTATTTTAGTCATTTTAGTTGTATTACCTATTATTTAGTCAGATATTTTAATCCAAGACTAAATTAGTCATTTATGTTAGATGTTTTTAGCTTGGTCACCTAAGATTGTTCATTTTTTGTAGTATTTCGCTTGGAAAAGCTATGACGACTAGCATTCTTAGGCACCTAGTCACTAATTTCCCAGTTTCTATTATTGTAAAGTAAATTAAAATTCGTCTAATCAGTATAATTTTAACCCTTTTCTGGACGGAGATAGACTATTTACAAAAAATTAATACCTTAGTCGAACATGGCTAGGAGGTTATCTTGGGTATTTTTTTCTACCTTTTTGGACTCAAGGGTCTATTTACGAAAATGAACATCTAGAGTTTTCTTTTTATCCTCTTTTTAAAACTCTCAAAACATGGAAAATATGTCAATTTTTACCTTTTTTGGACTTGTTAAAACATCAAACAACAATGGAATTATCGAAGATGAAAATACTAAACCACTCCTTCTCAAATTTTTTTAAACATACTCATACGGATTCATCTGAAGGATGAACTTACATATCAAGCATATGTTATCCTCTTCAATCTTGTTAGAAAATAAAGAGGTACTGACAAGTATGGTTTGGGAAATTAGGAAAATAGGGTAGTCTATTTGCTAATGGTAGTGAGCCACTCTTGAGCATGACACTCTTCCACTTCATCTCCATGATTTTTGGGTTGGTTAATATGGTTGTCTTTGGTTTATCATACTGTTTTTCAAAGCCTCCATTTTTGGTTTTGGTTCAATGTTTCCAATTCCATTCAGTGTCATTGATGTGTTCAAGAGAATTATTTCAGTTGATATCTTCTACAATACACTTAAGCCTTCACTCCATGTCTACTTTTCCTAATCTAGTTTCGTATCATCATCATTATGTCTCAAATCATGATACTTGTTTCATGTCATTGATGGGGGATACATGAAGGCCCTCCTGTGATGGTTTTCTTCCTATCGACATCAACTCATTATCCAGGAAATTTACTTAAAAACACCCCTTCAGTACCTTGGTGCTTTGATACATCGACGGAAAGTTTCTTCACTCTCGGAAAGAGGTTTACATCATTGGTCTTCGACTGAAATATTATGTGTGGCGTTCGACTTAAAATCATTCATTCACAACATAGGAATTGTACTAAAGTATCTTGAGAGCCATTAACATCATCGTGATCAAAAGTGTAACTAGGTTTGATATTCATAATGATTTCTGCAATTATGATTTATGTAATTGATGAAAAGAAGAAATATAAAATTATTATTACAATTATTGTGTCATGGGTTTCATGAGCAAGGAATTTTATTTTACTGATGGCTCCCATTTTGAGCCTTTAGAATTTGTCATCTAGCCATAAAAGTCAATTTGAGTCTATATCATGTAATAAGGACCCTTCTTGGGAAAAGATGCATTTTATATGAGTCATTTAATAGGTATAAATTCCCTCCAAGACCAAGCAAAGTATCCTACTCAAGTCGGCTTCAAGAAGGATGATTATATCTCCATAAAATGACACATTGGCCCAACTTGCAGTCATGTCAGATTATTTAAGGAGGAAACAACTATATATAGGGAAGTACGTCTCCATTTCATAAAATAATTTCGGTGAAAATTTTAGTAAAGGTAATATAAGTGAGAAAGGTGAGAAATAGTTCAATCTAAGGGTCAATAACAATCCTACATCCAAGCGAAGGAAAAATATCAAGGTGAAGGGAAGATTGAAGAGATTTCAGGTCTCTTTCTGGGCAAGATCTGTCACACGTGCAAGGAAAGCTAAGGGTAGATACATATTAGAGAAAAGGAAAAATTGTAGAAGTTAAGAATATGAGTTAAAGGGAGAATTTTGTTTATGCTTCATGCCAAGTTAGCATATATCTCCTCTCTAGTTAAGCGAAAAATTAAGGGACAAAATTTATCCTTTATCAGTCACACATGTATGCGAGAAAGGAGAGTCTACTACAGTAGGATGAAGACTACAGTTAAGGAGGGCAAAAAATTTAGATATGAGTTGGAGAAGTGAAGGCTAAATTGCAGAAAGGTGACTTGGTCTTGGAGTGGTAATTTTGGTCAAGGGTCTAGGTCATTGTCTTGTTATTCATCAATTGGAATATCTATAAGAAGAAGAATTTTTTTGGGTTTTCCTCTCAAAGAAGGAGAGGTTTCGGCCCTGGATGATAACCTATATTCTGTGTCTCTTATCTCTTTATGTTATATGAATTAGTTTTTGTTTGATGAATAATAACACTAATAACCTAAGTAAAAGAAGATATTAATATAAAGAAATAAAAATCACTCACATGCAGTTACTAATAGAAGAGAAATCACTTAATCATTATACCCTAGATTTCTCAACACATCGGTGGTTTCTCTTGCATCTATTAATGAATTACTTCATTGGTCAGTAATCGGATGGTGTCTACCATGTTAAAATATAGCTCATTGATTCACATGGTTAGATTCATAAATTGGATGATTATGTGAACGAGATAGAAGACCTCGGATCTAGTTTCATTCATCTGAGTTGCGATTTCAGGATTAATACATCATCAAAATGTATGATGGCTATGATCATATAGATAGTCATCTAGTCATGGGTCCACCTTTTTTCATTAGTGGGTGCCTATTTTGATCATTGTACATGTAATGTTATCTTATGTGTTGAGTATGAGTTTTCCTCCCTCAGCAAAAATATCATGATGTAAATTTATTGTAACAGAAGATGATCTTGCTAGTTTTTCTTGATCCCAAACTAGCACAAGGTAAATCACTTCAGTCATCGGTCACCATTTCTAATTTGGTGCTTTAGGGGGAAATTTGTTATAGTCCATTTTTTCACATCTGGTCTATCGACCTGTAAACTGGATCAATCAACATCCTTTCACCCCTTAACATCATCATTGCATAAATCCCTAAGCATGAATCTCATTAATCCTAGAGTTTTTGCCTGAAACATCCTTGAATCAACCTCTTTAAGCAATAATGAAGTCTGTATGCCTGTGGGCCCATGTTCACCAATAGGTTTCTACATGTTGGATAGTGTTGATCGTCATCAGGTTGCTCCATGTTGGGGTGCGTTGATTCTAGAAATTCGGGAAAGAGGGAGAGAATACTGAAGCCTATTCTTCTAGGACCTTCCAAGATTTGTTATAACTATTTACGCTAGATAAAACCATCAAATCCTATCCTATCCCTCCTTGGAGTTTCCACCCCTGATCCTTTGATCCCATCCTCCAATGAAAAGTGGATCTCAAAGCCTATATTGGTAAATGGATAAGAACTCCCAAGTTACCATCCTCTTCTATATATTTGTGGCCATCCACAAGATAGGGGTTGGACTTTTGAGATATATTCTACCCTCATGCTACTTCTTTGAAGATGTATTATTCAATGCATTAGGGTGATTAGAAGTACACTTTGTGGCAAAGAAAGAAAATGTCAACTTAGGAGGAGTTCTTATACAATATAAAATCCTATATTTGTTTGTAACTCACACCATTTCTATTATTGAAAATATTTTTTGTTTCACTATATATGATGTTATGATTTCATGTATTTTTATGGCATGTTTATCCATTGAATGAAGTATTTAGATGATGATACATAGATTTCCTAGATCGTTGGCTTTTGTTGTTTGATTGTGCAGGTTCTAATAATGGCAACTCGAGCTAGGATTGGAACATTCAATCCAAGAGAGGAGTGAAGACTACGACAGATCACAAGTAGGCCTCATACCATTATCTATTTACTTCAAGGGAAACCTTATCTTCTTTGTATTTCTATTGTTCTAGGCTAGGCCACCCAGTCTAGGAAACATATTTATGTTTGTAGTAGCAGATTCAGTGTAACAGTTAGGAATAAAGAGGAGGAAGGGTTGAAGTTGATATCATTTTAGGTGTTTATTTTTAATAAAGTGTAGTTCTTTGGAAAATATTTGAAACTAATATGAATAACTTTTTTTATTTGTTTTTGTTACTTGCAATAAATTGTCTACAGATCAATAAATTATTTTTTTGACTTCTCGATGCTTTCAATAATTTTTTTTATAGTTTAGTCTAATAGATTAAATGATTAGAAAAAACTACATGGTCAATACTTTTTTTTGGTCTTATTTTTGTTTATTTAGTTACATTGTAGTTGTTTTTCCTTTTTGTTCTCTTGTTTTGAATCATATTAGATTTATGTCTGAATACTTTTTTATTCAATTTTTGTTTTCTTTTTTTCACCAATTATGTATGTGTGTGTGTGTGTGTGTGTGCTAATTTTAATATTGTACTTTTATCTTTGAAATGTAGATATGGAGAGTAATGATTTCTTCTATTATGTCTCGATGGTAAATGGCATTGCTAAAGAAATCTCTTTTCTTACGTATATTTGGAAATGAATTGATAGAAAACTTGGCTTCCATCCTCGTTTTGTTGATGAGTATATTAGTGTCTTAGAACAAATGAAATCAGATGTGAAATACTTTTTTAATGTGCACCAGAGAGAATCAGGAAGGAAAAAAAGAAGGGATTTGTTGGAAAGCGTGAAGGGTCACGATCATTATATTTTTTATTTGAATTGCGGTTTCTTTTTTCATCGATGTGGTTGTGTTTTAGAAGAGGATATTAAATAAATTCCTTCTAATCAAGTGTTTAGATTTCATTTTTGTAGCGTATTTCATTGTTGCAAAGACAACACAATTTTATTTTAATTGAAATTATATTTTTTCGGTATGAATGTTGGTAACATCAATTTTTTTCTCATTTTTCTTGTTATGTAAAAAGTTGTATATGAATTTTCTTCAATTTTTTTTGTATTTTTCTTTTTAGGTTCCAATGTTTTCAATTTAGATGTTTTTTTTCCTTTCGTTTTGTGATGAAATCTTTTGCACCAATAAAAATTGTCCAATTTCTCCATTTCTCTTCCTATGCTTTCATAAAAATGTTTAAGTGTAATGTTATTCTGTTGGGTTTTTAATTGGTCAGGTTTTAGTGTGAAACCCTTGGGTTTATTGATGCCTTTGGTTTAAATAAATATTCTTGATGTTTAAAGTTTTGATGTTAGCTCTTAATGTTCTGGACGTTGATATTCATATTCTTTAGGGTTATGGTATAAATTTATTGACGTATTAACACTAATGCTTTAATGGTTTCATTTTATTTAATGATTTAAAATGTATTTATATAAAACAATTAATATTAATGTATTTAAGGTTTATAATTTTTTGTTGGTTTATAATGTTTTAATATCAATGTATTATATTAATATGTTCAAGGTTTTTAATGTATTTATATAATTTACATTTATAATATTAATGTTAGGCCTTACTGGTTTACAATGGTCCATCGTAAAGCATTTTGCAGAATATTGTACCAAATTGAAAATAAATCATAGCCATACATTGACTGACATGTTTATTAGAAAATCTATAATATTAATCTCTTGGGTTCAATATTGTCGCCCAGGGTTCATAATCCCTTGTGTTTTCAGTATATAACCCGAACCTTTATTGCTTTCTTTGGTCTATAAATATAACCCAATGGGTTTATGAGAAATATTGTCTCAATATAATTCAAGCAAGGTGCAATGTCGCATTGTGAGAAATATTGTCTCACTATGAAAATTGACGATGGTCAACCATGCAAAACATGTTTATTGAAGGGTTTATAATATTTTTTTGGGGGTTTGTATACCTTGTGTTTATATTGTTTCATTTGGTTTAATGTTGTTCCCCATGGTTTATAATCTGTTGGATTTTTAATATCGTTGGAACATGGTTTATTATTCACTTTATTTTGTAACGTGGTTTATTATCATGTTTAGTCGCACTTGATAATGGTAAACCATGACCAATGAAGGTCAATATTTGTTAGTCATGCTCAATATTGGTTTACCATGGTCAACCATGGCCACCTGTGCTGTGTAAAATCAATCAACCATGGTCTAAATTCACATTGTGAAAAATATTGTATCAATATGAAAATCAACCATGATAAACCACAAGTAATAATCATGGTCATATTGTGACAAATATTGTCTCTTGTTCTAGCATCACATTGTGAGAACCATTTTCATTCGTGGTCAACCATAGTAACCCAAAGTCCAACGTCGCATTCTGGAAAAGATGGTCTCAATATGAAAATCAACCTTTGTCAACCATGGTCCAACGTGGAAATGTGACAAAACCTATCTCAATATGAAAATCAACCATGGTCAACCATGGTCCAACATTGCATTGTAGCAAAGATTGTGTCAATATGAAAATCAATCATGGTCAACCTTGTTTATTTTAGAGTTTATAATATTTATCTTAGGGTTTATATAGCCTGGATTTATAATATTAATCTCTTGGGTTTACAATAGTGATCTCTTGGGTTTTTAGTATCAATCCCTTGGGTTTATTAGTGCCCTGGGTATATAATATCAATCACTTGGGTTTATTAATTTAAGTGTCATATTCTCACGGTATAATATTATTGATAGGTTTTATAATATTAATCTTAGTGATTTTATATAAATCCATTGAGTTTAAAATATAAATTCCTTGCATTTATAAAACCATGTTGTATTTATAATATAATAATATAATGATAATAAAATTTTATAATATAATAATTATTATTATTGTATTATTGTTATATTTATATATTTATTAATATAAATTTAATATTAATATTAAATCCATATCCATTGACACTTATCAATGTATATAAACCACATTTAATAAGGTGGTTATGCAGCCTTTGATATAAGCCTATTGGTGTATATAAAAAACATTTATTAATGTGGTTGTGGTAGCGATAGATCGTGCTCCAACGACTTGGGATTTGGATTAAATAAATCCTCATATGTCAGAAAAATACTATCCTAACATGGACTATCACCATTTTAATCCACTATATAGATAACCATCTCACTAATAAAAAAGTGGTTGTTAAATGTGACAAGCATCACCATGAAAGAGAGCTTGCATAGACAAGTGACCTTAAGAAGAAGATGTGAACCCCGAAAAACCCAAAAACCGAAAAAATTTAATAGAATCAAACCAAAACCCTCATATCAGAAGAGAAATCATCTGAGATAGATAAAATAAATAAAAAAAACATATGTGTGAGACAATCCCCAACACATAAAACTCAAAACCCTCAAAGCATGAAAAAAGCGACTTTGGAGCTCGACAAAAGAAAGGTGTAGAACCCCATGTCTCCCTCGTATAAACCATATAAATTTATACATAGTTCACATTTAAACATTTATTTATTAACCACATTATCCATATTAAAATGTTCTCTTCTATTAATATATTTTAAATATAAATCAATATTAAGTAAATTTTCCTATAAAGATATTTAATTTACGACTTGTATTGCATTTTTTAATTATTATTTTTCATTTTGAAATATTGCATATTATTTTTTATTAAAATTGAACGAATTATGCATCTCACTAATATTACCTTTATTAAGAAAAATTCATATTTTAAACTTTCAATTAGTTCTTTACTTTAGGCATTGAGATATTTTATCATATCCAATATTAAAATAAGGTTTTCCATATATATATATATATTGTTGGAATGCCGATTTCCATTACACCAAAACCTGCAGGTGTTAGTAAACAGATGCATCACCATAGTTAACGGATCCATGAGAGGTTGTTAGGCAGATGTCGCAAAACACACGGCGAGCGTTGTTTTATCCAATTTCCAACAATCTCCCCCCAGCGTAAGCCTGATGTGATTAGAAATCTAGACATTTGGCTTTGATACCACTTTTTGAAATCACGATTGTCGTTACACCAAAACACGCACGTGTTAGTAAAAGGACGCATAACTAGAGTTAACGGATCCACGAGATGTCATTAAGCACATGTCGTGAAGCACATAGGGAGTGTTGGTATATCCAATGTCATGTGTGTGTGTGTGTGAAAATTTTATTTTGAAATAAATTATCCTAGGTCCCTCTTAATTCTGGATGTATCGAGCCCTCATAGGGATCAAATCTCTTTTCATTCTAACTGAGCTTTACACCTGAAAATATTTGGTTCCTGGTAGATTCAAAGCTAATATGGATCTATATTGTTAGGAAATATACATACATACATATATGTTTCTTCTTATATAAAAGTCTTTGGAAAAATCATAGGTTGTCAAAAGCTTGAATCCAAAGACTACAAATGGAAAATACACTATTTTACCTTAATTTAGGACATTACAACATCTCTTCCATAATACTCTTTTAACGTTTAACTATTTTGCTTCTTTCTAAAGTTGAAATAACATAATGCTACTTCACATGGGAGTATGAATTGTAATCTTTTATTTATTCTTGTGTGCAATTTATTTTTACTACACCTTCTTTCCGTTCTACTTGGATACCAACAAACAACCAAGCCCTAGTCACATTATTGAGGTTTTATAAATTTTTTAATTAATACTAACCAAATATGATCAACGAACAACCATGCCATAGTGAAATTTACTAGTGCAAAATGACTAATTAGTTACTAAAAAAATGATTAAAATTTGTATATAAATGACTAGTTTTTGGTTGGTGATCAATAGTAGATAATTTACAGTATCTTATAAGGCGACCAAATTTTAGTCGTTTTTAGCTTAGTCATTAATTTGTTATCTCAGTTGTTGTCTAGTAGTATATTTGGTCATGAATTTGGTCATTAATTTAGTCACTAATTTGGTTATGAATTTGGTCATTAATTTAGTCACTGATTTGGTCATTAATTTGGTTATTAGTTTAATCATTGATTTGGTCATTAATTTAATCATTGATTTGGTCATTAATTTGGTCATTAATTTAGTCATTGATTTAATCATATATTTGGTCATTAATTGTCACAATTAATGACCAAATATATAACAAATATATTACTATATAATCACCTAAGAAAACCAATTAATGACCAAAGGAATATGACCAAAATGTCGGTCATGTTATAAGATATTGTAAATTAGCTAATAGCGATAGATATGCAAATTTTAGTCATCGTTTGAAACAAATTAACAACCAAATAAATATGACTAAATTTTAGTTGTGTTATAAGATACTGTAAATTAGCTACTAATAGTCGTATATATGCAAAATTTAGTCGTCATTTGTAATCACAAATTTATCATATGCAATAGTCATTTATCTTTTTTCGGTAGTTTCATATTAATTATATAAAAGACTAATTTTGTATTTTGTATTCATTTGATTTACTTTCATTAATAATCATTATAAATGACTAATTTAGTCGTATATTCATTTTATTTGTGTTCATCATTAATCAATATAAACTATTAATTTAGTAGTTTTAAATTGATTGTGCTCATTATTAATCAACATAAACTAATTTGTATGATTTAAAAAATGTCATACAATTTGCATGTTCATCTAATATGAAAACACAAAGTTGCATATGTTAATTACAATACTAAACAATATCAAGTGCAACTATAAATAATTTCAACCACATAAATTATATTATATAAAATGTCAAATATTACAATATGAGTTTCCAACTTAATATTGGTTGGAGTATAATTTACACATGAAATATTGTTTCATCACTTCAAAACATTATTATTATGTAGGTGAATTCACCAACTCTGAAGACTTGACCATCAATCTCTATGTGTGTCATATGCGAGGTATTGGATCTACGGGTACCACTAGACCATTTCTCTTATATCTCTTTAATTTGCATTTTGTTGCTCTAGTGTTATTGTTCTCCTATTTCTTCAATCCATGCTTCTTACCATAAATAATGAGTTCAATAATTATATTTCATGCAATGAAACAAACATAGTTGACATAATAATCAAAGCCCAAGGTCAAATCAGAAAAAACTTGACATAATATGATGAAGTTATGAAGAGAGTAGTTGTATACACAATCTTTCAACATGAATACGAGATTCATAACCACATCTAAGTACTTGATACCAAATCCTATACAAGCCAAAATTACAAATTCCAAAATGATAGTAGAAAAGATGCTAAGATAAAGATCCTCACTTTGTCATTGGAAAGCGTTCAAATGGTATAGTTGTTGGAATAGTCCCACAAATATTATTATTGGAGACATCCCTGCAAGTGAAAATCAAATCATAACAATAAATCATTAAGAGTTGGAGTAATTTATATTCAATTTTCACATGTAAGTAGAAAAAAACACAGATTATGTACAAGAAATCAACTTACAAGGCTTTATGGTTTGAAATTTTCGTAAGTTCCCTAGGAATTTGTCCAATTAATGAATTATTATTCAGGCGATTGTTCATTCAGTGATTATAATTCAAGCATCATCAAGCAATCATATAGTATGAACAATGAAATAGAACTATAGCCCTAAGTTTTTTATACGAGACATTATCTCTAAAAATTATAATCGTAGTTTGGATGTTTCCATAATTTCCATTTAGACATAACAGAAAAAAAAACTTACAAAAATTCAAGTGTCTTAAAATTGCCCAATGATCGAACCATTTCATCATTAATGTTGTTGATATACAATTCTGTGCTAATAAGGCTCTTAATATTTCCAAATTCATCTAGAATGCTTTCTTGAATATAAATTTTGTAAAGATCATTGTCGAACAATGAAAAAGTATTGTTAATTTCAATAACGATATGACATGCAATCAAAAAAACGTGTTTGACATAATATGAAAAACCCAAGGTCAAATCAAGGAAATCTTGACATAATATTTTGAATTTATGAAAAGCACAGTTGTATACACAATCTTTCAACATGAGTACCAGATTCAAAACCACAACTAAGTACTTGATACCAAATCCTATACAAGCCAAAATTACAAATTCCACGTGGAACTGGACACAAAGCAAGAAATTAAGCTATGTTGTTTCAAACATAAAACCTATGCAAAAAGGATAAGATCTCTCAGAATACAAGTTGGGAAAAACATCTTTCAGTCAAAGGTTCCCATTTAGCTAATAATCATGACCTGAATTTCTTTCTTATGTCGAAAATTTTCAATTCTAATGCTATATATACCATCATACCTAACACCACTTTCTTGTGCATAATATTAACACTTTTCTTTATGAGACCTGAAACCAACTTACAAACATCCAAATTAGAATTTCGTTATCCACATAATGAATGAATTGCAGCTGAAGGCTAGTTGATAAGCTTAAGCACACATGTAGATATCATGCTTTAACACAGTTTCAAGCTAAGAAAATTGAAAAAGTACATGACAACATAGACTAGATAACCCATCTTACAACTAACTCACAACTCATTAGATTTATCAAACTTTTGATAAAAGGGATGCTCCTTATTTGTTCTCTTATTCCCACTAAGATATCTTACACCACTGTTGACAACATAGCAAAGTCATAATTTTTTATCAAAGAAATTATTATAACAAAAAGTGGAAGTAATTTTACTATCATTGGCATTTTTATTAATAAAAATTCAATAACAAGAATGAAAAGAATTTATATGTCATAAAAGCATGCAGATTGTGCTTTCAACATAAAGTACTAACCATTAATAGATTTGTAGTTTTAAGAAAAATAAGTTGCACACCTTCCAATATAAAGAAACCATTCACCATGGTCCTCATCGTACTCATACCCACCAGAAAATGCTACAGATTGAGCACCATATTCAAACTACCCACGAATACCAATAATGTGAGGAAGATAAACACCCCATTGCCTACATTCCATGTTGTCTCCCTAACATTCTCCCATAAGCATAGCTTGGTGTCATTCTAGATAATTCTCTGGAAGTGTTGGACCAATGTGATCTAGTGGAACAGTAAAATAAATTCGTCCACTAGTTTCATTTGATAAACCCTTGTGTTTTTCACGTTCATTAATAAAATATTTATCAGCCTTGTCTTGATTGTACATGTATGTATCGTTTTGAAGGTATAGATTGGGATTCACCCGCATTTGTTACAGTTTTTTCAATATGGATAGCTATTACAAGGGTTGCATTGAATCTGGGCTAAGAGGCCATTTTGGAAGGAATATGAGATCGAAATTTTGCATAGTTCTTCCCTTGTCCCATCCATTCTTGGAAGCACTTCAAACAGAAAAAGTGGCCACAAGGAGTATAGGAAAAAGAGAGAAACAAGATATAAGAAAAGAAACCACCCATTTATTCCAATTACAAAATTTTACTAGTAGCAAAGAAATGAAATAAACAATCAAAATAATGTATTTCAAGCCTTGCAAATCCATATCTTGCTAAATATTGTAATTTCTAGATATGACTATTGTCCTCTAGAAACCACACCTACAAGATGAATAAGGATTAAACTATTAATATCCATTTAACTTACAGGCATGATAGAATATAAAGAAAAACATATTAACAATCAATAAATTACAACAATTGTATAGTTGTTATCATAGACCTACAAATAATAATAAATAAATTTCTAAGGCTAGCATATATCCTAACCACAATGCATACCATGTGGAAACTAGATTGAACAAAACTCCAGCTCTTTCCTAATAAATAACATACTGTTGACCAACTTTATAAAAAAAATGCAAAAAAATGTAGGAAATCACAACCAAATATATCCATAAAATAGCATACAATCACAAATACACATATCAAGAAAAATGTAAACAATCAATCACAACTAGAACAGTTTTTCACGCTATATATGTTAAAATAAGTGTACAAATAAAATTCTAGCATTATATTGTAATTGTCATAGCCTTTCAATCCACAATAAAGCAGTTTATAACACTAGTGTATATCTTGAAAAAAATAGATTCATCATGTGTAAAATATGGATTAAACAGTACTCCACCTCCTTCAGAATAAACAACATGTTTTTGTCTAGATTTGGCCAAAAACCATGACAGGTTAATAGTTACATGCCAGGTCATTGAAAGTATGGTTGTCATTACCCCCACCAAGGTTCTAGTCCCTCCAATGAAATATTCTTCACCTTTGTACATGATTTTTTTGGCATGCATGCATGTAAATGGAGTCGGGGCCAGATAAAATTCATGGGAAACATTGCAGGAGATTTAGTAGCCGAGCATTGTAAATGAGCTTTTCTTCATTAAACATGTTATATTTACCTTTGCTTCGTTGCTAGGCTTCACTTTGTTGTAAATGAGCTTTGCATCCATCTCTTTAGCTTTCTCTTTATCCTCCTCCTTTGACACAATGATATTTGTACTATGCAACAACATCTGTTACTGACAAACAATCCTAGTAGCCTACATAAAAATTTTTGGATCTCGAGAAATGATTAGAGACATAGATGTCAAGAATTCTCAATGAGAAACATGACCACCATGACAATTTAACATGTTCATTAGAGTCTATAGTGTCTCTACCTCCACATAAATCTAAAGAGTCTGAGGATCTTCAAGAAGATGGCATATAATAAAAGATGCCACACTATCAAAACCTAGGAAAAAGAAACTTCTAGGAAGGCTAAAAAAGGAAGACAATCCACCTCTCTCGAGAAACTACACTGCCAAGAAATGTGACTTTGTAAGTTGCACACAAGTGAATAACCACCTGAATTTTAACTATTGGAAGGTGTAGTTGCAAATATTTGGAGGATATAATCAATATTTTGTTGTTCATCTATTCTCATGTATCCAAAAGGCTTTCTCAAAGTCTTCATGAATGGAATAGTGTGGCTTGTCTTTAATGTTGTCATCCAAGGAAGAATTTTTACTGTTATCTACAAAACCTAAACCTCCACCAACCAAAACTGTATCTTCAGAATCACAGACAAGTGAATTTCCTCCCATAGCACTAGTCTTCTAGGAATCTATAGTAAGTTGAAGTTTTCATTGAAACATATGGTTAAGTATGAGAAATAACGCAGTCACCAATTTGGGAACTGAAACTTTTTCTCTGTTAGGTTATTTGGCATAAAAACCTTCAATAATTCCAATGTATCCCAAAAAGCCCATTCTTGGCTCCTATATCTCTAGTATTGTTGTCTTCACTCAAAACTAATGCTATAATATGAGAAATAGTTTATAATTGACTAGTGCCTTTTTCAGATCTATCCACCTTACAAAGATTTAGTTTTTTAGTAAGAAGGAAAACAACTCTTAGAAGGTATTGAACTTTGTTTCAGTTGCAAAAATGCACAATCAATGTTGGAGTATGGTTCCCTAGGGTAAATAAATTTTGAGTATTTTTGGGTTAATTTTTTTATACGTGTTGCACGCAGATGTAAAAAGGGCTTTGGGGTGGGTCAAAGTCATTAATGATTGTAATGGGTAAAAGGGAAAAACCATTAGTCTTAAACCATGGTTTGATACCATGGTATGTGTGTATTTGGAAAGATATAAATATGTAAGAGTGGACAAGGATATATATCAATAGATAAAAAGTTGTTTAAGCTTATGAATGTTTTGATCTAAGTTTTGGGTTGGTCTGGGTAGAAAAGGTTCTTGTTGGCTGTGTGCATAGAGACCTAGTCCTAAGCTGTGTGCACAGACTCCGCTGTTGTGTTTGCATAAGGGAAATATTGTATTGAATTGAATATCTCTTAATAAAGAAGGCAATTTTGGAGAACTCAAAATTTTCTGTGGTTACTATCTTAGATTTTATATGTGTTTCTTACTGCAATTCTAGATTTGAATCTTTGTTATTGAATGTGTATTTATCCCAGTAAATGATAATTTGAATTAGATTCATTTGTGAGAAAGTATTATTCCGCTTTAACTGTTAGGTCTGAACACTACAAGAAAAAAGCACATTGTTGAGGGTCATGCTTGTGACGGACCTTTAAGGTCCATCACCAATGTCACATATGGTGACGGTCCTTAAAAAACTGTCACTGTAAGTGTATATAATGATGGTCCTATATGGTCCATCACCAAAGACATTTTCAATGACACTTTTGGTGAGGTTCGTTAAAGGCCCATCACTAATTCTCTCTTTGGTGACACTTGTAGTGACGAACTTTTAATGACCCTTACCAATGCTCTTTTTGTTACTTTTGGTGACGGTCAAAAAATGTCTATCATCATTGATCATTAAAAAACTGTTACTGTAAGTGTATATAGTGATGGTCCTTTATGGTACGTCACCAAAGACATTTTCAATGACACTTTTGGTGAGGGTCGTTAAAGGCCCATCACTAATTCTCTCTTTGGTGATACTTCTAGTGACGAAATTTTAATGACCCTCACCAATGCTCTTTTTGTTACTTTTGGTGACAATAAAAAAATGTCCATCATCATTGATTATTCCAATGAGTTTTTGATGACGCTATGTGCCTGTTGATATATTTTTTGTCAAAAGATAATGATTTAATACCATTATTGTGGAGTATTTTTTATAATATGTCCAAGGCCATAGTGGTTAGGGTCAGTCAATTTTTTAAGAAGTAATTAGTGTGTATCCTTTCTCTAAAGTAATGACTAGTTGAATAGATATTTCCTATGAGTCAACACATGATTCATATCTATTAAGTTTATTATCTATAAAATTCCCTTCAGATAAAGTTCCACTATTGTGTGTAGGAAATATATTATTTAATACATAATAAAGCTCTAACAATTATATTAATGAGAAAGACCTAACACTCCTCAACAATCTAGGCACACCTTAAATTAATGCTTTGGCACACACTAACATTACTTATCACCCCACATGTCTTGGAACATCTTTGTACCTAGAACATATTGTGATGACACTGACACCCAGGCACATGGTGGCATGCTCTAGCACAACATGGAACTCTTCTAGCATGTGTTAGCATGCTGCATATAGTCCCTAGCATGCCTTGGAAGACCTTGGTTGAATGCATTGACATACATTAGCACTTGGCACACAATTCCACTTGGCATGTATTGGGACCTATTATTAGTGTGCCTAGCATGCCCCTTTTCAAAAAGATAAAGTCCTGACTTATTAACCCTCTTATTGGTTCTTCCTTTTGTTGACTTGACACATATTGACATACCCTGGCACCCTGCGCCACATCCTTAGCACCTAGCATGTATTGGCATATCTTGGCACTATTAATTGGCACATAATATAATTAGCACACCCTGGAACTCCCAAGCACACTTTGGGAATTCTTGAAATGCCTTGATATTCCCTAGCATGCCTTACCAATTCTTAGCATACCTTGTCACTCCCTCCTTGGCATAACAACTAACGCTCATTAACACTAGTCTCTGGCATACATTCCTCATATTCATTAACTTCCATGAATTTTTAGCTAGTGCTCCCTTAACATTTTTTCCTAGTACTCCTTAACACTCATCAACATGAATTATCACTCTCTAGCACAACTTAGCACTCTTCAACATTCCCTTCCACTTCATAACATGCGTAACACTAGTCCCTGACACATATTGGGGCTTGGCACATGTTGGCGCTTGGAAAGTCTTAGCATGTATGGAATACGTTGAGATGCCTTAGTATGATTTGGCATGGTTTAATATTAAATTTATTTATGATGATCAATTGTTGGAAAGTAGATGAGAAGCAAAAAAGGAATACTTGGCACTCAAAATGCACTAAGACTTTGCACTTGGCACCTATTGCCACCTAGTGTTGGTGTGCCTAGCATGCCCCTCTTGGAAAAGGTAAATTGATGACTTATTAACCCTCTTATGTTTTCATTTCCTTGTAGTTTAAATTTTTTCTCCCTTTTGTTGTCTTGACAATCCCTGACATGCATTGACACACCCTTTCACATCTTGGCATGCCTTATCACTTGGCACATCTTAGCATGTTTGACATGTATTCCCACTATCTGGCACATCAAGGTGGTGAAGAGAGATGTAGTCCTAAAGTAGGTCGAGTACGAGGGCCGAGTAAGGGTTGCTAAAGGGAGGTCATGATCATCCTCCAAGAGCAAGATCATCATGTGAGGGTTTAGAAGAATGTTGCATACCTTAATGGTCAGTTTGCGCTAGGAAGTAGGATGGCATATTGTTGGTTCTCTTCTAGCAGATTGAGCTTAAGAGAGGTTTCTCATGAGAATCTGGGCATGTGATTTCAATTGTGTCTTTGTGTGAAGGCCGCATCAAATTATGAAATATTTAATATTTGCAACAAGAAACAGTGAGATTGGAAACCAAAAAGGACAAAAAAAATGCACCCACACTAATGAGGAATTTTGATGCATCAGGAGTGAGGAATGTGGGGCGTCTAATTTTTTTTTCCCTTAAACAAATTGGACAGTAAATTGTAATTTCATATCATAACAACTTGTGTTAGTTAATTAAGTCATGATGATCGAGTTAGCTCAAAAAATTAGAGTTGAGGGTCTAAGATGAGGTATCTAGAGGGATACTAATATTTTTGCGGTCCAGTTGAAGTTGATGCATTAGTGGGGTGCAAGTGTAATTAACTCAATTAAATGAGTTAAAATCAGTTTAACTAGTTCTAACTGAGTGATGAGCTAGTGAGAGGTACAGTGAATTAAATTAGATTTAATTCACAATGAGTGATCAATCAGATAACTGATAATTCGCTATTAATAGTTGCATGCATGTCAGTTTCGAGGAATACCCAGTTGAGACAGAGGTTAAAGGGAACATAACTATCAGTTTTATTCAGAGAAAATTTCCCATGTGCAATTATAAAGTCATTAGGATGCCATGATGGATTGCGCAATCAAGGAAGATTGATTTTCCTAATTGATAAGGAGTCAATTCCCTAGGAATTGCATGAGCAAGGCAGGCTGAAGTAAGGATGAGAATTGGCTAAGTACTAGACCGAGTTTTCCTAGATCAATGAGAGGCAATTGAGAGAGTGATGGAGAATCTCATGAGATATTAAGCATTTTATTGTTTCATGATTCCTTAACTTAATACACAATAGAGATAGAGGATTTTTGAGCAGTTGATTTCCCCAAATACATCATGTTGTTGTGCGATTCATAATTTATTTATCTTAATTATATGTGATTGTGCAATCGTGTTTTGTTTCCACAAATTGTAGGAAGGATTCAGTATCTTGTTTTAGTAGATTACAAGATCATATTGAATCTCATTGGTTAGATTTTCTACATGATATCAGAGTAGGAATTTTTTGGGCGACGAGTTTGCAGAGAATATCTGAAGATTTTGGTGTAAAATTTTCAAAAAACATAGAATATTTGGATTCCTTATGAGAATCTACCCAAATGGAAAAAAAAAATGGTCGAATCGGAGCTTAGATGAGGGAGATATCATTGATTTAAAATCAACTCTTTTTTTGAAACTTTTTGTAACATCGGGGCAATTACACCGTGCATGAGTCAAGAACCTATATGCACTTGAGGTAATAGATGCATGCAAAGCTTTGAGGAGAAAGGCATAAGTTAGAGACTTGGTGGTTTAGAGGGAACATAAATTACCTCTCAACATGCATCCTCATGAGAAGCAGTCTCAGAAGATTGTGGAGTAGTTGCCACAATTGGAGAAGTAGAAAGGAGACCGAGTGGAAGTTTCCACTCAAGCAAAGACCTCCATGAGGGGGAAATTTTGAGCCAAATGGGAAGAGGGAGAAGCCATACCTCGAGGTGTAAGGTGGGGTGATGTGTAGACATAATCCCAAGATAAAAAAAATTGGGCAAGGTCCATTGAGATGGCATGTCTCATGGATCAAACCCTAGCTGGCTATGAGGAGCCCACAGTACAACAATAGTAGGAAGGATCAGTTAGATTGATGTAGTCAAATTTTAGCAAGACAAAAATCAGAGTGACAGATGTCAAATACTGGAGCAAAAATTAGAGTTAGCAACAATTCAAAGGGTACAAATGTAGATGTGAGCAACAGTGCAGAGAATCCAGTACTAGACAGGTGCAGTAGCTAGCATCAGTCAGAAGAATCTGATGACAGATGAATTATACTGATTCAGTTGTTTGGAGGCTATTAAGTTTCAGGATTTGCAGGTGAAAACAACACTACAGAAGTGTAGCATGCAGAACATTCCAAAGGTACCGAATGGGGATAGATTGAATTCCTTTCTTGTTGAGAGGGAGTGTTGAAATTTGCAACAAGAAATAGTGAAATTGGAAACTAGAAAGGAAAAAAAATATGCACCAACACTCGTGAGGAATTTTGATGTACCAGGAGTGAGGAATGTGAGGCGTCTAATTTATTTTTCCCTTAAATAAATTAGACAATAAATTGTAATTTCGTCTCATAACAATTTTTGTCAGTTAACTAAGTCATGATGATTCAGTTAGCTCAAGAAATTCGATTTAAGGTGATCGAGGTGGATATTGGTGGCCACCTGCCTATTCCACTTGGGCCCTCACCATTGTCTCTTTCAGTTTTTCAGTTTCCTTAATTATAGCACAATTTACTATTTTTGTCAGTTTTTTGGGTCCTGAACTTTTGGAGCTGTTTTGAGGCCCCAAACAATGTTTTTTGGGCACGAAAGGTTTGGAAATTTCATAGAAATCGCACTAGAAATTTTAGTCCTCGGAGAGATCTTTCTAACGAGGTATCATTTGCGTCAAACGAAGATCATATGACCAAGATAATTTTATCAAATACCTTGTTGAATGGGCCTTACAAGCTATTTGCGTTGACAAACCCCACAGAAGTTGTGTGATGGAAAAATATTCACACTATATTGAAGAAAACACCTACCAAATAAGGATGACATTTCGAATGGGGCGAGAAACAATAGAGAGATAGACATCGAAAAATTTAAAATGCTAGGGCAACAAGAAAGCAACTAGGTATCATGGTAGAAAGCACAACAAAGAAAATTATAAAAATGAAAAACCCTACAAATTAGCACCCATCCAAAAATCCCAACAATTTTTTCTTTAGCTCTAAATCTCCAAATTCATCAAATTATATCATCTATTCAAACATGATCCTCTCTGTTAGCCATTCTGAAGATAAGGCTAAGAACTTACTACATAGCCATCACTGACATGTAGTGATCTTATTCTGTGACCAGACAACCTACTTTCCTGAAGACATGGAAAGGTAAACACTCTCTGCCAATATTTTCCATACAGCCCAGGTTGAGCAACCACATATACATCACCAATTTTTTCTCTTCATATTTGTAAATTAGAAGAGCTTTGTCTGACCACCTCCCGGTTGTTCCCAGAGTCACCCAAGCAAGCCCTCTCAGCATCATCCTCTTTCTGTAGTACCTAATTAGTAATTTAATTAACCATAACAGTTTCTTGATCATGCAGGTATTTCAAATATATTTCCAATAAGCATAAAGCTTTCATGTTAAACAATCAGGTCAAAAGACTTTAGACTATGATGAAAAAAGCACAAAGAAACCTCACCAACACTTAAAGGACAAACAAAGTCAAACCTCTACAAATTATAAATATATATCGTATAAACTTCATTCCACCACAAAAACATGCTTAACTAAAGAAAATTCTAAATATTGTGCTTTCAAGACAAAGCTTTCAAGGGCAGTGATGTTATAAACATAGCCCTACACCTCGTGAACAATCAATGTGTGTAAGTAGACCATCATAAGGCTCATTTTAAACATCATTATTATCATTTTATAAATCATTTTTATTAAATCAACAAGAAGCAAGAAACAATTGCATTCAAGTCCACTGAAACAAAGTATATGGCAGTTTCATATACTTATTATGAAGCTATCTAGATTTGCAACTTGATTGTAGAGTCAACCAATCAGTTGTTTAAGCCCAATATTGCCTCTTGTGAGAATCAAAGTTACATCAAGATCTATGAAAATCCAATGTGTCGTGACCATTTCAAACACATTGATATTCAATACAATTTCCTAAGAATATTCCAAGTTCATTAGGGAGTTGGTAGCGTTGGACCACATTCTGACAAAGTTGCATATGGTTAATAGTTTGACAAAGATCCTAACAAAGGGGAAGTTTGACAAGTTGGGGGAGAATCTTGGGCTATTGGAAAAAAAAATAAAAAAATCTCAAGAGTGTTAGATTATCTAGTTGGTCCGAGTTGGTCTCACCTCAGCCTTGGGAAGTTGAGTAGCACCAGGATTGCAGAGCTAGATTGTGGTACACCAGTCAGAAATATTCTTAAATACAACTAGAAGCTTATAACGACACCTTCAAGGATAGACGAATTAGTTGTTGGGTCACACCCACCAAGTATGGCACACTAGTTGAGGAGATTAACACCATCATCTTAGGTGCATTCATGAGTGCACACTTATGGAATGAGGCACCTTCAAGAGAGGAGTTATATCTACTATGATAATGCACTACTCTAAAAGAAAAGCCTTGCATACAAGGAAAATTTATGAGGGAGTTACTCATGCTCAAGGGAGATGCACCACTAATGCTATCATTAATCTGTTTTCTAACATCACCTTCTCTTAACTTATGAATGAAAAGGACGGGCGCACTAGTTAGACATCTGTAGAAATAGATAATAAGAGTGAGTGTTAGCTTGTAGGTTGTATTAGGAGCATTTGTGCGATGACAACTTGCTGTGACATTATTCTATTTGAGTAATAAAGACTTCTCTGCAATTGTTGTTGGAGCCTGCTCTTTTTATCCTGAATTCTTAGATTGCAGATTTGTGTAGAGTAGGCCTAATATATTTGTTGTTTTAATCCACTGTACATGCTGTGTTTGCACTCTTGAATTTACATCCTTCAATTTATATTCATACAAATCTGAAATTTTGATAGGCAGATACTAAAGTTCACTCCTGCTGTTAGGATTTTTTAATTATGTGAGGGTATTCTCTTGTTTTCAATAGTATTTGCGTATTTCTGCATCACAACTCATCTCTTCAATTTCATTCTACTATAATACAAAAATCATTTCTTGTATAGTTTAGTTTATATATGCTTTTTACTTAATTGATATTTTATTTTATTTTATATGAGCAGTACATAGCAATCTCAATTCACACTCCCTTTATATTCACACTATTGTATATGTGTGGTCGTTGGACATTATCTCATATTTATATTATCTTTGAGTGCAGACTTGTGCATCACAATTCACATGTTAGAATTGACAATCATGAATCAACAGTTGCATTTTTGTGTTGTATGACCTTAAGTTGTTGTTTCTAGTTAGTCTTGCAACAAGTGTCTTCATAGACAACCCTGCAACCATAATTCTGGCTAAGGAAAATAAACTTGTTATGTCCAATGGTTGAAAAGCATGACAAATTAGATCTCAAAGATGAAGATAGTTCAATACAGAGAATGTGAATGAAATTCTCCAAAACTATACTTGTAGCTAAGTATTATATCATTTTCAGGGAAAGCCAATAAACTCAATACAATTTTCTAGGGAAAAAATAATGTAGAAGCCAACACACATGGCCTTGGAAATTTTAAAGTCTAATATTTTCCTGGATAAAGCTAGGAAAAATAACCTTTTACCAATTGTAAATAGTTCTTGTGCTATAAATGTCATGAATTAAAAAGACACAGTGACAGGAAGTATGGAATTGGTTGTTGGCAATATGATGCAGAGTGTTGTCCTTGATGGCAACCCACTTGATGAAGATGATGGCAACTTACTTGACGAAGTTGTTCTTGACTTGATGAACTTGTTAAATGATGTAAATCTGATGTATCTACAATGAGTACAGAAGGTAATGATGGAAGGAATGTCAGTATGTGCCAGAACATGATGAAAAGAGTATGTCTCAAGGCATACGCGGATTTGTCTAGACGAAGTAGCGTATGCACGCGGGAAATAACGTGCCAAGTCGCGTATGGGAAAAAGCGCTCTAAATTTGTAAAACCAAAGGTAACTACCATGGTATTGACCCATTGTATTGAATGATGGTTCACCTATGTGATCTCGTCCAGGAATACCATTGGAAGTTATGTGGTTTTGACTCATGGTATTGATGAAGGGTAACCCTATATAAGGAGAAGAAAATCATTGTGCAAAGTGTGTGCATGTGTCTGGGCTTTGATGAATACTTCACTCTGAAGTATATCTGTATGGTTGAACCCTGTTTCTAATTGATAGATCTGAATCTATGATGCACCTATGAACATGATGAAGGTTCAAGATCTCTAGATCTAGAAATGGTGAATGTCAAGGATGATCTGAAAAGAAGTGAAGAAGACCTGGCGCAATCCTGTTGAAGAGATTGAAGAAATCTGGGTAAGTTTATAGATCTGGTCTGTACTACAAATTTTATCTTTTATAGATGTATACGCAGGTTTGTTTCATGAAAAGCGTGTGTATACGCAGGTCTGTGGAAGGAAAAGCGCGTATGTGCAGTTAGGGTTTTTCCCTGGAAAATGCACTGAAGTATACGTGGGTTCGTCTTCTGGAAAGCACGTATATACACGGGTCTGATTAAATAAAAGCGCGTATGGTTTCTGATCTAATGGCTGCTGAAGGTTGAATGTGTTTCTGCATATCTATTCTGAAGTCTGGGTTATATCTGATATTCTGGTTATAGTGGTCTCACTGTTCTATTTGAAGCAATGAGCAAGGTATGATTGTTGATAAGTGAAGGGCTGTGTTGAAGCTGTTTGATCCAGTTTGAAAATTGATGAAACATGGTCTGCAGTGGTGCTGAGGGTTGAAGCCTTCAGTCAGGGGGTTGTAGCTCCCTTCCAGGAGAGGCTGGTAAATGAGGTCAGGGGGTTGTAGCTCCCTTCCAGGAGAGGCTGGTAAACGAGTTCAGGGGGTCGTAGCTCCCTTCCAGGAGAGGCTGGTAAACGAGAGCAGGGGGTTGTAGCTCCCTTCCAGGATATGCTGGTAAACGAGAGAAGGTTGTGGCCTTCTACAGGTGGGTGCTTGCGTGCTGGTTTGAGTCTGCACCAGTACATGATTGTAAGAAGTTTTCTTAATAATAAATTTTGAAGGCTGAAATGATGGCAACGGTGGTTTTCTCCCGATTTGGGTTTCCACCTAAAAATCCTGGTGTTCATGTGTGTTGCATATGTGTGATGATTATTCTGTTCTGTCTGCACCTGTTTACTATTTCTAAAATATCTGATGAATGAATAATGTAATGATCTGAGTTAAGATTCAAACACATAATTAGATCTTTGGACATACGCGAGTTCTGTAAAGGATATCCGCGTATATACACTAGTTGCCTTCAGTAAAGTAGCGTATGGGTTTTTAGAAAGGAAAAATTAAAAGTTTGATTGTCTGCACTAAATACTGATTCACCGCCCCCCCCCCTATGAGTATTTTTCCCAACAATTGGTTTCAGAGTAGGTCCTTCTGAAAAAGCTTAGGCGCTAGAAGGAAGATCAAGCAAGATGAGATATCAAGAAGGAACAACATCTATCAAGCCTCCGCTCTTCAATGGAAGCAATTTAATCTTCTGGAAAATGAGGATGAGATCCTTTCTTCAGTCTATGGGAGCAGATGTATGGGCCATTGTTGAACAAGGATATCAATATCCAGCTGCTACACCAACAGATCCAACTGAAAGGAAGAATTATGAATCAAATGCAAAAGCGGTCAATGTTATAACAGGAAGTCTAACAGAATCAGAATTTGTCAAATTCATGCAGCTGAATACAGCAAAAGAAATATGGGACAAAATAATTCTGAGTTATGAAGGTGATGCAAAGGTAAAAAGTGCAAAACTCCAAACTCTCAGAATTGAATATGAAAATTTAAAGATGCATAGTGATGAGAGTATTGCCAGTTTCTTTTTACATCTTGATGATGTTGTAAATCGTATGAAAAATCTGGGAGAAACAATAACCGAAACTACTTTGGTTGAGAAAATTTTGAGATCGCTAACGACAAAATTTGAGTCAAAAGTCTCTGCTCTTGAAGAAAAACAGGATCTTCAAAATCTTACTGTGGTGCAACTTCATGGCATACTGACTGCATATGAAATGAGAAGAGGAGGACCATCTGAAGTCAAAGAAGCTATTTTTAGAGCTTCTACAAAAGGAAAAGAAGTACAAGAAGCAGAAGGATCAGGATATATTTCGGAAGAAGATGAGGCAAATTTTGTAAAGAAACTTCAACTTGGTACAGGACGGTTTAGAGGTAAGCTTCCTTTCAAATGTTTTAATTGTGGAAGAGTTGGTCATTATGCTGCTAAATGTCCTCACAAAGAAACACCTGCAAAAGGAAAGGAAGTAGCTAGAAATAAGAACCGGTCTAGCACTAGAAGAAGTTACTATACTCATGATGACAGTGATGGGGTATCTGATAGTGAGGAAGAATGTGAACAAGATCTCAGACTTCTCATGACTTTTGAATCTAAAGAAGAAAATGATACTTTTGTGGATGCTCTAGAGGACAATGATTTTCTTGAAGAGAATAATCAACTCAAAATACGCTTAGAAGAATATAAAATTCTCTTAGAAGAAAGGAAAATAACCATCGAGACTCTGGAAAAGTAGGTTGAAGAGGCAAAGAAATACAATGAGAAATTAGAATGTGAAGTGGTAAGTGTAAGAAAATAAATTGAGAAATCAAAGACTCTGAATTTCAGATTTGCTAAAGGATCTAAAACCTTAGATGAGATTATCAAGGTACAACGGTCTCCTCTTATAAAGACAGGTCTTGGATATATTGGAGAATCTTCTCAAGCTTCAGCACCAAATATCTAAAAGAAGCTACAGCTAGTTTACAAAATTATGCCACTCAGCAAGGGAATAAAGAATCTTTACAGGTAAAGCATGATCATCTTAATGCAAGGAACACTAACAGGAATATCTTTCAAAGAAGCCCCAATCAACAGGTAAATTCAAGTAGAAGATTTCATGATCGCAGAAATTTCTTCTTCAATGGACAATGTTTCTCATGTCACAATTTTGGCCATAAAGCTACTCAATGTGTTGCATATAAAACCATCATGACAAGAGAAGCAAGAAAGAAAAGGGTTGATATTGAAACAAAGAAGAATGCCTATAACAACTTTTCTCCTCTTCTAAATGAAGTTGAATGTGCTTATTGCAATAACTATGGGCATGAAGAATCTGAATGCAGGAGCAAAGTTCAGCCAAAAGAGCATCTTCCTTCAAAATCCAAAATATGGAAAAAGAAGGAATCACAGGTTGAAAATTGTGGCATAGCGTTATTTTCAGAAGGTGAAGAAAATCAATGGTACATTGATAGTGGATGCTCGCGACACATGACAGGTGATAAACACAAACTTCGTGCATATAGTGCTCTAGAAAATGAAAAGAAAGTTACTTTTGGAAATGATACTCCTGCTGTAATTAAAGGAAAAGGATATGTGTTTTTAAAAGAAAAGGTGAAGGCCAATGATGTCATGTATGTGGATGGATTAAGGCATAATTTGTTAAGTGTAAGTCAAATGTGTGATCAAGGAACTGAAGTTGTCTTTAGTTCAAAAGAATGTCTGGTTCGTGATCTTGATAAAGGTAAAACAATTATAAAAGGAAAAAGAACTCCAAGCAACCTGTATGTATTGAATAATTGCAAAGAACAATGTTACTTGAGTAAATCTTCAGAAAACTGGCTATGGCATAGAAGGTTGGGGCATCTAAGCTTCTCTCAAATCAACAAATCAAGCAAACTTAATGTTGTTCGTGGTCTTCCCAATATTTCTCTACCTGAAAGTATCTTATGCAAATCCTGTCAATTCGGTAAGCAAACCAGAGTGCAATTCAATGCCAAGGAAGGATCGTCAAGTAAGCCTCTTGAACTCATTCATACTGACATATGTGGACCTATGAGGAAAAATTCACCACGTGGTGAAAAATACTATATCTTATTCATTGACGATTTTTCTAGAATGTGTTGGATTGGGTTGATCAAACACAAAGATGAAGCATTTGAAAAATTTCAGATCTTCAAAGCGCTGGTTGAAAATGAATTAGATCTAAAAATCAAGTGTCTTAGATCTGATCGAGGAGGAGAATATACATCAAATGAATCCTTTGAATTTTGTGAACAACATGGCATAAAAAGACAGTTTTCTGTAGCAGGCACTCCACAACAAAATGGCGTAGAAGAAAGAATGAATAGAACAATTCAACAAATGGCTAGAGCTATGCTTGATGATTCCGGAACACCTGACATTTTTTGGGGAGAAGCAGCTCACACAGCAGCAAATATTCTTAACAAGGCACATGTTTGGGTAAATAGTTACAAAACTCCATATGAACTCTGGTATGGTAATTCTCCCTCTGTGAAACATTTTAGATTTTTTGGAAGTAAATGCTTTATAAAAAATAATGATGAAAAGCTTGGCAAGTTTGAACCTAGATCAGATGAAGGAATACTTCTTGGTTACTCATCTACAAGCAGGGCATACAAATTTTACAATAAAAGGCTTCGAAAGATTGTTGAATGTATTGATGTTGTTATTGATGAGTCTCATGCAGTCCCTAAAGAAGAAAGACAAACAACAGAAGAAGATGATGGTGACTTTTGTCCTTCTACATCAAATAGAAATGATATAGACAGTGGATCCAATGAAGAACCTGAAGATGATTTATCTGGAAAAGCTCCATCCTGATATGTTCAAGAGAATCATCCTGAATCTCAAATTTTGGGAGACAAGAAATCAGGTGTACAAACAAGGAGGACTCTTGTGGGATCTCCTAGCTATCTGTCATTTCTATCCACGATTGAACCACACAATTTCAATCAAGCTAGCAAAGATGAATGTTGGATTCCGGCCATGAATGAAGAACTTGATCAAATTGAAAAGAACCACACTTGGGAATTGGTACCAAGACCACATGATAAAAATGTCATTGGGACCAAATGGATATTCAAGAACAAGCTAAATGAGAATGGGGACGTTATAAGAAACAAAGCTAGATTGGTTTGCAAAGGGTATACTCAACAAGAAGGTATAGACTTTGAAGAAACTTTTGCTCCTGTAGCTAGACTTGAAGCCATAAGAATGTTTCTTGCTTTTTCAAGTTTTCAACAAATCAAATTTTATCAAATGGATGTCAAATTTGCTTTCCTCAATGGTGATCTAGAAGAAGAAGTTTATATAGAACAACCAGAAGGATTCATTTTGGGAAATGATGAAAATCTTGTTTGTAGACTTAAAAAGGCTCTATATGGTCTCAAACAAGCTCCAAGGGCATGGTATTATCGTCTTGACAAATATCTTCATCAACAAGTATTTTCAAAGGGGTCTGCTGATAGTAACTTATACACAAAAATTGAAAATGATAAACTATTGATTGTGGTTGTATATGTTTATGATATCATTTTTGGAAGTAATGAAGAATCTATGAGTCGGAAATTTGCTTCTGTCATGCAGCAAGAATTTGAAATGTCTTTACTTGGGGAACTAACATTCTTCCTTGGCTTACAAGTGAATCAAACTACAGAAGGTATATTCTTATCTCAAGCAAAATACCTTAAGCAAATTCTGAAGAAGTATGGGATGGAAGAGTGCAAACCTGTAAGTACACCAATGGTAACCGGATGTAATCTCAGTTCTCATGATGATTCTCCCACGGTGAATCAACCAGAATACATATCTATGATAGGAAGTCTTCTATATCTAACTGGGACTAGACCAGATATTAAGCATGCAGTTGGGATTGTTGGACGATTCCAAGCCAATCCAAAAGAGTCTCATCTTCAGGCTGTCAAAAGAATATTCAAATATCTACAAGGAACTCAAGACTTTGGACTATGGTATCAAAAGAATGCTGATCTTACTCTTCATGCTTACACTGATGCAGATTGGGCTGGAAATGTTGATGATCGGAAAAGCACTAGTGGTGGTGCATTCTATATGGGGCCCCGGTTAGTATCTTGGTTCAGCAAGAAGCAAAACTCTATTGCCTTATCTACAGCAGAAGCAGAATATGTGGTTGTCGCATCATGTTGCACTCAACTTCTTTGGATGATGCAAACCTTACAAGACTTTCAAATCAAATGTTCACCTCCTATCTCCATTATGTGTGATAATACAAGTGCCATCGGTATCTCAAAGAATCCTGTTATGCATTCCAAGACCAAGCACATTCCCATCAAGTATCACTTCTTACGTGAACAAGTGCTTGAACAAAAGGTGAAGTTGGAGTATGTTCCCTCCAAAGAACAAGTTGCTGATATATTTACCAAACCTCTACCCAGGGAAGCATTCGAATATCTCAGACAAAAGCTGGGAATGGTCTCTGCCTCTCAGAAGATCAGATCTTCTTAATTTCAAAAGATTAAATTGGATACGCGGGTTTCCTGAAAGACAGTCGCGTATATACGCGATTTCATACACAGAAAACCGCGTATGGGTGGTTGCTGACAAAGGTTCTGGGTCAGCATTCTTCAGCACAAGCTATGGTGCTGTTTGGTATCTCTAATGTTGTATGGCTTCTCTGGTGATGTTTCAGCTCTTATATTTATGTTTCATTCTCTGATATTGGGTGAAGATGCCTTGATGATTGGCTGTTGAAAGTGTTTAGGTTACTCAAGCTAAGGAGGAGTTTTGGTCATATGGAAAGGATGCACAGTTTCAGGGGGAGCATTAGCCTGGCTGAGAATAATGCATTGTTGGCATTATGATGGTTCTGAAACTTGATCTCTCTCTTGAGGTCTTTTTGGTTTTGGTTGTGAAAAGTCATACTTGCAATTTGATGAAAAGTTCATGTTGAGACCCATGATGTAAATTGTAATATTCATTCATGTAAGGACTTGTTCAAATTTGTAAACCCACTTGGTTGGGTAGTTGAGTCAAAATGTGTAAACCCACTTGGTTGGGTATTTGAGTCGCATATGTAAATCCACTTGGTTGGATCTTTGATGTAAGTATGAGTCTTGGTGATAGGAAGGTGATAGAGTCATGTACTTCATTGAAAAATATGTTTGAAGATTCAGCATGAACTCAGGGGGAGCATGGTAACTTCAGTACACATCAGATCTGCAGAGCTCTTATGTCTACATGAAGAGAAAAACCTTCTGTTGGTTTTTATCTGCCCTTTGCCCTTGATGTCAAAGGGGGAGAGTGACATGGTGTTTGAATCAGGGGAGAATATCATGAATAATGGTTGTGCTTAATGTATCTATCTGTTATGGTGATCAAACACCATCGTGGTTTCCATCAAGTCCAAAGGGGGAGATTGTTGGCAATATGATGCAGAGTGTTGTCCTTGATGGAAACCCACTTGATGAAGATGATGGCAACCTACTTGACGAAGTTGTTCTTGACTTGATGAGCTTGTTAAATAATGTAAATCTGATGTATCTACAATCAGTACAGAAGGTAATGATGAAAGGAATTTCAGCATGTGCCAGAACATTGATGAAAAGTGTGTGTCTCAAGGCATATGTGGGTTTGTCTAGGCTAAGTAGCATATGCACGCGGGAATTAATGTCACAAGTCACGTATGCTCAAATGCGCTCTAAATATGTAAAACAAGGGGTAAATACCATGGTTTTGACCCATTGTATTAAGCGCTGGATTGTCTATGAGATCCTGTCCAGGAATACCATTGGAAGTTATGTGGCTATGTGATCCCATCCAGGAATACCATCGGAAGTTATGTGGTTTCGACTCATGGTATTGATGAAGGGTAACCCTATATAAGGATAAGAAAATCATTGTGCAAAGTGTGTGCATGTGTCTGGGCTTTGACGAATACTTCACTCTGAAGTATATCTGTATGGTTGAACCCTGTTCCTAATTGATAGATCTGAATCTATGATGCACCTATGAACATGATGAAGGCTCAATATCTCTAGATCTAGAAATGGTGAATGTCAAGGATGATCTGAAAAGAAGTGAAGAAGACTTGGCGCAATCCTGTTGAAGAGATTGAAGAAATCTGGGTAAGTTTATAGATCTGATCTGTACTCCAAAGTTTATTTTTTATAGATCTATACGCAGGTTTGTTTCATGAAAAGCGCGTGTATACGTGGGTCTGTGGAAGGAAAAGTGCGTATGTGCAGTTAGGGTTTTTCCCTGGAAAATGCACTGAAGTATATGCAGGTTCGTCTTCTGGAAAGCGCATATATACGCGGGTTTGATTAAATAAAAGCGTGTATGATTTCTGATCTAATGGTTGCTGAAGGTTGAATGTGTTTCTGCATATCTATTCTGAAGTCTGGGTTATATCTGATATTATGGTTATAGTGGTCTCACTATTCTGTTTGAAGCAATGAGCAAGGTATGATTGTTGATAAGTGAAGGGTTGTGTTGAAGTTGTTTGATCCAGTTTGAAAATTGATGAAACATGGTCTGCAGTGGTGCTGAGGGTCGAAGCCTTCAGTCAGGGGGTTGTAGCTCCCTTCCAAGAGAGGCTGGTAAACGAGGTCAGGGGGTTGTAGCTCCCTTCCAGGAGAGGCTGGTAAACGAGTTCAGGGGGTCGTAGCTCCCTTCCAGGAGAGGCTGGTAAACGAGAGCAGGGGGTTGTAGCTCCCTTCCAGGATAGGTTGGTAAACGAGAGAAGGTTGTAGCCTTCTGCAGGTGGGTGCCTGCGTGCTGGTTTGAGTCTGCACCAGTACATGATTGTAAGAAGTTTTCTTAATAATAAATTTTGAAGGTTGAAACGACGACAGCGGTGGTTTTCTCCCGAATTGGGTTTCCACCTAAAAATCTTGGTGTTCATGTGTGTTGCATATGTGTGATGATTATTCTGTTCTGTCTGCACCTGTTTACTATTTCTGAAATATCTGATGAATGAATAATGCAATGATCTGAGTTAAGATTCAAACACATAATTAGATCTCTGGACATACGCAAGTTTTGTAAAGGATATCCGCATATATACACTAGTTGCCTTTAGTAAAGTAGCATATGGGTTTTTAGAAAGGAAAAAGTAAAAGTTCGATTGTCTGCACTAAATACTGATTCACCCCCCCCTCTCAGTATTTTTCCCAACATTGGTTTGTTGAATTTTCATTTTGAGTAAATACTAAATTCCCTAGCAATATTCTTATGGGGCTAAGCCAAATGTCCACGTAATACTTATTGGCAACCACTACTCTTGATGCACTCACCCTTCAAAGGATTTATCAACACATGACTCCAATGGTTATTCTTGTTGAGCTTCTGCTCCCCTTAAATATTCATGGGTATACACAAAACTATTAGATATTCTAATGTATATTAAGGATTCAATATAATATTGCAAGATCCAAAGATGGGCACAAGTTATACAAGGAAGCAATCTCAAATCCTAGAAATGACAAACAAGTAGAATGATAGTCAAAGGAATGACTCAGAAGAGAGATTGCAATAGTGGAGGCACAAGTCTTTAACATCTCTAGGACTATAGAAATATTAATGCCAATGGTATAGAACAATATCCTTTGAGGGCTCATTGGCTATAATATGGATGATGGTTGTCTCTGGATAAATAAGAGAGAGAGAGAGAGAGCAGGTTCTAATAACACATATCACCAGTCTCTATTTAAAATGGATGCCTAGACACCAAGACATATCAAGGTGATATGAATGCTATAAAATTAAATCATTGGTTGCAACAATTAAAATTTAGAAGTTTAATTCATTGGGGTAGCATCGGATGTGAAAAAATGGCATTCCTCGTGTTCCCATGAAACTATCTCCCCATTGGTTGGCAGGACACTAGCCTATGATAAAATTTTCTCATATTAGATACTATACAAGTGATTTGGAAAGAGGAGGTAAAAATGGTAATTTTTAGCAGTTTTAATTTCAGGACATTTTAGTGGGGCATTGGCTGGTAGACAGTGAGATTACATTGAAATTTGGCTTTGCTACAACACTGTAGAATTATCTAGGAAAATTTGTGTACAAAAATTGAAACTAGAGGCAATTCTAGCCCTCACAGAACTGAAACAGGGAGACTTTGTATGTGGTTGTAACTATTCTATATGTTTTTGGTGATATGTTCTAGAGAAAGGCCATTCCTCTTAGCACTCTTGTATGGGTAACTATGTTTGTGATGAAAAGTGGACATATTACTCTCTCGAATTACACCAAAGAAACCAAGTTTAGGATTCTTGAAATTTGGCAGGTCATGATTGCAAAAAGAAAAATCATACATATATGGATATTTGTTCTTCTTTTGAAAAATCATCCAGATGCAGCAAATCTTGTTGCTTGAAGGTTGGACATGAAGGTCTTCATAATTGTAAGTCACCTCAACATCTATAGGATGAAGTGTTCTCTCCCAAGTTGCAAAAGTCCTTGTGTGATAACATTGAGATTGAGTATTGTGAAAAACACACTTATCTTGGGAGATATTGTCCTAAAAAAATGCATCATGGAGGGTGTGATGAACATCTGTGTGGTATTGAGCATGCTTGTTATAGGAAATGTGAATTCAATGCTTTTGTGAGATTTTCACTGAACTTGTGCAAAAGACATGCTCATTTCAGGACATAAGAGGTTCCATTGAGTATGAACATGTCTCTGAACGAAGTGGCATGCAGAAGGATGGTTACATTACCATGAAATTTTTTGAAACATACCATGATGGTCTACATCTTCACACACTAAATCTAAATGCTGCACATTATAGTAATGTAAGATGTAAGGCTTGTAAGTATTTTTGTCAATGACCAATCAATCATTCTAGTTTACATCAAATGGTCTCATGGGAACATGAGGAATGCGATTTTTGCACCAGAACATGAAGAATTTTCGCTTGGATATTATCTTAGCCTCCAATCTCACCTTCTATTTATACGCAATATAAGGGCTTCATTTGGGCATCTACATTGGCTTGAAAAGTTGTCACATGGCTTATTAACATCAAGCCGACCTAGACTCTTCTTGTACAAACCAAACCATATAATTCAAAAATTCACAACTCCTTTTGAGCCTACACGATCTCCATTGGCTCAGTCTTGTAAGCACTCATCCTTTTAGATCAAATACCACTCATGCAAATCCCTCCAATCTTGGATATGTAACATCACAATCCGATGAAGACTCTAGCCTACCAATATCTAGTCCATCACATGAATCCATCTCAATCAACCTCATCTCGTCCATGCCAAAGAAACCATTGAGCTGTCCTAAGTTCTAACCATCTATAAAAAATAAATGAAAGTCCATGATCAACAATATTCCCTACAACAAACTTTTGTTCACTAGGCTCTCCACCAATCCACCAGAACTCCCAGTCAATCTCTCCTCCAAGCTAGTCAAGACCACATCTCCATGTCTTTAGCTGAACCTTCTGCTCCTTGATCTAGACACCCACAACTCCCTCTGAGTTTCTTCGTTGAGCACACTCTGATTCGCTATCCCTCAAAGTAGCTCAGACACCCTCTGATACCATGTTGTTTTTCCACGATCTTGGGTCTAGGATAGAGTCTTAAAATCTTTCACGCTACCAAATGAAGAATCACAATGATACTACTTTGCACAACAAAATATAAATAGGAGTAAATATACCAATGCACAAAAAATAAACAACTTCTTACAATTTTTAACCCAACTTCGTTATATTAATCAACATATAATACAACAGTCTAGGGCTCTCGTACTAGGGATAATGGCCCTCATACACACATTGATACAAAATACGAAACTGGTCTTGGTGTCAGTCCATCGACAACCAATCTGCCCTCAACAAGATACTCTGAACATGTCGTTGTCGCATTCGCTCTCAGCTCTTCTCGGCCATACCCTCGATCTGCAACTCTTGACTCTATCAATGCTCCAAGTCCATCTAGCCACTAAAGCTTGGCTGGCAATCTGCTCACTAGTTGTGCCTTAGTCCATCAAGGGCACAACACATCGAGAATCCTGTCGAATTGTTCACAACTCCATTTGTGAACAATTCTCAATCTTCTCATTGCTGCTCCTTAGTTACTTAGGGAATTCAACCCACTATGGTATTCCTATGCTGCACCGATGAAGGCCAACATAGGGCATGAAGGGATACCACCTATCACTGCAAGATGTATATATCCCACAATGAACTTGGGCCAGGAGGACTTTCCATCATTTGTTGTAGAAGTCCTTCTCCACACACGAGTCTAGGGCTACACAAAACTGCTCCTGGTTGATCAGACCCTTGACCTCTAGCAACCATCGAGGTCCATGAAGATGATGCACAACGGGCCCCAACATGGGTACTATCACACTGTCCTCCAACAAAACAAAAATGCACAATCCACGTTCACACTTGGCCCACTCTCATGCTACCCTCCAGTAGACCACGAGTGACCAATACTTGTTGTAGCATCTACCTCTAGCTAGGGCATCCTCGCACTTAGTAAACCCTCCTCTTGGCTACCAAGATACTTCTCTAACAACACTGTCCTAGGAAACCCCTTACTTCATTGTGAGATCAGCTCCAAGTTGGGGTTTCTTAACACCCAAGAGAACCCCAACACATAGCTTCCATATGAATTTGATCCAATCACCAATCATTACACTAGTTAGGGCTTCTAACCAACACATTAGCCCTCCCTTATTTTCTTCCATAGGTTGTACTAAAATGATCCAACTGTCCAAACTAGGACCAATAATTTAACACAAAAACATACCTTCTAATGTGTTGGTACCCTGTTGTATTCTGCAATCTGGTTAGGGCTTATCCACAGTCCATGTCAGCCCTCTCAACACTTGCCAACAATTCCTTCTATAAATGTGGCTTGCCTTCACCCTAGAGTTTCTCTCATATGCTTATTGTCCCTTAGTTATGTTGTAGGAATTAGGCCTTACGACGCCTCCAACAAACCTAATACAGACATGCGTTATCCCTGTAATAACTACAGTGCCCGAGACTCTCTTAAACAACAAATATGCCACTCCTTTTGGTACCAAAACAACCCTCTTACAAAATTATTTACGTAGCTACTCCTCGACCTTGTTATATCTCCTAATTTGACCTCAAAACAGTCATTTCAGGCTTCAACCTTCTCTTCAAGTTGTGGCTTACATCAGAAAGTGTTTTACTCCTAAATTTTTTCGCTTGGATGTTATCTTAGCCTCCAACCTCATCTTCTATTTATACGCAACATAAGGGCTTCATTTGGGCATCCACATGGGCTTGACAAGTTGTCACATGGCTTATTAACATCACGCCCACCTAGACTCTTCTTGTGCAAATCAAACCATATAATTCAAAAATTCACAACTCCCTCTGAGCCTACACGATCTCCACTAGCGTTTGTAGGGTCTTAGGGGAAAATAAGCATCAACTTCTAGCTCTTTGATATACTAACGAGTACATATTATATGAGTAGTTTATATGGTTTACATGACATTGAATCAACCTTGAGATGGAGGTTGTTATGTGTTAGAGAAATTAAGGAGATGGGAGTTAAGCAATTTCTCTTATCATGAAATTATCTTATGATGTTTTTTTATTATTATTTCTTCTTTCAATTTATCTTTTCTTATCATCAAGAATAATTCCAATGAACAAATAGAAGAAGACACAAGGTGTAGGCACATGTTAGGGAAAACCCCCACCTTTTGGGGAAAACCCAGTGAAAATTCTTTCTCCATTAGATTTAAGATGAGATGACCAAGACCTTAGACTATAGACTTCCTCCATCAAGTCATCCCTTCACTGTGTTAGCACCGAGATCTCCATGACACCGAGATATCCTTTTCTTGCACCTAAACTCCATTCTCATTACCTTGATCAAGTTTGAGATAACAACATAGCACCGAGCATCATCATAACATTGAGAACCATAACTGAGATAATCGAGCATATTCATTGAATTGAGTATCATAACATAGCACTGATTCTATGGTAGATCTATGTTGAAACCAAGGCACTTTTTTGTTGCAACATCATATCATGGAAATTTCCCGATTCATAGCATAAATGGTTACCAAAATTCTGTAATATGTTCGAGACCTTATCCTCCAACACCGACCCTGTGATCATGATCCGAACTGTATCTGTGGTCTGAAACTTTAGAGATCTCAAAAATTCTGTGGTAGAAATGAAAACTATACCCCTGTATATATAGTTGTTTGCCATAGTTATTGAGCCGACATGACAGTGTGAAGTGTTGTGTCTTGATTTGAGCCGACTTGAAGACTGATTGAAGTCAACTTAAGGATGCAACTTTGATGACTTGTATCACTTGACATGATGGTTGTATTTGAATTATATTTCAAGGATGATGACCTTGAAGAAGATGAATTGATGGAGGATCCTTTTGACAACCTAATGTTACATGATTTAAAAGCCCAAAAATTGGATCAATTTTAATTTGTAACAACTAACCTAGACGTCCACAATTGGGGCCTTAATCTAAATACGACCGAAGCATGAAACCCATGCTTTAATAAGTCGAATAATAATAAGTTATTATGAAAAATACATTAATAATGAAGACCAAACCTAGTTACATTCTTCCACATTATGACTCTTAGAGCCTCGTCCTTTTTCCTGTTGATGAAAAAATTTTATTAGTTATCCCTTGGATAAGAACCACCATTTTTGTAAAGACCTATAAATATTCACTCTTCAACAATGTTCCCATACCTTGTGCCAAAATTCCATAATTGTGTCCATTAAAATTTATAAGATCTAGTTTGAAACTCATTATTTTGACCCACTGATTTGATCCTAGATTTAGTTTGCAATTAGAAACCTTGAACCAATCCACTAAACAAATCTGAATTTTTAAGAGTATCTACAACGTGCATGAGACTTGTAGGCAACATGCTACATCTCAAACCATTAGCTTTAATACCATGTTGGAGAATCGAGGGATTTTTTATATTAGAAAACTCATATTCTAAAATAGAGGTGGTGTCTAAATTCATTTTTATCACACGTAAGAACAACCAAACATAGTTCAACATACTAAGAACTGTAAGAAACAAAATTATTTCCATACACAACACATATAATATATTGTTCACCATATAATAAATACACCCATAAGACCATCTTTTGTAGCACCAAGATGCAACCAACACATTCCATACTTTGCTTAAGTTAAAATTGATAATAACATAAGAATGATTTGAATGCAAACTAAATGGAAATGAGTCATGGTAGAATGGATGGATTCAAAAGTTTGAGTTGGAAATTCAAAAGATAATGCAAACCCTACATAAGGAATAAACACATCACAAGTAATATTGACCTTAGACAATGATGATAACAACTCCTCTTAACCACCCAAGCTAAACCTAATTGACATCCTAATTTCCTTTTTATCCATTTCTAATGCTTCATATATATGAAATTGAAATGATTTTTTTTTTTCTATTTATAAAAACTTATACCTCGAGCTCCATTTAAATTTGGATAGCGTGGGTTGTCTTTAAAATAGATAAATTGAATTGACATTAAGCATAACCATATTGAAACCTCATTGGGAACATGTTTTGGCATTAAAGAATTAAATTTGGTGATAGTGCGGGTTGTCTTTAAAATAGATAAATTGAGTTGACATTAAGCATAACCATATTGAAACCTCGTCGAGAACATGTTTTGGCAATAAAGAATTGAATTTGGTCATATAATAATATTTAGAATTGTTTCTGATTGACTAGAAGCTTGTTTTCCTTATACACAAGGAAATAAGTTAACTAAGCAATAAAAAACGTATCTTGCAATAGTGAAAGTCCACCCCTTAATGGCCTGCGAATGAATCATTTCAAATAATTTAATTTTACTTAAATAAAATTAATGAATTATCTCTCACTCTATTTTGATTATAGAATACAATAAAAATGATTACTAAAAAATGACCTTTTTCAAATAACTTTCCATAAAATATGGTGATACAATATTAATAAAATTATACACTTGAAATAGTAGAGTCCCTTCCATAGAACGAGAGGCAAAGGCTAAGATTGCTTTAAAAAAAATCCAACACTAACATTTACATTTTCCCGCCAGAGAGAGCAAGGGTTCCCTCCCTGCCCACATCTACATTTTCCCTGAAGATGAAAACATGGTTCATGCTTTGTTTCTAAGCTCTAATCTTGCTCAAGCTTTCTTGATACAGGTTGTTCAGTTTTACAAACATGTTGTGATCAATATGCTTATAGGTCATGAATGCATATTTTGTTCATTTTTTATGTTAGTTTCATCATATTTTTTAACATAAAAGAAAGAACCCCAGAGGTTTAAAAATGTAACCCTAGAATCAACTTCCTAGTGGTGCAACTTTTGCATAAAATCTCAGTTTGGGGAACACAATTAGTCCATCTGAAATAACTATATTTAGGATTACAAATTTTGGTTAACCCTAGGGAATGACATAAAAACCTCTGGACCCATAAATGGCCAAAAAACATCATTTAGGGCCTACAAATGATCGTAGAAGTTCAAGACCCAAAAAACCATACAGAAATTGATAAGAAGATAAAGAACCATTGAGTTAGTGGAAGATGTGCGTGGCCACCAAATATCCACTTGGATTACAGTGCCACATAAGTTTAGGTTGGGAGATAAGGTATGGTTGTATTTGTATAAAGAATACCTCTTAAGATCCCATTGGAAGTCCCCCCCTGACTCTCCATTCCGATATAGGCCTTACACCAACACAAAGGTTGTGGGTGAAGATGCTTCTAAATAAAAAAATCCCTTTTCTTTGGATTGAACCTTATACTTAATGTTAAGCTACTTCAACCATATTTTCCACCTCTCATAGGCACCTCATGTTCCTACTTTGGCGCACATGTCTTGCTAGGAGCCATATTCAACAAAACTTTCCCCACTCGACGAAGGAACTTGACACAAAATGGACCACTTATTCACAAGGGGGGAAAATTGATTCAATAGAATACTAGTGACCACCCACTTGTTACATTGATTCAACATTATTCCATGTCTTGGTATTTATATTATAGTGTTTTAGGTCTCAAACTTCTGGTGCCCTTTTTGGGCATTTCCCTTGCATTTTTGGCATTTTTCATAGGCTAAAGACACATAGTATGGATTGTATTGGTCCAAGAAATTTCCTAAATGGAGTTTGCATGCAAACATTGTAGCCCCAGGAAGTTGATATATCGATTAGCCTCTTTGGGCCCACGTTATTTTTGGCATGCCATTTCCTAGGGCTAGGGTTTTGGATTTTAGAGTTTTTGGATCTTAGGACATCATACTTTATGTTCAAAGGTAATTTTGAAATCTTGTAATGTTTTCTTGTGATTAAGAGTAGTTGACACATCTCTCTTCATAAAGAAGCTACCTCCACTCCGCTTAGTTTGTATCACTTTTCAATTTCTAGTTATTTTCTATTTCATCCATTAATAGAATTTGGATTTTTTTCTACTATTGTACTATTCGCAATATCTTTTCTATGTTTCCATTTATGTTTTTTCATAATAAAATCCCCTTCAAACCTTAGGTATACCTATGAATTCTTTTTTTAGTAGAAGCTTCTACTTTTGGATGACGATGGGTCATAATATTTGAATATTGGAGCAAATTGTCAGCTTTTTTATATCTTTACAATGGTTAAGAACATGTGCTTTGTCATAAGATGTCATAGGTTCAAATCTAAAGGGATAGAGTATGTACACCTTTGTAGAATTTAGCGAACTCAAGTCCTTTGTCACAATGAGGTAAGATCACAATAAAAATCCTACAAACAATGAGATCACAATAAGGTCTCACTAAGATCTATAGCTATATTTTTGAATGAGAAAAAAAAATATTCTTAAAAGATATAGAGTAATGCTCTAACATTTTTAAGTAATAAAATTTTACAACTTGTTTTATTTATTTTTAATGTGACAAAACATATGTCAAAAAATTATAACATTTGAACTTTGGCAGGTGTGTTAACCATTTGAACTTTGTTGGCTTATCAATTGGAGGGAAAGCTAAGGTATGAGCACAGGGTTACTGGAGATTTGAGAGTTCAGTAGTTTTGGCCATTAAACATTTTTGCGAAAACAAAGCTTTCAGAGATTCTTTGCAGTGATGGTTTTCGGGGACCTTTAAACATGCAGAAAGGAGGGATTTTAGGCCGCCGTAAGTGCAAATTTAGGCATTCTGCTGCGCTTCATCGTGTTCTCAACTATTTCCATTTACTGAAATGCGGACTCGTTCATATGAGATTTTGGTGATAGCGATATTATTGTAATGATTTTGACTGGTGTTTTGTTTTGATCTTCTGTTATATTTTGGAATGTAGATTGACATGTTAGATGCTGGAAGGTCCTTCAAACTAGGGCTGGCATGCCACAAGAAGCAATGTCACATGACCAACCGGTGAGGTGCTTCACATTGTGGTTGGAATTCTAGTACCTGTTCTTTTTTCTTGTGAATTTTATCCAGAAGTTATAATATGATTGCAGGAAACAGGGTTGTATTACGTATGGCAAGAACCATTACTGAAGTTTCAGAGTGTACTTCTAAGTTTTTTAGTATGTAATGCTTTGTATGCAGGTTCTCTGCTCGACATGGAAGGATGATGGCACTGCTATTTTCTTTGTTGGCTGTGATAAACAAGCTAAAATGTGGCCATTGATGACTAGGGGCCAACCAGTGACTTTGGCTATGCATGATGCACCTATTAAGGAAATTGCATGGATTCCAGCAATGAACTTTCTTGCAACTGGAAGCTGGGACAAGACACTTAAGTATGTATATGATGGTTTTCTTTGATTCCGTCTCTCTTTGCTTATTTATGTGATGAGGTTGCTTGTAAATGTTGGTGGAGTTGTGACCTTATGAACTTTTAAACCCATTTGAGCACAGTGCCAAAAATTTAATATCTTTTAGGCTTTGAGTGAAATAGAAACTTCTCTTCTGGCCAATTTTTTTATAAAATTATATGAGATAAAGGGAAATTTTTTTTTTAGATTAACCCAGGTCCTATATTAACTACTCAAAATTCGTCGCTTACTACCATAGCCTCGTACCTATGCAATCCTTGTTCGAAACAGAGACACCTTCCTTTTAATTTGGATTAGCATTGTATTCTGCAAATCTTCATATAAATTGTGTTGTCCCTGGGGATAACTTTTAATGCCTGGATCTCCTGCTTGCAATTGTCTATCACTCTCTCCTTTTATCCAATGCACTGCTCCACAGGTACAGGACCAAAGGTTGACTGGAACATCGAAATCTTGAAGTTATTTAAGACTGCATCAACCTCTCCTCCAAACTTGAAGCAAATTTTGAAAGCTTCCTCAGCCTTTTCCTCTAAGGCTCTAGCCCTGTCGAGACATTTACAAGAGTTAGAAAAACAGATTATTTTCTCCAAGTCACGAAGCTGAAGAATGTCTACCCCCTCATTAGGATACTGTAATTGCCATTGAATGATGTCATCTAGCATATTTATAATATTCTCCAATTCTTCCTTGACAGGCACCATCCTCTTTATATAATCATCAAACTTAGGAGTTTTATCTTTGATGCCCTGAATTCTCCTGTAGAATTATTTCTGAACCGTACTCAGTTCCTCTTGGATCTCAAGTGATTTCCCTTTGAACTCATTAACTGAGTCTAGTTCACCTTGCTGCTGGAATTCTAGCTCTGTAATTCTTTGCTTAGCAGCACTGAGTTCCAACTGAGAAACATAGACCTTTCTCTTCAACATGGCAACATTATCACCTGTTGCTTGGGCCATGGTAATACTGGTAGCTGCAGTCATCTCTGAATCAACTGTTGTTTCATGAATGAGAACCTCCTCAGTGAAAATTGCTACCCCAACCTTATCATTTTGGAAACTTTCCTGCTGACTTTGTTCTTCTTGTATTCATAATTGAATGTTTTCAATACTACTACTGGGTCAGCCATGGTCATGGGGAAAAATTGCTCCTTCTCCATTTCTTCAATCTTACATGGTTCAATTGGAGACTGAGGAGTGGGGTTTATCTTCGGAGATGATGGAATGCCAAGGTGTTCAATCCTTTTATATTTCCACATAGCTTATTCCTTATTCTTTTGGAGTTCCTCATCTATTTTCCTCCAAAGCTCTTCATCTCTTTTCCTTTGTTTTTCCTGTTGCTTGATTCTTTGTTCATTTTCCAAAGCCAATTATTTCACTAGGTCATCTTGTTTTGCTTTCCTTCTCGGTTCTTATGCCTTATTCACTGCTTGCTCTTCTTCAATCCTTCTCTTGATTCTGTCTGCTTCTTTCTCCAATGCTTCCTTCATCTCCTTCACCTGTTCCAACACCCTTTGGATTTTTTCAACTTCTTCCTGGAGGTTGAAAATAGGTGAAGCATGGGTCTATTTGGCCTTCGTCTGAGGTCCTTGATTTAGATTTTCTTTAAACTCAATGGATAAATAAGTCTCTTGAATATTTCCTTATTAGTATCCCTCTCATGGGTATAAGACCACATCTGGTTGACAACAACATAATGACTAATAACAAAAGCTTCAATATCATGTTTCCTAAATCTTATCTCTCCAAATTTATATGATTCAATTTCATTGGCCTCTTTCATGGCTTGGCTGGTGCAATCAAATACATAGTATCTGATCCTGATAGGAAACTTAGGCCATATGGACCACTTTTCCCTCTTAAGAGTACCTGTCACTCGATGAGAAAATGTTTGATATAATATTTCCAATACAACACTATGTCTGGAGGATATAAAGGTAGTAGATGAGGAGCTCTTGATGCACCATCTCCATTACATCATTACACCATACATCATAGGGCTAACAAGAGGAAAGATGAAAAAAAAATAATACACCATCAATCTACTCTCAGAAGAGATGAAAAAAATGCACCATCAATCTCCTCTCAGGAGAGATTAACATAGTGCACCATCAATCTCCTCTGAAGAGATATGAAAATAGTACACCATCAATCTCCTCTTAGGGAGAGATGAAATTTGTACACCATTAATCTCTTCTTAGGGAGAGATGAAATTTGCACATTGTCAATATCCTCTCAAGGAGAGATGAAATTTGTACCTCATGATTGCAAGCCTCAAAACCAAATTCCCTGACCACATAGGTCTTACGGTAACCCGATGATGCTATCAAACCAATGCTCCCTCTCAAAGGGATCCTTAGCCATTATAGGCTTCTTACATAATCTTTAACCTACTCAAAAGAAGAAAGGTAGCCATAGTGGATTTCAATACTTGTTTTATTAGTAACATCTAGCTATTCTTCCAGCTTTAACCAAAGCTTTGAACAAAAGCGAACACCAACAACCTATGAATGCTATTTCTTTGCTCAACAACATATTCTTGCAACTTTTTCTTCATCAAGGAAGTAGCCATGGGCTCACAATCCATCATGCCACATTCTCAACAAGTATTTTATCAGGTTCATGTAACACTTTCAATCAACTCCCTTTTACACTTAAGAGGTTCTCATCCTTTGTGAGAAATATATCATCAACACAGAGAGAATTTCACGAATTCATCTTCAGTATATCAACTTCTTCCTTCAGGACTTCAAGCCATCTTCATATTTGAACTTGTAAATTTATGTAGATGTTCTATGCTTGATGCAACTTTAATTTCACTACAACAATCACACAATCAAGTAAAGTGCTGATAGAACATACCAGTAGATCAATAGAAGACAAACCAGAAACAGATAAATGTGTTGGTGCGTTACGGCGGTCAACAGGATGCTTCAACCAGCAAAGTCTCATTGGTCATCCAACCCAGCATGTGTCACAACAACCCTCAAAACAGCCACATGGTCAACTCAAAGTCAACCCCAGAAAAGTCAATGCTGCCCAGAAAAGTCAACGTAAAACAGCAGCAAGCAGCAGCAACAACCACAATAGCAGCAACACCAACAACACCAACAACAACACAACATGGAGTTTGGATCTAGTTTTCCATTTTTAACACTCCCTCTCAACTAGGGATAAATCCATCCACCTCTGTAATCAAACATCGTGCGTCATCTCACCGTATCTTGCTTTGCTGGCCTTTTTATTTTAGAACAGAAGTGGGTCAGTCACAAAGACATCATTCTCGGCTGACAAATTCAACCCAGAGGTCCAAAACATCTATAGGACTCACAAAGAGTCTTCATACCAACCCGAAGTTGGTTTACCTGACCCAAAGTCAGTTAGAGGTCCAAAACCTCACATGGACTCAAAGAGTCACATACCAACCCGAAGTTGGTTTATCTAACCTGAAGTCAGTAGGAGGTTTGAAACCTCACTAGACTTGATCCCAAAAAAAGCACCCTAACATCGATTTAGGCACTATTTTTTGGGTGTTTGATAGTCATATGCAAAACGCGGGAATTATAAATCCATAAGATAAGATAACTATATTAATGTCCAACGAATGACCACAAAAGTAGGTCAATGGGACTACAGAGTACAATGATGTTGATGCAAGGAGGAGTACCAAAAGGTCTCCTATATAAAGAGCAATAAATAAGAAATAAAGCAAGAAATACATAATGCTTGAAAACCAAAATGACGAAAGTCCTGGACTCCAAGTGCAAAGGGCACAAGATAATGGTCCACTAAATCTCTCTCCTACTACTTGAGGTCGAATGCAAAAAACTCAAGACGCAGTGTTGTCTCGAGGGAAGGCTAGGGGAGGATTTGGAGCCTCTATAACGCTGCTGTTGAGAAGAAGTGATATGTCGCTCATGACTGGGTGATCTCAACTGCATGCTAGTAAGAGATCTAGTTCGGTAATGACTTAGGGGTCCCTGTGCTATGGGGATGGCCCCTCTAGCCCGCATTGATCTAGAGTCTGAGGAAACAATGTTATTAACTTGTTGCTTTGTGCCTTTTGCTGACGAGAGCACTGTAAAAAATGACGTAATCAGTTGTACGGGATTTTCTCTAGGGGACTGGAGAATTTGTGTGTGAAGTCTCATGGCCTCCTGTATGTATAAGACTATAAATCTCTGGTCTGTGTATCGAAAGAAGCTAGATAAGGTCTGTATCCCTTTGAACAAGCAATGGAATCTCCCACGAATCATAGTAAATGGGGCAAAGGAAGATGAAGTGCTCCTCTGACTTAGTCTCTCGAAGGTGGCACAACTGGAAAATCATGTCTAACTGTGCAATCTGATGGTTAGCCTCAATCCGCAGTTTATACGAACCTACTTTGATTAGACCCAAGGGAATCCAAAGTGCATGCATCTAATGGCAAAGCGTGTAATGGGGCCAAATAATGAGTCCATCTCTCAACATCATGAAGTGCTCAACATAGAAAGCCATCTTCGGATGTAACCCATCCGAAGGGTTTATCCAAATAACCTGTACATATTTCCTGTAAATATCCTCTCGGATGATTTTATTCATCTCTTGTTTGGTTGGTAGGAGGTGACCCGGTGCACACAAAGAATACTTGAATGGACGGAGTTGGTTTATCTTGATACCAACTGAAGCAAGGAGATTTGAGACTCCAACATACCAACATTAGGATTGAGCCGAAAGACTCGCTACTGGAATGGACTTTGATGAAAGGCAGGTCAAGTATGGATATCGATCCCACCCCTTTGTTGTATCTGCAAAACCTCGAACATGGTGAAGAAGAGAGATGATACCAAACACTGTCTCAAGGAAAAAGGGGTGAGCTCCAAACTCTGCAAGAATGATGGGTTGAGGCACTGTCTGCTTACACTGAATGATGCGATGAAGAAGGGTGATCTACACTCTCTCTGCAGTAGGCCAATCAGACTCTAGTAAGCTAGGACCCCAAACCTTTGAACCATATAGAACTGTGGGTCAAACAAGACTGTCCATCAGTGACATATTGGCTGATATGTCCTAAAAATGATTCTGAAAACATTGTCTCTAGATAAGGGCCAAGGATCCATAGCCCTTGTTGATTCGAGGCTAGAGTGTAGGCTGCAAGATAAAGTGAGGTCATGTGAATAGTACCCCCAGATAGGTGTATGAGCTGGTGATCTCAATCTCCTATCCTCTGAAAAAGAAATGGAGGTCATAGAGGAACTTCTTCGACGTGTTGAAGATAATAACCTTAGTTTTACCTAGGTTAACCATGAATTGTCGAAGATCACTGAAAATGGTTAGGGCATCCAACTGCCTTTGAAATCCATTAGGGGATGGGGCTAGAAGGACCACGTCATCTGGAAACAACAAGATAGAAATCAAGACATGATGTAGAAGGCAACCATCACCGTCCTGGATGTGTTCATGCAAGAATGACTCCAGCTTGTCAATATAGATCCCAAATAGTGTGGGGGACAAGGGACAACCTTGTGTTACTCCAATAGTGCTCTGGATAAAATCTGATAGCCCATGTACTATGCGTAGATGACCAAGGACCGACTCATATAAGCGCATGATGGTTGACAAGATGGTCTCTGAGATGCCAATATATTTGAGTCTCTAGAATAATGCTTCTCTAGACACCGAGTCAAAAGCTTTTCGAAAGTCTACAAACAACAATAGACTTTTGAAGAGCGATGTTGTGCCTCCTCAATGATTTCCCTAAGTGTAAGGATGTGGTCAATAGTCTGGTGCTTAGGTCAAAATCCAACTTGTCCTCTAGCTCTAAGTTGTTTCCGCTCAAGATCCTTGGAGATTTGGAGGTGGAGGGATGTAGCATATAGTTTGGAGAATGTGTGGCCCACCATGAAAGTCTTATAATTGTTGGGATCAGAGTTGGGCCTCGATTTGAGTATTAGGTGAAGGATGTGTTGAGACCATGCTGATGGGAAACCTATACAGACCACATGGTTGAAGAGATCAACCAAGTAGGGATCTAGAGCATGAAGACCGTGTTTAAGGAACTCTACCTGGAAACCATCCTCATTTGCTGCTTTTTTGTTGTTCATCACCCAAATGGCCTCTCTGATGTCACTATCATAGAATACGAAACCTGAAGAGGGCGGAGAGGTCACCTGAATCTGGGGTTGCCCTGGGATGTCATATAGGGTGTACACATGGGAGAACATGGGCTGGGGGTTAAGGTCGGAGGGGAGGGGAGAGTGGCGGGGGAGGACAATACGCCATAAGTTTTTAGGGGAGTGAGCAAGAGAGGTACACAAGTCACATCTTCTCTGGGAGACAAAGAGATGTTTCTTGCGATGGAGGAGGCGATGATATGAGGCTTTGATATTGGGGTAGGAGGGGTGAGTATGGATGAATGCATGTTGAAGCTGGCAGTGGAGAGCTTTGCATTCCTCATCATACCATCGATTCATATGGAAATAGGGTTTATGAGAGTGGGGGTAGGACTTAAGAGCAACATCCAAAATGATAGATGAGAAATAGTTGTACTTGGTCAATGCGGAGTCAAATAGTGAGAATTTATCCATGGAGGGGAGAATTTGGTGAAGGTGGGAAGAGAAGATGTCCGGGTCACCCTCATCAAAATGAAAAGTCGTACGTGGTGAGCCCTTGGGGGAAGGTGGGGTTGTTAGCACGAAGAGAGAAAGAAAGAAGAGCATGGTCAACTAAGGGGATGGGGGAAGCAAAAAAGTGATGAATGAAGGGGAGGAGGTTCTGGCTAGAGAGGACATAATCAACAATGCTTGCTCCTCCACCATGAGGTCGACATATGAAAAAGCGGGAGTTTGGAAAATGTGGGAGGCCATTAAGAATCAACATCTCCTAAGATTCAACCAAGTGTAAAAGATGTCGACCATAGGCGGTAAGGGGCCCCAATGCATCATTTGAAATCCTGTGAAATCCCACTGACTCTAGATCGATCTCCTAGATGCAATAAACATCCTCAAACTGATTGTGAAGAGGGATCTGGAGGGCTCTAGTGCGGGAGTTGAAGTCACCTAGAAGAATAACCTCCCCAAATGCTGAATACTGGGCTATGCTGACATACAAATTGAAAAAGCGGTCCTTTCCAGGCCCATTATGAATGGCATATGATGAAGAAGCAGGAGGGAAGTAACAAACAACAATGTAAGTGTCCCTGGGGAGAAGAGAGACCCCTCAAACCCAAACCCAAATAAACCTCGCAAACTCATCCGCAACCACCAAAGAAATCCAACTCTAAAAGGAATCTCTGATGAAGCAAGAAACTCCCCCATAACCTCTGATACCATCGAAACTCCTCGTCTCCTGCCTAGAAGCTGAGAACTTATGGTAACATGTAATGTCTGGGAGAGGTTGAATAGGGCTCTCATGAGTCTCGATGATGAATAAAATACTCGACAGTTGAAGAGCATCATATAATAGATCTGGTGATGCCCAAAAAGACCCATTCCCATTCCAACAACTAATGGAAATGGATGCCCCTTGTTTCATCCCCTAACGAGCCTATCATTTGGAGGACCCGAAACGGGGCTTCCACCCAGGTGGAAAAGTGTCCCGAATCACTGCTTTGAGGTTCTTGATAACTCCCCATTTCCCTGCTTGGTGTGTTGCTCTAACCAACTCCCTCGAGCGTTTGAGCTCAACAACCCGTGTTTTAGTGAGATCTTCATCAAGGAAGATCTTACTAGGAAGTGAGAATAGTTTTCACTTAGCTCTAAGAGCCCGAAGGTGATCAGCTGCCGACCTGAACCGGAGAAAGAGAGAAGAATCATACCCAAGCCAAGCCCTATCAAGGGTCACATCCTAGAGATCTAATTTTTCATTGAGGAGCAAGGTCCCAACCACCATGGGGTCTGAGGATGTGAGAGGCAAAGGAAGCCCTCTCACTTTGAGGATCAATCCTTGTGCTTGTCTAGTGTGTTCTTCCATGAGTTTAGATTGTATCACCTCCTCAACTGCAGCTAAAGGGGGAGCGAGGGAGGTATCCCTTCCTCTAGCAACCTGTGCCCATGAGTTGATGTGTGTTTTTGTTTCTTGTTTAAAGGCCTCTTGCTGAGCTTTGATATCCTCCTATTTGATTTTCAGATTGAGAATTTTAGCGTGTAGAGTTTCATTAGAGGGGTGGTGGTTAACTGCTTGCTCCTTGTTGTCCATCAACAACTACTTCAGTGAACCATTATCACCTTCCATTACAACTACTCTGTTCTTGAGTTCATCGACCTCTATTTTTAGTGCTTGGTTAGAGGATTCAAGGGTTTCTAATCTTATAAATAGTTCTTGAAAAGCCCTTTTGTCACATCGAAATCCATAATCGGGCAAAGGTGACGGTTCTGACAAGATTTGAAAGAAGTCTTCGACACTTATGTCTATGTCGGTAGGAGGTCATGACGACGTAGTCACCTGTGGTTGATCCTGTTGCTGTGGTTGGGTGCCCGGGGATCCAAGCGTCATGGTGTTGACATCATTAACGAAGATCTGAATCTTGAAAGCAGAATAACACTGTTGAAGACTGATCCCTGCACTTCCACAAGAGCTCTTGAAGAATCTCTTATCGTCAAGGAGAAAACATACCAGAGAGATGTACTAGTGCCAACAACATGGGCCAGGGCCCAAAGAAAACCTAAAAATTGGTACTCGCTGAGGAGTTATGACAAACACTTTACCTGCAAACCCACAACTCTCGTCCATGCGCTTTCACAGCAAGATTCCATGCGTGAATGAGCAGCAGCCGATGGACAATATCCAATCGTGTGAATGAGTGGCAGATGGCAGATAGATATTTGTAGAGTCAAACTAAAGACTTGCTCTGCTACATCGATTATTCACTGTTTCGAGAGATAAATAAGGATTGGCGAAAGATATGAGTGACCAAGAATCAAACCTTACAGTAGAAGAGAAAACCTAAATCTATTTTGCAGGCCGCTGCTCCTTTTACTCTGCTCCCCACTTCTGTGGCTCCCTTCCCTTTCCTTTCATAGGCCTTAAGAAACATTGAAGTTGAGAGAATTTGATCACATGTGTTGCTTTCCTAGACTCTAACAGTGTGTGTCCAGTAGAGGGGGTTGCTTGTAACCAGAGTTGCTTTGATGTTTAGCCTGCCATTGAAGTTCCAATTCCACCACTGCTTTAAGCTAAAAGAAAGATCTAGGGCTGGCCCAAGAATACCATGATAGGATACAATTCAGGGAAATAGGAATGTACAATGGATTTAATATTAAACCCTGTACCTGCCGAGTGATCGATATGTATGCAGATTCGGCAGATGCAGATGCAATTTGATTGATGTTGGAGTAACTGGAGTTGCATTAATGTTTCCAATTACACCACTAACTGGATCGATGCCTTGTATCTATCTGCTAGCATGCTTTTCTGCTAGCGTGAGAAGGACGTCTCAAACCAGTTATTGCAAACAAATGAGAATTTTCCTAGTATACTTTCTGAAATTTATACCAGTGCCCCTGGATGCAGACTTGTAGCTAGCTGTATCCCCAATCATTGTCTTGGACCCAACCTTAGACCAAAAGAAACTCGTCCAAATAAGGGCAAATTTGGAAATAGGAGTCGTGATTTTGTTGCTTCAAGTATTAAATCATTTGCAGACTCCATCTTAAAGCTGCAACACACGAAGATGGATATTTATAAAGATGCTGAAAGGTTGTGTGTTGAATCTGAGGAAAAGCAAGCAAAATTAGATCTTAGATGGACTGAGATTACCATGAATACTCAGTTGCAAATTACTAAACTACTTTCTTGCAAGAATCACAGAAGAAAACCAGCTGCTTTTACTTCTCTAGTTCATTTGACCACTGCTACTATTAACTCTTTATCTTTAGATACTGTGGTTCCAGTAAATTTCACTGATGTTAGCGGGCAGACTGTGCAGTCTGTTTTCCCTGGAAATGAGTACATTTTTTCTCATTTGTCTTTTCTACAACCCTAGGGATAGATGATGGCCATCAATATGGGATCATAGAAGTGGTGCTTTGGTGGATTGAGGGTTGATTATGTTTGCTCTCACCAATGTGTATATGATGTATGAATCTGAGCCAAATATCTGCATAAATGTCAAAATATGCTAGCAGATTCTAACTAATCATCAAAAACACTTCTTATGGTTGTAAACACTATCAGGAATATCAGATATAGATTCAGAAGTATGCATCCTTTGGAAGCATTGGAAAATCATCTTGTGCTGGTGCTATTTTATGTGTGTTCATTAGTAAAGACCCTATTGTTGAACATATAGGGAAAGCAACCAATAAATTTAAAATACATTACAGTAAAGACCCTATTGTTGAATAGACAGCGAAAGCAGCTAGACAAGTCAATTATCAAAATTTAACATCACCATTAAGCAACTTTATCAATGTACAAGGTCAATTCCTGTATTATAATTCAAATACATTTTTATATGACATAGGTACTAAAAATTATAAATTTTACCTACATATAAATTATAGTAGCTCCTTCAAATAAGTTTTAGAAGAGTATTAAGGGTCCTCCAATAAACATGTTGATTAAAGGGATGGACTAGACAATTGAGCCTGAACTAAATCTCCCTTAGCCTCCACAACCCAAAAGGAGAGAAATGTTTTTGGTTTTCTTTCTCTGCTTTCCAAAAGAAGTAGATTCAGCAAACCACAAATTTTATCTAGCACATCAATTCAGATAATGAAGTGTCATATCATAATGAAATAAATTCATGCACATAGAATAAATAAACGATCAAACACAATTCCATTTGATTCACCTCCATGTGTCTACATTCTCTGACTATAGAAGACAAACTTGTGACCAACTACACAGTAGCAGACATAATAATTTAAGGATTCTTTCACAAGTTCCAAACCAAATACACAGCAAAAACCTAAATCATCATGCACAAATCATACAGATGACGGATCATCATCTTCTAGAATTGTCATTTCTTTACATGAAAGTGCCCATACAGATGACGATTGCCCTCTATAGGTTTCTATCTAATAAGAATGACTCCAGGTAGTTGTTTGTAAGAGTGGTCCTATAATGCTATGATTCGGGAACCATAATAGGATTAGAAGTCCTTGTAGAATATAGTTTCAGAAGTACCATGATGAGATATTCATAATAACTCTTGTCATGCTCCAAAATACCATATTGAATTATCATATTTAGAAACCATCTCTGGGACTGCATAGTCAATTGGAATATTGTTATATGCAGAGACAAATTTCATGTCTCCATTCATTTCCTGGAAATGATGTATAAAAGGTTGATCGTAGACCCTGATTTGATCAAGGTTTAATCCCTCTCTCATTACTAGATGGATGTTTGAACCAAAATTGTAATCATTGTTTCCAGCAATGACTCCTTGCCCAAATAAGTTATCATCAGGCGTAATTTTGAAAATTTCCCCACCCTGTGAAGTAGGGTGTATTTTCACTTCAAGCCGATTGTGATAATTCATCATCTTAAGGTTCCCTAGCGTTGATGTCTTATTCTGATGCAACCCATCATATAAGCAAGTAATTCATTGATAGGCTGCTGATTACTAGTTGGAATTGCTGAGCTTGTAGTGCCAAGACGATTAAGATTCACATTACCATTGGATGTCGTTTGTCCTTCCTTCTCATATGGAAAAATACCCACCTTTTCTTGAACTTGTAGCTGGTTAGGCTGCCCTGTAGATATACAAAATAAGGATTTAATCTCTTGAGGTTCTGTTCTCTGATATCCCATGCCTTGCAAATCTGTTCTATATGCAGCCTCAAAGTCGATTGCTATTCAAGGAAGATTACCATGTTTATATGTTGAACAAGGTTTTATATAAGATACATGCCATATATTTGTAAAAGTGTCTGTATAAGTTTCACACTGTTTTCCTCCAAATTGTTTAATGAAATGTTTCTCTGTAAGTGTTTGCAAAAATTCTTGAAAGAAAAATCATAAGGTTAGGCACATTTTAGTGGGGATATTACACAAGGCCTGCTAGATTTTGAGGCTACAGTCCTAGTGTGAATCGCTTCACATCTTCTTGGTGATCTCTTGCTTACCAAGTTAGGATTTGCAATAGAGAATATAATTATGTCTACCTATAGCCCCTAACCATTAAATTAATAGCCCTCCTAGACTGCATTCATGGCCTCCATATCCCTAGCAACAAGGCATTGGAATTTCCTTTTCATTCATTATCTCTATGCCCTTTTATTATAATTTTATTTCTTATTTGTTGTTGAGCTCTCTTTACTCCCATTTCATACTACACAAAGTGAGCCTAGCAACCATAGGGAAGTCTCCCTTGACTTGGGTATACCCTTTGTCTAAAGTGCAAAGGAGTGTTGGTGAGGTGACAATTGCCAACATCCTAGTTTCACATGTCTCCATCTAGGTGTGAGGACTTTTCATCCTTTGGTGTGAGATTGTGTGATAACAAACTCCAATAATATTCGGAGTTGAGTTAATAAGCAGTAAACACATCAATGCGATGAACTAGGTAATAAAGTGTCATTAAAATCTAGTTAGTTAGTGGAATTCAGTGGCCCAACCATGAACCACATGAATAAAAGGATATCAAGCTCTATAATATGTATAATGGACTCCATTTAGTAAAATGTTATATTCCACACATCTCCCATAGCATGTATATACTTAAAATCAACACTCAATGTGTCTAGTGAAACCATTTATCAATTTACACTATACCAAACTACAACTACCAGCATGAAAACTTTTCGTCATTATCACTATGACAAAGTCGCATTACCAGATTGAAACTCTAAAGCCAATTTTTCTTAGAATTATTTGATGCCCCCGTATATTGATTTCACTACTTTATGTATGCATTATCCTATGAATTAATCTGAAAAAATGGTGAAACACAAGGCCCACTGAGTTGATCTTCAGTGAGTTCGGTATAATAATACTAATTCTTTCAGATGTATCTCCAAATTTGTTATCAGCCTGCCGATTCTCCACATCTGCTTGAAGTGGAAAATGAAATGAATTTACCTCAGACACTCTGTCTCCCAGTCCTTTCTTCTTTGAATAGAATTCGAGAGATCTACCACGCCAACATCCATCTCCTTCGCCACTTCTATACAGGCTTCAGCATACTCTTGTGCACAACACCATTTTGATATATTCACCTTTGCATGGTATATAAATGAGCAAACTTTGCATATTTTGTCTCTATTGGCTTGGAATCATGGTTGAAAATCTTAAAAATAGTTTTTTTTTAATTAAAAAATAATTATTTAATGTATTTTTTTTAAAACCAGTTCATTGAGATCTGACCGCTACCGGTTAGACTGGTTCCGGTTTTAATAACTATGATATGCACAAGTAGACTGATGGGAATTTCTTAAGATTTGATATGAAAATTCAAGTTGGCGCTCATGATATGGGCACTGATCATGTGGAGATGTATAGACCTTTTGATCTTCCAATGGAGATTCCTGTGGTAACTTTCTTTTTCTGATAAAATCTGCATTATCTCCTACCTGAAAAGTTGAAACTCCCTCATTTGAAATACCTACATTGAAATGGTCAAAGTCTGGTGGTTTGCATTCCTGTACCTTGGAACTTAAGATATCCAAGTCTTTTGGTTAGCAATCTTGCACATTAGTATTTGTATAAATAGAGTTAGGATCATCTTCAAAGCCTTCAACATCATACTCACTGTCGCTGCTTAATGTCAGAGACCCAGCATGTGTAGTCACTGCAGCACTGGTTGGTGGACAAGCATTAGGGTTTTTCTGGCAAGCCAATGCTTCCTCTTGGTTAACAATTGCTAGCCAAGTTGCACTTTATTTAGTTGTCATCTTCTCCCGCAAGCACTTTGACTGCCTAACAAGTTTGCGAATTTTGGCTATATCAGGTGACATGTGATAAAAACAGTAAGAACCCCCGCCTTCCAAGCCTTTTTTAGATCATGATGATTTTTATAAGGCAGAGGCCCTTGTACTTTTGGCAAGCCTAATTGTGGCCACCAATCCTCATTAGTAGTAGGCCACCAAGGAGGAGAAATACCCTTTTCTAAAGGATACCTCTGCTGAGGCGGATCATAGTGCTGCATAAGGGCAGAAAGAAGAAAACCCAAAGTGGTGCCCTAAAGTTCCTGAAGAGTATGAGGGGTAGGAGCCATAACCATGTTACTCTCATTTGCTCCAGGTACTGCATGTTCTGCTTGATATTTGGTGATTGCAGTAAGGCCATTTCTGTCAAATCTGACCTTCTCCTTCCACAACGCTCTAATATTGTCAGAGGCTCCACTTACAGGCTTCCCTTTTTCAGGAATGATGCCATATACAAAACCTTGTGCTTTGAAAACTTCCATCATTTTCAACATGTACTTCAGTATACCATCCTCTACCTGAGACATATTTTTCCTTTGGGCTTGTTCTTGTGACTGTCTCTGTTTTGCTGTGTCGCTGTGATATTTTCCCTTCCGTTGCTCGTTAATGCGCCTAAGATGGATGCGATCATTCCACATCTGATTCTCAAGCTCATCCACATCAATGCACATTTAAACATTGTGAAGATCTCATGCACATGATGCAGTTTTCCTGCAGGAGTAGAGATCAACTCTGATGAAGTGCAGGAAGATGATGCACAAAATCCAGTGCAATGCAAGGTGTTCTATTTTATCTTTTACCCCATCCACCCTCAACTGTCTATACTTACTTTTGTTTCCAGGATGTTGGCATCCATTACTCTGTGCAAACCTCTCTTAAAAAAGATGGAGAAAATCATTGTCGGCAGCAATTCCAAGCTCTCTGTGCATACTCTACATCACACAAAATCCTTCCAAGACAAGGGATGAATAATTTTTTTTGTGGTTATATTACCATTCATGTTTTCCATTTATTTTAATTTCGCAAGGTTTGGCAGTTGGAGTCTTATTACATGTTCAACTCTGTCAACAGTATCAAACATAAAAATTAATTGTGGAATTTAGTCTGCCTATCACCTCCCATGCATGTGTATCATTGCCCCACTCTTGTTGAATTTCCATTGAATGGTGCTTGTCATGATGGTGTTACGTAGTAAACTGATGCTTGTCAACGTATGCTTCAGTTATTGATATTCTTTAGCATACATTAGCCAGCTGAGATAGATTTATACTATATAAAAAAACATATTAATACAAATTAACATCATCCTAATACTTGCAACAGGATGTGGCTTAGTGTGAGGGATGGGAGGGCAACATGAAAACAACCCAGGTTCAAACCTCAAAAAGTGTAGAGCCCTTATGTGCATGTGTGAGGGAAGTTGTTTGACCTCCTAGAGTTGGCTTCACTTCATCAACAAAGGGCCTTAGCAGAAGTTAGACTTGTGTTAAGTGGATATTAATGTGATACTTTATCTCTATTATTATATAGCTTAGATGTATAATTTAAAAAAATATAAATACATATATTGCATCTAATAAAAGACTATATTATTCCGATTTAATATATTAGTTGACATACACAGTGCACACACACCTATAATTGTATATGTTAGTTGATATATATATATATATATATAGAGAGAGAGAGAGAGAGAGTTCAGTTTCACATAAGTCAGCCATAGAGGCAAATTAAATTGCTTATAGAGGTCAATTAAATTCTTAGATTAACAGGTTTTTTTATATGCTCTCAGTAACTTATTTTTGTTATTTTGAGACATGGTTTAACATTATCTTGTGCTGGTTTTCACCAATATTGTAGATGCTTTATTAGGAGCGGGGGCTCTTCCTTGAAATAGCTGACATCATTCGAGGCTTGGGGCTTATGATTTTAAAGGAAGTCATGGAAGCTCGCAGTGACAATATTTGGGCTCGCTTTGTTGTTAAGGTAATGCCATGGTTGAAAATAAGATAATTAATTCTTAGACCTTTGATTCCATGTAAAGCTGTCTCTTTTATTTGTGTTTAGTTGCTTCAGCAGACCATAGACTTCAAGAATTGACATTTGGATTTATAATGAGAACATGCTATGAAATTTATTTTAAGCCTGCATGTGATTCTAGAGTTGGAGAAAAGCACCAGACCAAACAAATTGCTATGGCTGATGCTTAACAACACACAATTGGAGATTGTTCTTGGGAATTTGATTGTGTAGGGTTGAATACCATGGAATACTCTATCTATCAACCTCTATATTTCACCATATGTGCTCATGTATCTTCTAACATATAGAATTTTGAAGGCACCGTAGCTTGATTTGTCATGTTGTGTAATTTGGCAGTTTCATGATATTTTTGCATAGTAGTGGCTTCTTAGATTGGAAGTGAAACTCTAATGATGTAAAAAGATCAATAATTTTCTAAGAACCACACAAAAAATTGAAAATCGTAATTTTGATCTTTACTGAGCCCTGGACATGCATGTTACTAAGGACAACTTGCACTTAGCATAAGACAGTGAAATCATTTTGGTAGACTTAGTACCCTCACTTGAAGGTGTAAATTATAATTATGGAAGTGTAGGAAGATGCACAAGGAGAAATAATATAGCACTATATTTTATGGCTTCTCCTTAGGTACATCTGCAGGAGGTTGTGTGCAATCAGGTCAGGCTGTAACACAAATTTTAATGTGAGGAATGCAAATTTTCCACCTGGCATGCAATTTTGACACTTTGGGGTGCATTATAAGTATGGAATATGATGTTTCATGGAATATAGGATAAAACCTTTTCCTTATCATCCATCAAGTTTGTAATTTATGTACATGGCGTGCATTTTTTCATGCAAGTGGACATTTTGGCACTATGAAAATAATAGGTAGAAAACAAAGTTGGTCTTACAGAAAGCATATTTTGGCCCATGGGAGAATAAATCAAGGTAGGAGATGGTGTTGGTGAGCAATATCACTAGGTGTCCCCTAAAACATGGCATGACAAAAAATTATCGTAGAGGCTAACCTGAAAAATTTCCCATTCCAAAGACCTGCAAGCACGGTATTGGTGATCAAGTTTGACTTTGCCAAACTCAAAGATGACATATTGCATGGTAGGATACTTAATGGTTTGGGAACTTTTCTTTTAATGATTAATGCCCATGAGGAGGATTGTCACCTTTGACATTGTAAAAGAGATTAATGTTGAGGACTGCAAATTAATTCCTTGATTACCAATGGATGAGAGTACATTGCCTTAGTAAGGACATTTCCTTAAACAATATGGCCATGGCTTTGCATTCCAGAAGCTCATTCTTCATAAGGATATCGCCTTAAACAACATGGCTACACATAATTTGATCCAAGCTAAACTCAAATAATATGATACAATCCATAAGGGGGAGGATGAATGGAAATTAAGGAGAAAAACTATCATTATATAAAAAATAATCAAGGTGTGCACCCATGTATATGGTTAATTTCTCCATTTTTCTATGTTATTGGACTTTTGTGGGAAAATTTTAATGAATTTCCAGCAATAGACAAACAACAATATGGATGCAATCATGAACCTCATATTACAAAAGAAATCCTTGAACTTTCTCTCTCCAGTAGATATTCAATTGGGCTCACAGGGGAATTTCCCATTAATACATCCATGCCTTTACAATGGAGAGAGCTTTTGCATTATGCCTATTGTCATCCTCCTAGCCAAAATGTTTCCATGAAATGTGCTCATTTGACCAAATTCTATGGTTTGTTGTGCCACATGTATGTCTTCGCATTGGAATATGAATTTCCAGCAATAGACAAACAACGATATGGATGCAATCATGAACCTCATATTGCAAAAGAAATCCTTGAACTTTCTTTCTCTAGTAAATATTCAATTAGGCTCACAGGGGAATTTCCCATGAATACATCCATGCCTTTACAATGGAGAGAGCTTTTGAGTTATGCCTTTTGTCATCCTCCTAGCCAAAATGTTTCCATGAAATGTGCTCATTTGACCAAATTCTATGGTTTGCTATGCCACATGTATGTCTTCTCATTGGAATGCTTTTTAAGGCAGTTTCTTCACATCCACTCCCATTAGAATAACATTATCTGATAAATCAATGGGGAGTTTTTTAAGATGTGGACTCTCTTGATTAGAGTAGAACAGGAAGGATTCTGCACTTGCCTAGGTTTAAACATGGTATAATGTACATTATATTCCAGTGCTTTATTTGGTACACCATTCTATGCATGGATTGCATGATTTTAGGCCTAACAAATATAATTTGCAATAAGTGCCAAATTTGAACCTTCTTCGTATGTTATTATCCCATCTCTTATTCATTTATTCATTGACATATTCATCCCCTTTTATTCTGGTTAGTAAATAAGCCTTTGTTAACAAAGTGGGCCTACCTTTGGCCTAAATGCCATGACCAAGGTGTATCTATTTCATCAAAATTATGCAGGACATTGCCTAGGACCAACTGCCTAGGCTTGGTTATCGAGGAGATATCAGACAATAACACAAATTGACAACATTAAATCATGACATCATGTTCTTAAGGGGAGATTACACTTGAGTCTCCATAATGATAGCACATTTGATTTACCACTTGATCACAACATGCTTGACAAACATATTTTGGCAGGCCTTAAGGAGAACACGAGGTAGCCCCGGGTCCATAACATGTACGCAAGTGTAATCACTTCTTGATGGCATAAGTTCAATGACTACCTCCACATGCTGGGTAAAGGCTATGAGAGTGGAACTTGGTCAACAATGTTTGCCTTAAGGGGAATGAGGGTATGCTTGGGTTTGCAATATATGCACATGGTTCATCACCTCCCAATGCCATAAGTTCAATCCCTTCCTAACCCCCATGGGTGAAGCCTGTGCGAATGGAATCTTGACCAATGGTGTGAAACTCCTCGCCACTAATTGCTAGTCCCAAGCCTGTTGGGCATTGGTGTATTCTTCCCATATCTGGATTTTGTTTTTACATTTTTGAGAAAAATTATTTAGTTATTTCGCGTTTTCTACCAAGGGAGTCACTGTGTTGGGGGGTGCTCAAGGTGATATGACATCGTAGGATGGCAGGGCGATTAATGAATTGTATCCATTTAGCTTTAAAACATGTTTCTCTTGGAATATTTTGATAAGAATGGCTCTCTGTTCATGAGGAGTCACATCTGGAATTTCATTGCAAGAGAGCATTTTTCCCAACTTTGTTCTTGCCAGTTACATCCTCCCCGTTCTAGACTTCATGGATAATTGTGTTTACAGGTTTTGTGGCTCCCATGATACATGTCTGGTGCACTCATCACATGCAAGGACTTAAGGTCAGTTGTGGGCAAAAGCTGTGCAATTCAGTACAATAGACTATTCATCTACATCTTCTGTGTATTAGGACATGTGGACAATTAAACATATAAAGGTGGTGTGATGGGTGCAGCTACATTGGTTGCAACTTGCAAAGCCTTAGGTGTGGACAATTCAACCTAAAAAGGTAGTGTGATGGGTGTAGCTGCAGTGGTTGTAAAGCCTCAAGAGTTTTTTGTGGGTTGCCATGACTCATGAGGGATGAATTCACATTTTGTGCCCATTTATTTCTAGATGTCCCTCATTAAGTACTGGTTTAAGACTCAAGACTATGTTCTCTAGTGATACACCTCAATTCAGAAAGTTGTATATGATATCTCCTTGTCCTTGACGCAAATATTTTAACTCCGAACCTTGTACTTGTTCCCTAACTCAAAATTTGTCTAATATGATATAAAATGTTAAGTCATGTTGAAGATGGATTTTATTACTATAATTTTTAAAATTTATAGCAGTACTTCATAGTTGCAATCTGATTTTCTGCAAGATTTTTGTAATAATATCTTCATAGTTGCAATCTGATTTTCTGCAAGATTTTGTAATAATATCTTCATAGTTGCAATCTTATTTTATGCAAGATTTTTGCAATAATATCTTCATAGTTGCAATCTGATTTTCTGCAAGATTTTTTTTGAAATATGACCTTGGTAATTTTAATTCCTTTTCATATGTTTAAGAGAAATAGTAAAATGCTTTAAATTCTGAAGCAACCAATCAAAAATTCTGCCATATCTGTAAATATAATAGCTGGTTAATGAGAACCTTATCATTTTCTTTCTTGGATTCATGTTTTTCGTCTTTTCAAGGATTAAATTAGTAAGGCATTAATAATTAAATTATGGATTTCATTGTTGGCTCATGTTATTTGGGACATGAAGGTCACATTGTAACATCATACTCACAATAAATCTCGAATGATGAAGTGGCTGGGCAAGCCTTTTAAAGGTTCAAATCACAAAGTGTCAGATGGACACTACGTAGGGGTGCATTTGGAAAAGATAATGTGATTTGGCATGTGGCCTCTAATGCCACGGTAATCCCTAACTCACTATCGTGTATTGTCTTTTAAACTTCAATCTTCTATTTTTTAGCTCTAATAAAGTTAGCGTCATGCTAGTGATTAATTTGAAACTATATTTTAGTGGAAAAATTCACTGTTTTTTGGTGGAATAGTTCATAATTTATTTTGATCTTTTTTTGCAAGTGTACTAGTCATGATGATAAATGTGTGGTTTACTTCAGAGGGTTCTCAATTATTTTTAGATACACTTTTCATCATTTGCTTTAAATACTTCTGTAGTGCTTTACCTTCATATTTTATCCCCTGCACAATTGCTTCTGAGGTCCATGTTGTTATGTTTATTGGCTGTTTCTGTGGAAACGTTTTCCTCAGGTTGTGCAAGGTAAATCCAAATGCAAAAATTACTATTTCACATATTGATATTTGTTCAAGACATTGTTGTATGATACTTGAATTTCATAAATCTAGATTTCTATTTCGTTATCTATATCAATATATAAGAACAAGTTCATGGATTGTTCATTTTTCTCAAACTGTGGAGTTGTTCCTTTCCTGTTGCATGTTCTTTTATATTGTTATGTTGTGATTCAAATTTCTAGTTGTGCTTTCGAGTTATTCTTGTACATAGTACATGCTTTGATAGATTATATCAAAAGTCTTACCAATACGATAACATTGATTGCTGTATGTGGACATTTTTGTTCAGGATGGTCCATTACAGAATCAATATGAGGAGCTGGATCATGCAATTGCACTTTCTCTTCCTGAAGAACTAACCAAACCAGATGGTATATGATAGCAATTTCATTTTTTTTATAGTTACTTTTAGTTTAATTATATCATTTAGCTCGATGCTTTTCATATATTCAACTAAAATTTTGTTGCTTAACAAGACTTTGTTATTTCCATGTTTTAGTGAAATTGATTATGGTTTGATACTCTCATACAACCTTTATTAAGTTACATGCACCCTCATTAGAAAAACAAGAGAATTTTGCTTGCCATGACTATCTTTCTTTGTCATTGTTGACATAAGAAAGTCTTTTAGGTAAGAAACTAGTTTCAAGGTTATGGCATAACTTGTCATATAAATTGAACAGAAGTTATATCCCAAATGTTAACTTGTAAACTACTTAGTTGGTTTTAGGCTTTCCATTTAAAATCTACTTCAATTTGAACTTTGAATGAGTTGAGGACACTGAATTCTTTCAGTTTTCTTGGTTCTTATTCATTTGGTGTATCTTTTCTCCTTTAGGGGCAATTGCTAGTTTAAAGTATAATTCTTTAAAGGGTGCTAGCTCAATGGAAGAGCACCTGCTTTACAAGCAGGAGGTTGGTGGTTCGATTCCATCGTGCCCTGATATTCATAGCGAATGACGAAGATCAGTTTTTGGTGAAGGATGCTCTTTTGACCATCACCAATGAGCTTATGGTGACATTTTTTGACCCTCACCAAAATATGAAATGGTGACGGTCAACGAACGCCACCATATATATGCATCAATAGTGACGACCGTTAAAGGCCCATCACCATAAATCATTGTTGTTGATATGAAATGGTGAGGGTCACTTTTTGTCAGTATAGTCATTATTCATGATGGACCTTGATGTCACCAATGAGTTTATGGTGATGGTCAATGAACGTCGCCATATATATGCACCAATAGTGACGGCCATGAAAGGTCTATCACAAAAAATATTTGTTATTCATATGAAATGGTGACGGTCACTGTCCATAATTATAATTAATATTCATGACGGACCTTGAATGTCACCACAACACATACTTTCGACGACGCCACCTTTGGTGACATTCATTTTTTTGGTGACGGAGGCTATTGTCCGTCACCATTCCTCATATGAAATGGTGTCGGTCACTATCTGTCACTATAAATCATTATTAGTGACGGACCTTGAATGTCACCACAACACCTATACTTTCGGCGATGCCACCTTTGGTGACGTTTAGTTTTTGGTGACAAAGGCTCTTTTGACCCTCACCAATGAGCTTATGGTGACCATTTTCGCCCCTCACCAATGTGCTTTTTTCTTGTAGTGGAATTGAGAAAGTCTATATTGAAGTAAGGATTGGTTCTGATTATGAAAGGGTTAACTCTTTTTATTTAGTTGTGCGACACTTCTTATCTCTTTAAGCATTTATCTGAAAGTAGGTATGGTTTCTGCGAAGGATTAGGTATAATAGAAATATAATCTGTGACACATATTTGTTAATGCATAGTTGTTAAGGGTTTCATCCATGCTTAGACCTAGTTTCTTGCGAAGTTTCGCGCATACATATAAGCATTTGGTAAGAGTAAAGAACACATCAAACGCTCCCTTGTGTTGCAGAAACCTGGTTCCAGCACCCACCCATACTGATTCGGGTGAGAAATTGGTATGCACAAGCAGATAATTATTGAAAGGGCCGGTAGATTGAGGGTTTTGTTGGTTGCGCAGAATACTCCAAACCTCGGTCAGGACCCCTTAATCCAACAATCAAATTAGTCATGGAAAAATAAATTTCACTTGTACTTTGCATCAGATTTATACATGTAGGTTATAACTTTTGGAATCTTGTGTAATATGATTGAAGAGCCCGACGTTTCGAGTGAAAATTTTCATGCCTTAATTCATACATCTAGTTAATATATCCTCAAGGGGGGGATTTTCTAGATGCTTCTCTTCATAAGAAACATATCTTCATTTTTCATTAGCATTGGCTTTTGGAACTTCAAAATTACACAGTGACAAGGAAAGAGCTTGGGAATTTTCATCACCTTCTTGCGTTGGCTCCTTAGGATGACTAAAGAGCCACTCCATAGCCAGTTCAACACTATTTGTTTAAGCATGCCTCAATGCTTCCTCTGCCATGGACCTTGGAAATCCCATGTCAACCATCATATAAATGGAAGCATCATTAGGTAGATAACCTATAAATCATTGTCTATGCCTCCAAGAATACCATTTATGCTTCCTATAACATCACCTATGGAAGTTTATACATGGGTAATAATGGAAATAACAAAGATAAACAAATATGGACTACAACATCAAAACATTGGATTGCTCCATATAGGTAGAAAAACATTGAGAGCTTGATCTTGTATAGTGCGAACAAAAGCCCTTGGATCCCTTGGAACAGTGACAGAGCCTCCATCAAATGGTTACACTAACTATGATGTAGAAGGAACAATTAACAACAAAGAATAATTCACAAGGTACTCCAAAAGCCCGCAATAGCTTTGTAATGCCTCTAATAACCAAGATACATGATCTAGCTTGTACTTTTCAATGCCTTTGTCATTTTCTGTTTCCATTCCTTGCTGGCACATAAATGGTACTGTCCACAATGAATGACCTATTGCTTGAAAAGTAGTCAAAAGACTTTTAATTTTACAATGAGCATAGAAACAAGTCACCACTGTTGTATTGAAAATTTTCTTATGGTTGTCATATATAACCATTGTCATGCCATCCATAACTTTCCTAGGGTAGTGATGCTTTGAAGAAAGTGACGACTCAAACTTAGATGAGCTACAATTCTCATCCAAATCAGGACTGTCATGAAATGTTTTTGCAAGAGTAACCACCACACTTCAAGCTTCAAGTGTGCTATAGTGCTATCCAAGCCTCCTAAATTACTAAATTCCATAAAAACCTTAAGAACATTCACAACAACTATTACCAAGTGTATGCATTATGAATTCAAGTATTTGAGAAGAGGGAAGGAAGTTGAGATTAAACCCACATCTCTTAAAGCAGTGCAACCAAAAGAAGAATAAAATAGAACTGTTACAAGAGAAAGAAGTTATTATAGGAAAGATATCAAACAATAGGATGATTCAATAGAAAGGGAACTTATTTCCTTCTGCATTAGACTTGGTAAGATGCCATGATGTCCTCCTGATGTGATGACATTTAAAACCTTTAACTGACAATACCTATCCCGATAGAGGTTCCCCAATGCCAATATTTCAAAAATACAAATATATCAGGAACCACATAATAAAATCATATTAACTTTATAAGTTCATTCACAAACTCAGGTTCATTGGTGAAAAAACCAGATAAATCTTTGGTGTCATTACTTGCTTGCACTAGCACTGTAAAAGCCAGAAGATGAAAATAGATGTATTGCCACCTAGTGTCTATATGTGAAAAGGATATTTAAAATTTAATCTTGTTAGTAAATAAAATATAATGGAAACATGCACCTTGTATTCATCTACTAGATGCTTCAAAAATTAGAGATCACTTACATGATTCATACTCAAATCAGGTATATGAATTACTTGCAGCCCTGGGTGTCTTAACAGTTCCACTTTAGAATCTCCCTTTTGAACATATTCGTAAGCCTAATGTTCAACATGAAGGGTAGAACCTAACATATATGCAACAATGTCAGCCCCATTTTTTAGTAGAACAAGCAAACAACCCCAAGCCTTCTTCTTTACCACCCCATCCTTGAGACAAGGAAAACAACTTCGTATTAAGAAAAGTATCTATAATCGAGCATTTTCCCACTAGTTTCTTTACAAATGTAGCCAATCTATGTAGAATATAGATTACTACATATGCATCCGAAGAAGCAAGAAATGTCGAATGTTGTTTCCACACAAAAAATATATATAAGAAATCAACATCAAAACATAAACATGCATGTATCATTGAAATTCCACAAGTTGGAAAATACATAAAATTAAGGAAACAATTTAACCACGAGTATAGAACAAATCATCATCATAACATGTATGAATTACCATGAAAATAATAGAAGGAAATAAACAAAAACTAAAAATTATAGAATTCATAACTAGAAGGTTTTTATGGGTAAAGAAAAATAAATTATATACTTCTTGGGATGAGAATCAATACAGTAACAAAAATTACCTGTATTAAAATTACAGAAGATAGAGAGAGAACAAATGTTGCCCATAACCTATCATCATCTTATTACATACAGTGGGTTTTAATGTATTTTTCAATTTTAGAAACCTTCAAATATTTGTATTGGCTAACTACTTGGGAAGAGAGAGAGAATTTTGGGTAGTAAAAACTTGAAAGTAATGAAAAAAATCATAATGCATATAAAACCTCAGACTAGGAAGGTTGATCATTCGTATATCTTAAAAAGAGAAGGGCATCAAAGAGAGAGAGAAAAGGGCTTGTACAATAGAGACATTTTATGAGGAGATTGAAGTACAACATTGTACAGCATCATGAGAAAGATGAAAATAATATTTACTTCTTGCAAGAAAAGATACATTCAATCATTGATATTTAATAAAAAAACATACAATATTATTCAGGCATAAAGATATCCACCATTAACGCTTAAATGTATATATTGTTTTCATGCTAAGAAGGAAAGAGAACCTCATTTTAAACCATATCAGGCATTTGTATCTTATGGGTTATGAACAACAAAATATGCTTAGTATTGTCTTGTAACATGATCTATATCTTCTTTCAAAAATATTTCCCACCTTAAAGCATCAATTTTCAGGTTCATGTTGCTAAACCTATATATTGGATGCCATATATAGGTTGCTAAACCTCAGTAAGGAAACTAATTGAGTAACAAAAATGTTACAGATATTCTAACTAGTCTCTGTGAAAAACCATGCACAAATAATTTGTTCATAACAATTGGAATTGTTATTTGTTGTACTAACAATATCAACCTTTTCTAGCAGGCTCTGTTCCATAAAGAAATTTGTAAAATTTGAGCTTTGGATGTAACAAGCTAGCTTTATTTTCCACTGATAGAAATATGGAAGAATGAACAATTAGATACAATTTTGATTATGAGCTCCATCTTTGGCTTCTTGAAGCCTTCATAATAGTCAAACAATTTTATGTGAAATAACCTCGCCAAATCTCACTAACAAATGTTCATAAGAAGTTCTACTTGTGCTTCCTATAACATCTTTGTGATTTCCTTCCACTTACTCGTCCAACTATCTCTTGTAGTTGTAGGGGATGGTTGGTTTACTTGTATAACTAGATATCTTTTTAGAGGATGGTACTAAAAAATGAAAAACTCTGGCAACCTCATGCATGACAGGATGGTCAAAAGGCTATGTATTTGTGCAAAGTAGTGCAAGTTGGGATATATTTCTCTCTACCCCAAGATCTGTTCAGGTTGTTGCTGCTTCTTGGTATACAGTTTCCATTACTATGTTGTTGTCTATTTTTGACAGAATATGCATTCAATTTCCCATGCCAAACGAAACCAAATTTATTTATTTATTTTCTTCGTACATGAAATATCCCAAGTAAAAAAAGCTTCACAATTGACCAAAAGACAATCCCAATTGAAGAAAATTCAGAGTCATTATCATCGTTCCAACTGAAGCAAATTAGAGTCATTATCCATAGATTTCCTTCCTATGAGTAGCTCTAAAAGAACAATATTGTAGTTGTACACATTAGAATTCTCATTAAGCCTAGAAATCCTTGCATATTGAAGGTCAATATAACCGATAACACCCATAAAATAGGTAGAGGTGTAGGTTTTTGCAGACGAGATACACCTGGCAATGTCAAAGTATGAAAAATGTGCTTCAAAATTTTCATTGTAATATTCCCTCTCAAATTTATTCCAAATGGCGCTTTAGTTTTCTGATTTTTGGGTTTTGTTTAGCGACAGGTTTTGTTAAACAATTTGAGAGTAGAACTACTATAGGTGCACCTTTCTTCAATTTAATTTTATATGGACAAAAGAGTCCTAGAAAAATTCCCATAAGCACTTCCAAACAACATTATAACATTCAAATTAAACTCAGCAATGGAAACTCCAATGATATGAACTATACAATAGCAATATGACTCCTTTCCACTCATGAAATTAATTTAGAATTACATAGAAGCATGTTACAAAATTTATGGATTGATAAGAGAGCCATGGAAATTAATCAGTCGTAGACATTTATTTCTCAACCCATAAACAAATATTAAAACCATAATTTTTTTACATTGCTGATATAAGGCAACATGAAGATAGTGCCAAGTCATAAACAGTCCATTCTTAGATTGAAATCAACATATACAATGAGTGAATAAGGGCAACAAAATCTACTTTGGAGGCTTATAAATAAGTGAAAAATATTAGTTTTGAAGGTAGAAACGGACTAGCGTTGACCCCTAAATTATGAGCTTAATTTCTAGAGTACGACCAGCTCTTCCTCATTGTACAAACTCAACAGAATTTATGGTTCCCCTTTTATCCTAAATGATGCCTTCTGCAAATAGGTAATTAAGGCATCTCTATGATCCACACAAAAATATTGTGATAGTAGCTAGAAGAGGTTAATTCAACCCACTATAATGCTACAACCAACAGGGAAATTTGTCTAGCAACTAGTCCTTCAATAGTATGTCACTCTCAGGTTGTACGAACTTCAAAAAATGAAAAAAATATCAATCCTGCATTCCAGAAACACGCCCACAAGACAAATACCAGATTTGAGCTCCCTTGTGATTATTTATTGTACTTCCTTTGTTACAGAATTCAGCTAGCTGATTGTAAGTGAGTATGGCCCTCTTGAGTGGAGAACTCGACCCCTTGGAAAAGTTGAACTTGACCCATGGAACAGAGGATTTCAACCTCTTTCACAATACTAAACTTGTTCTTCCTTGAGATGAACTTTAACATCAATGAATAAGGATGAAATCAACCCTGAATGCAATGCTCAATTCCTTTCTAAGAATTATTGAGAGGTTGGAGACATAGAGATTGATGTCAAAAATCACAGCTACATTTATCCACACTTGATGCTAATGCCCAGAGATAGCCTTTCCAACAACAAGGAAGCTCTTTGTAAATAGAACTATCGAATCAAGCATAAAATAGCGTATATGTTCATTGATAATGGAAACCAAAATAACCTTCTCTTGACTCAATTGGAAAAATAACGCAAGTTACCAAACTCAACTCATCCCAACACACATTACTTTGGATGCGTCAAAGATGCACATTAGCTTGTGCTAATCATTTGACAATAGATCAGAATGTTGCTAGAAGATGGAAAGATTTTGCCCAATATATTATATGTTTTTACAAACAAAGATGAGAAGGCTTACGGAAATTAGATGATGATAACAAGTGTACTATAAGTTTCATTTAAAAAATAAAAGGAAGCCTACAAGAGAGGAATGCCATAAATGCATATATATTGTAGTACATAAAATCCAAAATATAATGAAGTTAATTAATGGAGAATTTGACTGTCAACGTGAGTTTGACCTCTGAGTATGAGTATGACTCAAGTGACTGAACAAAATTTGTCTAAAAAGGCCTATAAAAACCCTCATCCATCCTAATTTAGGTCATTTTTACCTCTGCTGAGTGATAAACATGTGTGAAAAGACTGAAAGAAGGTCATGTTGTCTCAGCCAGGGCACTCAATAATGATTAAGGTCATGTTATCTCGCCCAAGGAACTCACTAATGCTTATATTTTTTTTCAAATTATCTGTATATATTTATATTTTTGTACTCACCAATTTTGTTCCAATATTTTCCCTATCCGAGTCAAAGAGTTGGCTCTTCTTCCTCCCCGAGTTTTTCTTGATTTTGAGTCTTGTAACACTTGAAGGGAGTTGCACCAAAATCCATCTTCACTAAACTTTTAGAAGCTCAAATTCCCTATTTCTTTTTTCTTCCACTTATACCATTAGGCTATGTATTCTCTGTGTTGGTGAAATGACATTTAATTTAAATTTCGTACTAGGCCACTTTTACTGTGTTGTCAAAGTGGCTCCATGAAACTTAAAATCATGATAACTGATTTGGAATTGTCATTTCTTATCTCATATCACCAGAGTGCTAGGATACACTTATAAATCTATGTACATCATACTTAATAAATGAATAAATTGTGATCTAATTGTTGGCAGGTGACATTTTTCTAAATGTAGTTATTGGCCATCAAAAGAACATAATAAGATTATAGTCAATGCTAAATGTGTATCTGCATGTGTTTGCTTGATAGAGTTTCTTTGTTTGGACAGTGCACCATCTATACATGCCCATGTTGATTATTTTATTGTAGAGTCTTCTTGAATAATAATGAAGAATTGTTTCACTGAAAACCTCAGACAACCTTCTAACTCAACTGATATGTATTTGACTTGGGAGGTATAATCATAAGGTAGTAACATCATACTTAAACTCCACATAACTTGAAATAATTTTTCTTTATTCTGGCGAAATATTGTCCCTCACTTGTCTACACATTATGCATTCCAAAGGAGGATACTGGGATCTTGCTAGCCCCCTGCAGATTTCCTCCCTCTTCCCCAGTTTTTCTACATGGACAAGGGTAGTAAATTCTAGCTGTGATAAAACCTGGTAAAACCAAGGTATTTAATGAAATTTAATATTGAGACCTCTAAAATTTCAGAAAGAGCATCTACTAATCTAGCCACCCATTGGGATATTAAAATGATTTTATCTGTTATCCTTGTGAATGAATCGTTAGTTTCCCGTTCCTTTTGTTCCTCATGTGATGAGTAAACAATCTAGACGATGCGTGCTACTCCAAAAATTGATAATTACAGACTATCTTGTCGAAATCATAAATGAGTTATGATTATTCACAATTGAAGTTGTGTGTTTGTTTCCATAATATAATCTCTTAATTTTCTAGTATCGTAGTATTCCTTCCCTTTCCAAATCCTTGCTAGCATGGATCTTACAAATGTATTTCTTCTACATTTGAGAATTGTAACCCATTGCAGACAAAACTTACACAATTATTTTTGTTTCCAGAATTTGAAAAACACATACGTGATGCCAATGTTTTGATTTCTACACATTTCCACCCAGCCTATGTGGCCATATAGAGGATCAAGAAGGAAAAGAACTTAAAGCTTCTTTTGATGGCCGGTATTGGTTCTAAACACATTGATCTAAATGTTGTGGAAGAAGCTAGTGTGTCTGTTGCAAAAGTTACATGTACTATTCCCTTTTAATTTGAAGTATATTGCTTATCACTGCCTTGTTGACCAAGTTCACACTGTGGAAATTTTATTAGGAAGAATTTTCTGCAATGATTCTTCATAATTTAACTGTGGGCTTCTTCAAAAAAATTTATATGGAGTAATGTGGTGGCCATGGTAGAAGATGAGGTACTGCGCATTCTCATATTGATGCAAAATTTTGTGCCTAGTTATAAGAAAACTATTGAGGGTGATTGGAAAGTGGCAGCAATTTCTTACAATTCATATGATCTATAAAGGAATACTATTGGTACTATTGGTTCAGGGCATATTGGCAAAGAAATACATAAGCATTTGAAGGTATTCTTAAGACGTACTTCATGTTGAAAATTTTTAAAAAATCCTTACGCATGATGTTTGCTACAAAATTTCAATCTAATAATAAACATTACATGTTGAATTGGTTTTCCTTTGTGGTTTATTTTTACAACCCTTCAATTGTAATATTATTTACCACAACCTTCTTTCAATTGGACCTGAATTGGAAAAGGAAACTGAAGAAACATTGGAGACAAATCTTGACGAAGTCCTACCTAAATGTGATGTAGTTGTCATTAATATACCTCTTACTCACAAAATTGGGTGTGTTATACAATTTTGTAAATAATATCTCTCATTCTTCAGTCACATAGAATGCAATGTTAACACAACCTATATTTTATACAACTTGTGAAGAAAAACCTAATTATTGTTTCTCTTGTCCTTTTGGTTACAATAGTGGAATGTTTAGCAAGGAGAAAAACAACAAGATGAAGGAGGGGGTATTGATTGTGAATAATGCTCTAGGGGCCATCATGGATGCTCAAGAAATTGTTGATGCTTATGCAAGTGGACACAGTGGAGGTCAATTACATTTATTTAATTTCTTTTGTTCATATTTCCTTCCTTGTGTCAATAGTGGACATAGAAGTCCCATCATCAAACATTTCTCTCATATTCAGAAAAGAGCATGATAATTTTTTAATAAAACAATGTAGCTATATTTTTGTGCTTTGGCAGTCCTTTTTTTATTCTAGGAGGCAATTAAAGGAAAATGAAACGATTCACCTTCTGTCTTTAGAATTCTAAATTTATAGCTTAAATGTGACAAATAAATCTTCTTAAATAGCCTTATTTTCAAAACACTTTTCAAAACCAATCATTTATCTTCTCACTTGTGACTTATGATTTGTAAATGTTAGGCATTTTTTTTTTGTAACTTTATCTAGAGGCAAGTACCAAAGTATTTTCTCATTTAGAAGAGCTCTTTCTTGGTCTACCACTATCTTGGGTCTGAGAGATATATTTTGAAAGAGAGCATGATTCCCGACCATACATATTTTCCATGAGATGTATTTTGGGATGTCCTTCCATGCTTTCACCATCATTGGTTTGGTGTTTAGTTTTTTGGCCATAGGATTTTTTTCCATGAAAGGCTTAGTTTCCTCCATTCCTTTTCCCACTTGAATACTGAGATCCTTAATGGTGTAGTTCTAAACATGTTCGGTGAAGAGACAAACTAAAAATATATATGGGGAAATTTCTTCCTCTGATCGGCATAGATTACGTTTGGTGGGAACGTGATCACCCCTCTTTTATAAGTTCTCCACTGTCAAGATTATGTTTTGCACCATAAGCTAGAAAAGAAAAAAAAATGATCTCAGACAGGTATTATCCTTCCCGAAACACTCTACAATTTCAATGTAGGAGGGGGGCTTTACTTCATCATTAAATTAAACTCAAGTTCGCTCATAGTTCTTGGCATGCCATAGAAATTTACATCTTTCTGAAGGAAACATTCATTGTATTCTTTGGCATCATTGTTACCATGATCATTGACTGTTATTTCACGAGACATGTCAATAAAATATCTATTTCTTTTTCAATATCTCTAGTGAGGGAAAAATCTAGAAATACTAATTCCATACTGAGCTTGGATTGTTATTTCATGAGAAATGTCAATAAACTCTCTATTTCCTTTGCAATCTCTCTAGTGAGGGACAAATATAGAAAGACTAAATTCATAATAACTTTGCATACTCCTCTGTAGAGTATTTTTAGTAGCAATAATATACATTAAATTGTCCCTGGAATGAATCAGCCTTGTATTCTGATCTGGATTTCGTTGACTATATATTTCTCTCCATTCTAGATCATGGTTATCAGATTATCTATTTCATATTTAGTGGACCCATTCACCACCTGGCCTACAAAGTCTTCTCTCTCCATATTCTTTACAAGGATATTTACCAATTACAATATTTAGTTTAGGTTCACAAAATAGTTTATGTCATTATATTTACATCTGTATGAAGGAAAAATTCATTGGAATCTCGAGCATCATTCTCATGGTGACCCTGAATTTTTATTTCATGAGAAGTGTTAGTAAAATGAATATTTCCTTTCCAATCTCTCTCTCAGTTAAGGATGTTGTATATTGTTCTATGGAGTATTATTATCAGTAATGTTGACCAAATTGTCACAAAAATGAGTCACCATCATTTTGATGGTGACCCTGAATTGTTACTTCATGAGAAGTGTTAGTAAAATGACTATTTCCTTTCCAATATCTCTCTGAGTGAATGATGTTGTAGAGACATCTTAAGTGCCTGAGCTTACCTCCATTGAAAAAACTGAAGCCAATTTATAATAATTGCAACCATTGTGTTAACCTCCACCTTGGTATTTAGTTTGACTGGTTGAATCTAGTGTTTCAATAGCACTGGAAATAGTCTCCATTACTGAAGACTCTTAAGTGAATACAAGAATTTTTTATACCACTTCCATTTGCTAATTCTACTACAAAAGGAATAATACGAGGAGTATTATTGGTTCCTATCATTTTTGGTGGAAAAAATATGAATCCACTATGTTATCATATCCCATCTGAAGCTTTAGTTTTTCATATTTATCTTCACTAGTAGGAGAAAATTTTGAGTTCCTACTTAGCAACTTGTTCCCCATTTTCTTTTGTCAAAATATCAAACTGTGCTTAGAAAGAGAAATGAAAACTTCACCATTTCTTTAACTAACATGTGAAATTCTATCCAAAGAAAGAATATTCAATGGTAGACTAATTTTATCAATCTCTGTGTTTTGAACTCCATTCCTACCAGTATATTTCTATGCCACCAATAAGAGAAGTTGAAGATTTAACCTTTGATCACATAGTAATGAGTTTAGTGTATTTCCTTCACAAGAGTTGCATCCTAAAAAAAAGACTTTGCTTCACATTGCAAAATATAGTATATACATAGAAACATGAGAGATGCCACAACTTGATCTACTATGTTGCAACTTACAATCAGAAATATAAACTATGTGACTTTGTAGAAGGAGGCTACATATGGCCTATACCATTTTATGATTAGAATGTTGATAATTTAACGATTCTTGGCAATCCTTTATTGATCCATTTTAGAACTGAAGATACAAGATGTAGACAAAGCATCCTGAAAGCTAGAACTATAGTGTGTCCATGCCATTTTTTGAAGCATAAGTAGCAGCAAGAATTATATCTGTTGTATAAGTTTCATCCTTAAATTTGAACCTTAAATGGTTGACTAGGTACCGACTAGTCAAAGTAGTTTGTGTAAACTAGGATGGATTTGTTTCAAATAGTTGAAACAATATATACATAAGTCACTTTATATATTTAAGGTTATTTGTGTACCATTGAACTGATATTTGTGCATAATGAGCTTGCTATTGATATCCACCACTTAGCCTATAGGTTTGATTCTCTCTCTATATTCTTTACAAGAATCCTAACCATCAACAATATTTACTTGAGTTTCACATAAACTTCCACTCTCTACATGCTTAAATGATGAGATAGGTGATTTCATTACATGACCGTCCACACTAAAAAAAAATTACCTCCAAATTACCATTTTCAACTTTTATTGAGCTTGAAGTATCTTCCAAAGGTGGAAGATCCATATTTTTGCAATCATAAGCACTATTTCCAAATACGATAAAAACATTAGTTTATGGGGTGTTTCCTACAAAGACACCTTAAGTGTCTGGGCCTCCCTCCATTGAGAGAACTGAAGCCTCTCTATAACAATCATAACCATTGTGTTAACCTCCACCTTGGAATTTAGTTTGACTGATGCATATTTCTCTCTGGAGTATTGACACAAAATATTATGATAGACGTTTCAAATCACCAATAGTTGTTGGGATAGGTACAAAGAAGTTGTCATGGAAATGTTACTGAGTATTTGTAGTACTAACTAATAAACAATAAATCCAACAACAAAATTGCTCCCCCTGCATTAGATGCTATTTATTCCAAGACTACATCGTTTAACTCGCGAACTATCTAAATTTATGACATGCAACAATATTTCCTTCACAACAACTTCATCCTAACAAAAAGACTTCGCTTCACATTGCATAGTAGAATATAGGCTATGTCTCTGTTTGTTCGAACAAGTTAGTTTTCCAATTGCAGTTATGGAAATAGACACATTGCTAAATTTGGGACTTTCTACAATGTAGTTTACAATGAATATGTTTGGTTTCCTCGGCCTGCTCCAAAATATCATTCGTAGCACTCGATTCCAAACCATGCCATGAATCCCCATATCTTTAGGACTCCAATAGATGCCCATGTGTCTGATTTTGTCTAATTTCACACCTTTGTTTCTAGAAATTTCTTTAATTGACAAACATACCTCATAAATAATTCAAAAATTCAATTATATTGCATCATGGTCCATTACACAAAGCTTTAATGTTGTCATTATTTTATCATTTTTTTCATCTTTGGAAGCATAAAATAAGAATCATAAAAAAATAAAAAGATATTCTTCAGAGTTTTCTCACTAATTGTCCTTGCCCCAAATGCTATTAGGCTTTTCCCTTCATAAAGAGCTATGGATGTTGATAGCCATATAGACAAGGATTAGAATTGATTTTGGGTCGAGAGATAAGTTCTTATGCCTGTGGCACATAACGTGAGATTTCTCTTTCGTTAATGTTTAGGAAGTTGGGGAAAGTATATATATTTTTGGTCCTAATTTGGGAGTTGTTTTTAGTAGCTTGGTATCAGAGGAAATGAATTTATTTATGTAGCAACAAGAATTATATCTGTTGTATAAGTTTTATCCTTAAATTTTAACCTAAAATTGTTGACAAGGTATCCACTAGTCAAACTAATGTGTAAACTAGCATGGAACTGTTTCAAATAGTTTACACAGTAAATACATAAGTCACTATATATTGAAGGTTGTTTTTGTACCTGTTAAGTCCCTATATTACTAGTGTAGTCCCTTATTTTTGTTAGTGTAGTCCCTTTATTGTTATTGTTGTACCCCATTAACGCCAATATTATTATTATTGTGCCCTTACATTATTATTGTTAGGTCGACTAGGATTATATTGTGATCCCATTGAATCCTATATATAAAAGGAGGTTTTGTCATTTGTATCATCCAATAATTATTCATTTATGTAATGTAAAGGAGGTTTCCCCCTCGCATTGGATTTTTTCTAAGACGTTGATATCTCTTTTATTCTATTTTTGGAGCAGGTTTCGTAACATTTGGTATCAGAGCTTTGGATTCTAGGGTTTTGCTACTCCAAACAGGTCATCGTGGTATTTTCGCTATAAAATTTTTTTATACAAAGGTTCAGAAGCTAAAATTTTCATAGAGCAAAGCCAAAATCCTGAAGAACATCATGTAAAATTTTCAGATCTTGGTTCACAATATTTTCTGAGATATGACATGTGGAAGTTAGGGTTTTTTTAGGCTCTTGAATTTCACCTAAACAACAAATCATGGCATTTTTGCTATAAATTTTTTTCTACGAGGGTTCAAAAGCAGAAATATTTATATCTAATCTAAGTTGACATCTTCAGGAACTTCGTGTACAAATTTTAGATCTTGGTTCACAATATTTTCGAAAATATGATTCTGGAATTTAGGGTTTTTTCTGTCTCCAAAATTTCATCTTAAAGAGGTGATCATACAAAATTTGTCATAACTCTCTCTCTGAGCATCAGATTGGAATTTTGTAAAAAGTGGCCACATGTACACGGACTTTAGTTTCCTGTATATCAATTTCATAGCGAAAAGAGGAAACAGTGACACATGGCATGCCATACAAGTTTTCTCTAATGAACCCGTCCATAATTAGACTATTGTGGGAGATTGCTTATAAGTTTGACTTGAAGAATCAAATTCAGGTTAGACCTATGGCATTAGAAAGAAGATTCACAGGGCTACTACAACACCGAATTTCAGATATTGAAGATCCAAAATCACAAAGATAATTCAGTTTCAATATCGATCTTCGCAAAGGAAGAAAAAGTTGTTTATTTATTTTTTGAATTACATAAGCCTTGTTTGAAGAATCGGTTTGAATTGATTCCAATGGCATATTGTAGAATAAATATCAATAATGGGTTCTAAAATTCCCCCTAAAAATAATTCAACACCCATTAAGCCTTCACAAGGCTCTACTATGACTCGTTAAGATGAAGAAGTGAAACATGACATATCAAAATTACGTGAGCAAGTGCACCAAAATTTTCTCTCGCAAAGAGAAACACAAAATGAAATGGAAGTTTTGAAGAAAGGGGTGGAAGCTAAGATGGATGATGGTTTGAATAAGGGCATGTAATGTTTGAAGAATGGCATGGAAGCTAGTATGGATGGCATGGAAGCTGGCATGGAATATGGCATGGAAGCTAAGATGGATGACATGGAAGCTAAGATCGATGAAAAAATGGAAAATATAAAGGATGATCTAAACGTAGACATGGCAATTTTGACAAAGTTGATACAAGAAATGTTTCTTAATGGTCAAAATATAGTAGAGGAAACTTATGATGAGAAAAAAAAATGTTAATCGTGATTTCGTAAACTCTAATGCTGGATGGAAGACCCACCATATTCGGAAGATCGATATGAGGAAGTTTGATGGCAACGATCCCATAACATGGATACTACAGATGGAGCAATATTTTGATCTCAATAATTTTCAAAACACAAAAAGGTACGCATTGCAACTTAATATTTAGAACAAAATACATTTGTATGGTATCGATGAATTTTCTCCCGCAAAAAAATTGTCACTTGGTCAATTTTTATGGAGAAAGTGATAGCAAATTATGACTATACAAAGAGCAACACTTTTTTAGCCAATTGATAAATCTTAAACAAAAGGGTTTAGTGGTGGAGCACATTGAGGACTTCCAAAAATTGAATATAAGGGTAATTGATATTCCAGAGGAACACATGATTGATGTCTTCATAACGACTTGAAAGAATAAAATCCAACATGAGGTTTGCGTTTGGGAACCTGATTCATTGAAGAAGGCATTCAGGTTGGCAAGAAAAATTGAATGTAAAATTTTGGCGACAAGGAAGCCTAACACTCACATCTATAGATATGGAAGTCTTTCTACTCCTAGACTTCCATAACCTACAAGGTTAACACCATAACAATTGGAATAAAAAGGAGAAAAATGGATTTGCTATAGTTGTGATAGAAAATACACTAAAGGTCATAAGTGTGGTGAGAAGAAATTATTTTACATAGATTGTGAAGAGGAGGAAGAAAATGAACAAGAAGGTTCCAAAGAATAGGATATACGCCAAGAACCAACTCTAGAAGAAGAAGAAATGAGTCTAATAATATCATGTAATGCATTGGCAGGAATTACCACTCCTCAAACTCTCAAGATAGAAGGACATGTCAAGAAGAAAAAGGTAATAGTGTTGATTGATTCGGGTAGTACCCATAATTTTATTCATTGTAAGGTAGCCAAGGAGTTGAATTTTTTCCTATACCCAACACGAGAATGTCAAGTGATGGTTGCAAATGTAGGAACTATAAATTGCTTTGGAAAATGCCATAATATTAAACTAAACATGAGGGAATATGTATTGAATAGTCCAATGCTTTCCATTCCAATGGGAGGTGTTGATGTTGTACTAGGAGTACAATGGTTACAATATTTGGGGATGGTAGCTTTTAGTTTTCAAGAACTTTTCTTGAGTTTTTTTTTGGAAGGAAATGAAGTTAAATTGAGGGGTATCACAAGGAAGCCGGGAAATATAATAAAATCTAATGTCATGAAAAGGCTTCTGAAAAAATAAAAACGAGGTGTAATTGCACAATTATGCTCACTAGAAGTTCCAATATCAAAACCATCTATTTCTCTAGATCTCCATAAAGTCTTGGACAATAATTCCAAGGTGTTTGAAGCTCCCAAAAGACTTTCACCTATTCATTATCATGTTAATGCTATTCATTTGATTCCATGAATTGTTCCTCCAAACATCAGGCCTTATAGATATCCTTATGTCCAGAAGAGTGAAATTGAACGTATGATTGCAGAAATGTTAGAGACTGGTCTAATTAAACCTAGTCAAAGTTATTTGTCTGCTCCAGTAGTATTGGTGCACAATAAGGATGGATCATGGCACATGTGTCTAGATTATAGGGAGCTCAATAAGCTCAACATTAAAGATAAATTTCCCCTTCCTGTGATCGATGAATTATTGGATGAATTACAAGGAGAATTTTTTTTTACCAAGTTGGATCTTCGTTTAGGATATCATCAAATTAGAATGACGATTGAAGATATTCTGAAAACAACATTTCAAACTCATTAGGGTCATTATGTATTTTTGGTCATGGCTTTTGGCCTTACCAATGCACCTTCTACATTTCAAGGGTTGATGAATTCCATTTTCAAACCCTTCCTTAGAAAAAAATTTCTAGTATTTTTCATGATATACTAATCTACAATAGGTCTTGTAAGGATTATGTTCAACATGTTGACATGGTGCTCAAACTATTGGAGGAGAAACAATTATATGCAAAAACATCCAAATTTTTCTTTGGAGTACAAGAGGTCGAATATCTGGGTCATATTGTATTTCAGGAGGTTGTTAAGGTAGAACCTAACAAAATTGAAGCCATTAAGGAATGGAAATACCCACAATCATAAAGTAGTTGCGACGATTTCTTGGGTTAACAGGGTATTGTCGCAAGTTTTTTAAGAATTATGGGATAATAGCAACACCTCTAACAACATTATTGAAGAAAGAAGCATTTTCATAGACTCCTAAAGACACTAAAGCCTTTGAACATATTAAAGAGGGAATATGCCTAGCAACGGTCTTAACTATGCCAAACTTCACAAAAAACTTTATTATGGATGTGATGCCTCAGGAAATGGAATTGGTGTTGTTTTAATGAAATAAGGAAGGCCCACTTCTTTTGAAAGTTGTCCAATCAATGGAAAGTATTTAAAGAAAGCTATTTATGAGAAGGAAAGGTTGGCAATACTACATTCACTAAAGAAATGACAAGCTTACCTAATGGGAAGACACTTCAAGGTAAAAACCGATCATGATAGTCATAAACAATTTTTCGAACAAATGTTATCTTCAGAAAAGCAGCAAAAAGGGGTCACAAAGATTTTGGGTTATGACTTTGAAATCATCTACAAAAAGGTAAGCTAAATGTTGTTGCAGACGCACTCTCAAGAAATAATGAAGAGGTGGAAGAAATGCTTTGTACCATTTCTGTTATCCAACCAGATTGGATAACAGAAGCAAGGGATGAATGGAAGAAGGTAGAAGAAGTGCGGAGACTCATTCAAAAGTTGCAGCAACATCCTAGTACATCTGATACATTTAGTTGGAAAAATGATTCCTTATGGTACAAAGATCACTTATTCTTTTGGAATTTCACACTTCTCCTTTAGGAGGACACTGGGGATTTTTAAAAACTTACCACAGGGTGAAGAAAGAATTTTTTTGGGATGGCCTTAAATATGATATTCAAAATTTTGTGGAAGAATGTTTGGTTTTCCAGCAAAATAAAGTTTAGACAATTAAGACCCTAGGTCTTCTACAACCTTTATCCATTCCAAGTCACCGTTGGGAGGAGATTTCAATGGATTTTATCACAGGTTTACCTAATTCCGAAGGAAAGAGTGTCATCATGAAGGTAGTTTATATACTTACCAAGTATTCACACTTTTGTGTATTATATCATCCATTTAAAGCAAGTGTAGTTGCTACTACATTTATGGAAAACATTAAAAAGCTACATGGATACCCAAATATTATTGTAAGCGACAGAGATCCCATTTTTACTGGAATGTTTTGGATGGAATTATTTTCTTGTTTGGGTACTCAACTAGCTCATAGCTCATCTTATCATCCTCAATACGATGGTCAAACTGAGATAGTGAATAAATTTTTGAAAGTATATCTTGGTTGTTTTTTATTTGATAAACAAACACAATAGGTAGAGTGGTTATGTCTCGTTGAATGGTGGTATAATGCTTCATTCCATACTGCAGCAAAAATGACCCCATTTATGGACCTTTATGGATATCATCCACCGTCCATCACATCATATTTAAGAGAAAATTATAAGGTTCAAGTAGTGGAAGATAACATCGAGCATAAAAAAGAATTCATCCAACTCTTAAAGGATAACCTAAAATTTTCACGAAATCGAATGAAACAACAGGCAGATCAACATCGTAGCAAGAGAATTTTTTATGTAGGAGACTGGGTATTTTTACGACTACAACCATACAGACAAATGTTCCTAAAGCGAGCTAAGAAGGATATAAATTATCGCCAAAGTACTATGGTCCTTACAAGGTGTTGCAACACATTGGTACTATGGCATATAAATTGGAGCTTCTTGCTTCTTCACGAGTGCATCTGGTTTTCCATGTTTCATGCTTAAAGAAGGTTATAGGTGAAAAAATTCCAGTTCAAACAATATTTCTAGAACTTTATGAGGAAGGAAAAATCATATTGGAACCTAAAGCAGTCACGAAAACAAGAACTCGACAACTACAAAATCAATCAATTTCAGAGTATCTCATCAAGTGGAAGAACTTACCCACTAAAGATTCTACATGGGAGGATGAGAATTTTATACAGAAGCACCCATAGCTACTCAATAATTGAGGACAACACTTTTTTTGAAGGAGAGGGGCATGTTAGGTCCCTATATTACTAATGTAGTCCCTTATTGTTGTTAGTGTAGCCCCCTTATTCTTATTGTTGTACTCCTATAACTCCAATATTGTTATTATTTTTCCCTTACATTATTAGTGTTAGGTCGGCTAGGATTATATTGTGACCCCATGGAATCCTATATATAGAAGGAGGTTTTTTCATTTGTATCATCCAATAATTGTTCATTTATGTAATGTAAAGGAGGTTTCCCCCTCGAAGTGGCTTAGTTCTAAGCCATTGATCTCTCTTTTCTTCTATTTTTGGAGTTGGTTTCATAACAGTACCACTGAACTAATCTTCATGCCTAATGAACTTGCGGTGGATACCCACTACCTAGTATATAGGTTTGATTATATCTTTAGATTATTTACAAAAATCCTTACCATCAACAATATTTACTTGAGTTTCACATTTCCACTCTCTACATGCTTAAATGATGAGATAGGCGTTGTCATTTCATGACCTCCCACACTCAACAAATTGACCTACAAATTTCCATTTTCAAATTTTCTTGAGCCTAAAGTATTTTAAAAAGGTGGAAGATTCATATTTTTGTAATCATGAACACTATTTCCAGAGAGGAAAAATCATAAATTTGTTGGATGTTTCCTGAAGAGATACCTTAAGTTCCTTGGCTTCCCTCCTTTGATACCAATGAAGCCTATCTATAACAATCAAAACCATTGTGTTAGCCTCCACCTTGGAATTCAGTTTGTTTGGTTCATATTTCTCTCTCAAGGATTGACACAACATATTATGATAGACATTTCAAATAACCAATAGACGCTGGGATAGGTAGAAAGAAACTGGCATGGAAATTTTGCGGAGTATTAGTAACGCTAACTAATGAACAGTAACTGAAACAACAAAATTGTCCCCCTTGAATTATATGTTATTTATTCCAAGAATACATCATTTAACTCACAACCTATCTAAATTGATGACAGGCTGTAATATTTCCTTCACAAAAATTGCATCCTAACAAAAAGACTTGGCTTCACATTGCATAATAGAGTATAAATTGTCTCTTTGTTTGTTAGAACAAGTTATTTTTAAAATTGCAGTGATGGAAACATGCACATTGCTAACTTTTGGGATTTTATGAAATGTAAGTTACAATGGGGATGTTTGGTTTCCTCAAGATGCCCCAAAAGATCATCCATGGAGCTTGCTGCCAAACCATGCCACGACTCCCCATATCTCTAGGACCAATAAATGCCCAGGTGTCTGATTTTTTCCAATTTCACCCCTTTGATTCTAATATTTTCTTTCATTGACAAACATACCTCATAAATAATTCAAAAAGTCAATTATATTGCATCATGGTCCATTGCACAAAGCTTTTATGTTGTCATTAGTTTATAATTTTTTTCATCTTTGGAAGAGGAAAATAAGAATCATAAAAGAATACAAAGATATTATTGAGATTTTTATGACTAATTGTCCCTGGCCCAAACCCTATTAGGGTTCTCCCTACATAGAGAGTTATGCATGCTGATAGCTAGATAGACAAGGACTAGAATTGATATTGAGCTGAGAGATGAGATCTTATGTCTGTGGCACATAGCATGGGATTTCTTTTTTCTCAATGTTTAGGAAGTTGGGGAAAGTATAGATATTTTTTTGGTCATAATTTGGGGGTTCATGATAGTGGCTTGGTATCGTAGGAAATGAATTTATGTAGCAACACGCATTATATTTGTTTTATAAGTTTCATGCTTAAATTTGAACCTTAAATGGTTGACAAGGTACCCACTAGTAAAATTAGAGGGTGTAAAGTAGCATGTACATGTTTCAAATAGTTGACACATTATATAAATAAGCCACTTTATATATTTAAGGTTATTTGTGTACCACTAAACTGATCTTTGTGCCTAATGAAATTGCTATGGATATCCACCACCTAGCCTACAGGTTTGATTCTCTCTCTAGATTCTTTACAAAAATATTGACCATTAACAATATTTACTTGAGTTTCACATAAATTTCAAATCTCTACATGCTTAAATGATGAGATAGGTGATCTCATTACACGACCATCCACACTAAAAAAAATGACCCCCAAATTACCATTTTCAACTTTTCTTGATCCTAAAGTATCTTCCAAAGGTGGAAGATCCATATTGTTGTAATCATAAACACTATTGACAAAGAAGAGAAAAGCACCATTTTGTGGGGTGTTGCTTGCAGAGACATCTTACGTGCCTACGATTCCCTCCATTGAGAGAACTAAAGCCTCTCTATAACAATCACAACCATTGTGTTAACCTCCACCATAGAATTTATTTTGACTGCTGCATATTTCTCTCTAAGTATTGACACAATATATTATGATAGACGTTTAAAATGACAAATAGACAAAGGGATAGGTACATATAAGTTGTCATGGAAATTTTTCTGAGTATTTGTAGTGCTAAATAATGAACAATAAATGCAACAAAGAAATTCCCCCCCTACATTATATGCTATTTATTCCAAGACAACATCATTTAACTCACAACCTACATAAATTGATGATATGCAGCAATATTTCCGTCACGACTGTTATATCCTAAGGAAAATACTTGGCTTCACATTGCACAATAGAATCTAAAGTATGTCTCTATTTACTACAACAAGCTAGTTTTCCAATTTCAGTGATGGAAACAGGCACATTACTACGTTTTGGGACTTTCTGCAATGAAATTTATAATGGAGATGTTTGGTTTCCTCAACTTGCTCCAAAAGGTCGTCCATGGCAATCGATTCCAAACCTTGTCATGAATCCACATATATCTAGGACTACAATAAGTGCCCAGGTGTCTGATTTTGTCTAACTTCACACCTTTGTTTCTAGAAATTTCTTCAATTGACAAACATACCTCATAAATAATTCAAAAAATCAATTATATTGCATCATGGTCCATTACAAAAAGCTTTAATTTTGTTATTAGTTTATCATTTTTTTCATCTTTGGAAGAAGAAAATAAGAATCATAATATTCTTCAGAGTTTTCTGACTAATTGTCTCGGGCCCAAACCCTATTAGGCTTTTCCCTGCATAGGGAGTTATGCATGTTGATATCCAGACAAACAAGGACCATAACTGATATTGGGTTGAGAGATGAGCTCTTATACCTATGGTAAATAGTGTGGGATTGCTTTTTTGTCAATGTTCAGGAATTTGGGGCAAGTATAGATTTTTGTTTGGTTATAATTTGCGGGGTTGTTGTTAGTGGCTTGATATAACGAGAAATGACTTCAATACTAGAACTTTTGGGATTCTTTCCTTTACGTAGATGGTGTTGAGGATTTCTAGTGGAATGATATAGGGAAAGTGTTTTCTTGCAAATTTTATGTGAGGTCCCCACCTACTCCTTAATGTTCACAAGAAAAAAACACTAAAAAATGCAATAAATTATATGAAAGGCGTGAGTTGTAAATAGAAAAATTGTGGCTACAAATATGTGTAGAAGAGGTGCGAGTATTGATTGTTGAGCTGGAATTTATTTTGGCTGATGATATTGGAGATGAAGGTGGTATTTGGAAAAATAAAAGTTGTAATCTCATCTGGAGTGATTTTGTATTTGAAATATGCTTCAAAATTCAATTGATACAAAACTCAATGTTACAGAAAAAGTTCGACATCAGAAAGGTTGTAACCATAGAAAGTGACAAAGGGAAGAAAACACAAAATCCAAGAATGAAAACAAGAGATCCAAGAACTTGAAAATCACAAAGAATTTTTGGGCTGGGTCACACATATGCAAACAAAAAAATACCCTTTCCAAGATCACAGATGCTCATGCAAGAGGATAAAAAGTCTGGTAGAAACCTTAAAGGAAATCATGCCTTCATAAGTACTCAGGCGTCATGCAAGGCAACAACACATAGATGGTCATGAAGAATCAAATATGCATGACTCGCAAGGGAACAACACATGCTTGGTCAGAAAGAATTCCATCGCTCATGAACTGCCACACAAGTGTGTGTGGAAAAACATGCTGAAAGAATAAACAAATATGAGATTGAAATCTAACCCTAAGCAACCACAGCGATGAAAAATCACAACGAGGAAACCACAGTGTGAGAGCTAGAAAAATGGTTAATGATCAATGCATCATAAACAATAACATATAAAGGTGAAATATGATCACTACCAAAGAAAATACGATGAAACTGAATACTAAGGGTGTCATGGCCCAATCAATATGAGATCTTGGCCCATTGAGTGGCCTGTAGCAAGAAAACCATTGGTAGCTCGAACCACCATATGCCATTTCTAGGTGAATGAAAAAATCAATCCCAAAAAAACTGAGACCCTAAGTGGCACTGTCACAAAGTACAGAGCCCCCAAAAAATAGAATTTGGTTGCGCTATACTAGGAGTGAATGTGACAATTAAATTTAAGAGCACAAGAACTTGTTTATGTTGTGAGAGCAAGAGGATTAAATAAATTATTGTCATAATCAAATGATGTGACAAACATCATAAATTTGGATTTTGAAAAATTAAAACAAGTCAAGGTTTTGAATCTATTAGGTTCATTGCACGTGTGAAAACATCATATGTCATAATGCCAAATACACACGTATTGACCTAATTGTTATTGCCATAGTAGAGATTTATTTGACCTCCGAGCCCCTCAAAGTTTTGAAAATATGAAAATTTAAAGGAGTAAGGTATGAGAGGATACACATCATTCCATCTATGATTTCCTCTTGGTCATGAGTAGTGGCCATTTTTGCCCTCTACATGGATTTGTGCGATTTCTGCTCATTCTACTATGTACTGATGTTCAGGTTGAAAAGAATGCACTTGGATCTAACATAAGAAATTAAGAAAACTAGAATTTTTGGATGTAGAGATTTTTGATCTAGATACCCTCTATTTATAAGGAATTTTGTTTGAAATCTAGAAAAAAATGTGAATATCTCCTATGGCGTAGGGAAAGCTTCAAATTTGAATTTTGTGATTCGCTGAACTCTGAAATTGTTGTCTTGAAGTCGATGACATATATGGATTTCATGTGATTTGGAGTTGGGCTACTAGGTATAAAATAACATTAATGAAGAATACACATCATGACCATGAATCTGGTTTCAAAAACATTCATGCAGAATTTACACATTTGTACGTTGACTGCGAAGGTGGTTTCAAAAACATTAATGCAGAATTTGCATAGACCACGACTCTAGTTTCAAAAATACAATTAATTGTGGAGGGAGGCTTTATTTATTTTATATATCTTTTAAATGGTTACTTATGTGCCATATCATGTGAAATATTTTTTCTATTTTGTAAATTTAAAAATATTTAGATAGTTTATATAATTTTTAAATTTGGTAAATGGAACACAAATTAATTTAAATGTTTTAAAAGATTCATTTATTTAGTTTAAAAAAAATTAACTAATATAAGAATGGGTAAATTTTTGATCCTCGATTATGTCATAGAATTGATTTTTCTTGGCTTAGAGCTCATTTTATTCGTACGTTAGGAAACAAGCTAATGACCCAAGACCTAGAGGCATCTAGGAGGAGGGAAAGCATGCCACCTTACAAACCATGATTGGGTAGTTACATGTGACATGGTTTTCCTTGAATAACAATGATGAGTCAATTTTCATTAGAGGATATCAATTAGTGATGGTTGTCCCCTTTATTGGTTTGAAAACCAAGTTATGATAGGTTTCTAGACTCTTTAAAAAAAATTGATAATGTTTAAGTATTAAAAATATAGCCAAAATACCTTTGAATTAATATTTACACATATTTAAAACTTTATAGAATAGAAGTATTGGAAAAAAACCAAAAATGACAATGAAATTAATATTTGCATATAGTTGCCTATGAGGCATAGAATAGAGGATGACAGGGTGTTTTGGTAAGGCACTATGTGATGTAAAGGTCGTTGATTCGAAACTACATGGGCAAAAATCCATCCATGCTTAGGGTTGGTGCATGCGACCCAGGCTAGATGTGATCCAGATTTTTATGGCTTAGATGTCCCTAAGTTGCGACTACTCAAGCCATAGGTTAGTCGTGCATCCATTTCAAGACTCGCATATACTTGCAAAAAAAAATAAAAAATCTACACAATGTTATTCTATGTGATGTAGAGGAGACGAAGACAGGTGTTGATGAGGATTTTCATCAATGTATGATAATTCAGTGTCGACTATATCTCTCACATTTTGACAAGGGGGTCTCTAAATTTAACACTGTAAATGGATTCATTTTGACAAGGGGGTCTCTAAATTTAACACTGTAAATGGATTCAAAGACCTCCATCTGTAGTTAATATTTAGTGAAATGTAACACTTTAATATCCAAATTTCAATTTTCCATTTTCGGAGTGGCAAAATTAAAAATGACTAGAATAAATGATTAATCCATACACTTTTTGCACTTATTAGTTGGTCACATTTTTATTCTTTGACTATAATATTAATTTGCGTTAATCTTTTTAATTTTTTCACTTATTATCTAGTCATATGTTTTAATCCTCAACAAAATTATTCATTAAATTAATTGTTTTTAGTTGGGTCACTTATTATCTAGTGGTATATTTGATCCCTCTCAAATTGAGTAGTAATTCACTTGCAATAATTGTAGTGACTAAATTTTTTAGTCACTTAGTCACTAATTTCATCATTTTCTACTTGTGATTATGATGTTTTATAATTGTTTTAATTAACACTAACCATATATATATATATATATATATATATATATATATATATATATATATATATATATATATATATATTGTTTTTAATATAATTTCTTATGTGGCATTTAGATAATATTTTGTTTAAAGGGTAGTTGTCAAATATATTGAGCACTAATTACACATCTCCCTGGTACTCATACTAGGTTGTAAAATGATCATGGCATAATTATTTATTTAATAACTTCTTATCATACTCTATTATTAAATTTATTTTTTCTTAAATAATTAATTATATATATATATATATATATATATATATATATAAAGAAAATAAACCAATCTCTTTCTCACCCCTAAAGTTAGAGTGACGTTTCTCAACCAATAAGTATACTAACTTAAAAGTTCATGTCAAGGTTGAAAACCAATACAACAACCCTATTCATAAATAAAATCTCATTATAAACATAGGCATTATCGCTCATAATATCATATAGGAAAATTTGAATCTTGATAGAAAAGATAACAACCATTCCTCCTACCTCTTAACTCCAACACATTAGTTTATATATTTTACAATAAAATTTATATATTATATTATAAAATTAATAAAAATTTAATAACAATTAAATATATTTATATTTAAGTTTTATTTTACATATTACACTATAAAATTATTGAAAATTTAATAACAATAAATACAATTACATTTAAATTTTAATTTACAAATAATATATGACTTATCACCCCAATATTATCATTCAATTAATGTCTTATGAGCTCAAGATTTGCATTCATTTTTTTTTCATGTATAAATGTGATATATACCATCGTCAACCAATGTGAAAGATCTTGTGCATTGTAATCCAAAACAATTTTTCTTTTCTTTTTTTTATTATAATAAACGTTCACATATATTCCACTTTAATATGGACAAAAAGTTTTTTCACTTCTTAAAAATTCATAATATTCACATTCCATGCCATTCTGTAGCAATTTATGTGCAATGCTGTACTCATTAACCTTATTATGTTCTGCAACCCATGCATGCATTTAAAGTCATAGAGAAATTCTAGTGTTTTTTATTCTTATGCTTATGCAAGTGATGTCGCATATTTAAATTTATCTTCTCGAGAGAAAAGAGAGTAGTCTGCCGAAAATGGGTTGGTAGTCGGCACCCGGACCACAGGTGTGCAGTACCTGTCTCTCAATCCCACTTTCTTTGTTACACAATAGTATTGTAATTTTTAAACTTCTTAAATCTAATTTTATGTTGAATCTAAATATTTTTAAATTTAATTTGAGCGAAGTCAAATCTGAGCTTATGTTAAATCTAACATAGAGGAAAATCAAAAGTTAACTTTATTCCATACCACATAAAAACACACAATCCAGCTGGCAATTTACCAACAGAGAAACCGAACAAGATAATGATTAAAAAGTGAAAAACACTAAAACGATGATAACTATTGAAAGACTGAAGAGAAGGAAACTAAATATTAAAAGAAAAAATAAGAACTAAATATTAAAAGAAAAAATAAGAGAAGGGGGTAAATATAACTATTGAGACAACGAACAAACGAGTTATCTGATCAATTGTTTTAGTTAAGAATCATTAAATATATTGGATTTGATGATAATCTGGAAAGCAAAGTGTTACTGTAATGAATATAATATGCGCAGTTTAATGATTAAAATCAGTTTCATTATTAAAAAAACAAAACAAAACAAACATTAAAGTAAGAGAAAAAACCAGCATTCACTAATTTAAAATTAAGAAGATGATTAAGGGTGTAAACCTCCTGGTTCTAAAGGAAATGTGACCTTATAATTGCACTTGAAATCAAGACCTATAGTTACGCTGTTTAACATGATCTTGAAATCTTACCAAGTAATCATTACCCAAGAACGTGCCACATGTTATTCACCTGTTGACACCTCTCAGAAGCATTTCTACACGTTAAAACTTATGAAACGAATGGTGGAAGAGATCAGATAATCAGACACCAGAGATTACGTTGTAAATTTGGTCATGTCAATTCCGAATATGAATTTAGACTCAAATTTCTAATGAATTCACTTATTCATGGCATTCAGCCAGCTGCCTCATGCCGCAACGATACTAGTGATCTCCAATGTGGGAGAGAGAAGTCAATTAAAATTCGTACACCATACTTTTACTAGCAATCATCCACAACCTGACGAGGAAAACATTGAATGACACATGCACGGGTTTGAATAATTTGAAGCTAGATCTAGAGAAATCTGTGAAGAATTGTAGGTAGATGTCAATATTTTAGCCCCATGCAACGATGTCGATTTCATAATTTGAATGTCATGAAATCAGTCATCCTCGGCCCTGTAAATTTGCTGTCAATATCCTACAGCAGGACGGGGAAACCTTGATGAGACAGGCACATTTGAATAGTAGTCCAATCTGACTCGGCAGGATTGGTAGGTTAAGGAATCCTATGTCGGTATCAATTATTTTTGCAATGTGATCTGAATGATAACTATTCAAGTGGTGATGATGTTTTGTGTGCTTCCAAGTTTTTTCGAGATGGATTAATTGGAGATTTGAATTTGGAATTTCATCATATACATAATAGTTTAAAGGTATTATCTTATATAAAACAATCAACGTATTATTTTTTAATTTAATAATAAGATTCATAACACAATTATATTAATAGTTTGGTGGTTTGCATAATATTTTATAATAAATTTATTTTAAATTAATAGTTTAAAAAAATAAAAAATAAAAACTCTATTTCGTAAATAGAAAGCTAAGCTCAGCATAGATTGGTTATTTGGGGTTTTATCAAATATTTTCTCTCAAGACTCTTGGGTTTGGTGAAACTATTTATTTTAGTTAAAGGTCAACACATCTTGACTACTGAACTATCCCGAAGTAGCATGGGAAGTTACAAATCTGATGTTTGTTTGTTTGTTTGTTTTTTTTTTTTTTTTTTTTTCAGAAAATAACAAACGAATGATTATATTATGTAGTCATCTATTACCTACCATTGTTTTCCTCACAGCTTTTATCAGACTATAAAGTGTTCTATACAATACATTCAAATTGTAAACCATTGTGTTGTACTGACTAAGTATTTATATCGCGAGTTCATCATGAACCATACTCATATTAAAAAACAAAACCACCATTAAGACCAATAAATACAACTCTAATGTCATCAGTCGATACCTACATATATACATATGTAGAAAAGTAGTATATGGAAACTTCTCACCACAAAGAGCCAATACATAGATTCCATACCACCATTCATAGGCTCGCTTGATCACGACGGATGTGAAAAATGCAGAAGCATCCAAATATAACAGGAAGCTGAAAGTGATCCACTCATGACACCATTCCAAAAAAATAAGCAAAATATTATACCTGAGAAGTATCCCTCATGGTATTGGGATTTCCTGTTGATGGATATTCTGCCTCCCCCTGATGAGAGACACAAATATGTGCCCTAGTGGCGCCTCTAGTCCACTTTTGGATAGTTGGTCCACTCTAGAGTTGTTCTCCCTGTAAACATGAGTCAGAGATGGAGCATTAAGCTTGGCTAGTAGCCCATGTACCCGATCAATCCACCCCTGTAAACCTCTTCGCTAGAAACAGGCCCTCCCACTGATACCATCAATAATTAATTTTGAATCCCCATATATAAAGATATATTGTAGACCCAATTCATGAGACATCCATAGACCACTCCACAAAGCCAAGAGTTCCGCCTTATTGTTTGATCTCATCCCCCCATTCTAATATAGCTGGACAGGATGCTCGTTGTCCATCTTTATCCAAGCACAACAACCGCATACACCCCCCCCCCCCCCCGATGCAACCCCATCAAAGAATACAACACGTAAGGAGATTGGATGGGGATGAATGCGATGGGAGAGATCGTTAATAATGGGGAGGTCCATATCATGACGCTTAATCCACTTCATAATGGCCCATGAATATAGCATAAATTGATAGGCACATCCTAAAAAGTTAGTCTATTTCGAGCAAGCCATATCTCCCAAAACAAGTAAAATGACAGAGATTTATACACCCCATTAGTTTCACCCCATTAGAACAGTAGAGATTTATGCAACCTTGGAATTCCATACGGCATCATATTCATATGAGAGAGCCCACTTGAGGAATTTATATATAAATAATATGAAGGACTTAGATCATAGGGGGTGCAAAGAAGTGTATGTAACATGGTAGTAGAGTGGAAATGGTCAATGATCCTTCTTGGCGATGGTAATGTGGCATTAGAGACAATGGAAAAGGAAATCATTCGCTCTTGCTGCTTGTAACATGGCTATAGGGGTATTGAATCTGTTTGAACATATTAGTATTGAAAAAAATAGGTATATGGTTTTTCTCATCTAACTCTAGTTATGTTTTGTTCACTTCCTTCTCAATTGTTCGGGTGTGTCGGTCAAGTGGGCTCAGAGTGGCCTATCTTGGTGTTGCTTTCATTTCGATGTCTATGCTCTGAGTGGTCTTTGTCTCTGTCTCATAAACTATTTTTAGTTTCTTGGACCTTAAAATATCATTTCATATTTAATAGAATGCAGAACTCTATAATCTTGAATTTTTTGTGAATTATTTCATCCCAGTAAACATTAAACAACTAATTATTTGTGTCTTTCTTGACCAAAATAATCTTTTGGCTCTAGGTTTTCTACTCCCTTTAATCATTCCCTAGTAGTGCTTAAACACCGTAGATTTAACTTTATTTCCCATATCATGTGGAGAAAAAATAATTAAAAATAATTGAATTTTGTAAAAAGAATATTGAATTTAATAAGGAATGTTGCTTCACAATAACATTGAAATATTTTATTTATTATTTTTATTACATTTCATTTTTCTTAAAGTTGTCATATCAACAGTAAGGTATATCGACACAATGCGAGTGAGATTATTGATGTTTTATAATTGTTTTAAATAAACTATCCGAATATGTATATTTATATGGAGCTTTTTGTCTTTCAATATACTTGAACATCTCCATGGTAGTAGACTAATCTAGAATAAGTTTCTTTCACAATTATTTATTCAAAAAATTCTTATCATATATATATATAGGCATAGATAACCATAATACTTAAAATTATATATTTTAAAATAAAATTTAAATATTACATTCTAGAATTAATGAAAATCTAATAAAATTACACGTTATATAATTATCTTTTTACCTTCACATTTTGTCTTCTTACCTCAACATTTTCATTCAAAATTGTTAGTGTATATGCATAATTTGTACCATTCTTAACCAAGGTTATAGATCTGGTCAATTATGATTAAAAGAAGTCTTTTCTACATTATAAACGTTCAAATATATTTGACTTTAACATGAAATATTAAAAATGTTTTTTAACCTTTGTAAAAATTAATAATATTCACATTTCATGTTGTTTGTTGGGTTTAAGGTAGCATTGTGATAAATAATGTGTCAATATGAAATTGATCTCTATCAACCATGGACAACCATTGTCCAACGTCACATTTTGACAAATATTATCTCAATATAAAAATCAGCCAGGTTCAACTATGGTCAACATTGTTTATTTTAGGGTTTGTAATATTTATCTTATGGTTTATATACCTTGAGTTTATAATATTAATTCCTTGAGTTTAATATTATTCCCTTGAGTTCATAATCCCTTGGGGTTTCAGTATCTATCCTTTCGGTTTATTATTCCCTTGAGACTATAATATCAACCCCATGGTTTTATTAATATAATGGGTTCACATTCCTAGCGTTTATTATTCCCTTAGGTTTATTGATGTAAGGTTTAATATTATCCCATTGAGTTTAATATTATTTCCTTGGGTTTATAATCGCTTAGGTTTTTAGTATTAATCTCTTGGTTTTATTATTCCCTTGGGTTTATAATATCATTGTTAAATCTGGTCAATCATGGTCAACAAAGGTCAACCATGCCTTGTAAAATCAATCATGTTAAATAATGTTCAACCATGGTTCAACATCGCACTGTGAAAAATATTCTCTCAATATGGAAATCAACCATGGTCATCCATGCTCCATCGTCGCAGTGACAAAGATTGTTCGTATATGAAAATCAATCTTGGTCAACCATGATCTAATGTCACATTGTGACATTGATTGTCTCAATATCAAAATTGACCATGGTCCACCATGCTTATTTTAAGGTTTATAATATTTACTTTGGGGTTTATAATATTAATTCCTTTGATTTAATATTATTTCATTGGGGTCATAGTACCATGGAGTTTTAGTATTAATCGGTTGGGTTTATTATTCCTTTGGGTTTATAACATCAAACCCTATGGTTTATTAATATCAGGGTTCATATTCATAATGTATAATACTAAAACTCCAAGGGATTAATACTAAAAACTCAAGGGAATAATATTAAGCCCCAGGGATTAATATTATAAACCCAAGGTAAATAAACCTTTGGGAATAATATTAAACCCTAGCAATTAATATTATAAACCCATGGTAGATAAACCTAGGGGAATAATATTAAACCCTAGGGAATAATATTAAATCTTTAGGTTTATTAATCCATTAAGTTTAACATATTTTCGGTTTATAATATTGAATTTATATATGTTGAGTTTATAATATTTATTCCTTGAGTTTAATATTATTCTCTTGGGTTTATAATCTTTTCCATTAAGTTTATAAACTCGTGAATTTATATTTATTAATTTATAATCTCTAATTATAATCCATTAGTTTTATAATATTACTAAATCATATTATTAATTAATATAACTAATAATATAAATACTATTATTATTAAATAATTAATTTATATTACATAATTTAAAATTAAATAATAATAAATAACATTTAATATTAAATATTTATTATTATTTATAATGATTATTATTACTGGATAACAATAATATGCTTATTACAATAATTTATTATTATTATTATTTTTATCTTTATATATATTTATATAAATAAACCTTAAACCCTTAAACTATATCCAGCACATTAATATATTAATATGCTTACGCTGATAACATTCACATTCCTTGTTGATATACATTCACATTCCGTATTGTTATATCAACGACATTAATATATTAATATGCTTGCGCTAATAATGTTGTTACTCAACACTCGGATTACGCGTCTTGAGTCCCTATCAATCCCATGTCGTAACGCAACAATATTCTCATATATGTATTTTTCAACGACATTTCTACCAATATGTTCCATGGTACGCTTCTAAAGTTTTAAAATCAAATTTTATGTTCATTGTACATTTCCATATAGCATTGATAAGGAGGCTGCAGCAAAGTCAAATCTGAGCTCATGTCAATTGGGACATAGAGAAAAATCAAAATTAACTTTGTTACATATTAGTTAACTGACTTGTGTTTACATATTAGTTAACTGACTTATGTTTGGTGAGATTATTTTGGAAGTTTTTTTATTGAATTTTCAAATTAAACTTTTCTAAAATTTAGCAGTAATTTATTGAAATTACAAGTTTGAAATGTTCAAGAGTTTTTTATGATGTTGAATCTATATATAATTAAAAAACAGTTTAAATAACACAAATCCAGATTTCACTTTAAAATTTTCAGACATTTTACCAACAAACAAATCACTATTAATAATTAAACAAGTAAACTAATAATTGAACTAAAAAATTAGATATAAAAAAACAAAAAAAAAAGAATGAAATGAAATGGAGATAACTATTGACCAAACGAACAGATGAGTGATGTGAATATTTGTTTTAGTTAAGTATCATGAGATATATTAGGTTTGATGATAATCCGGTAATTAAATATGCTCAGTTTTATGAGTAAGAAAATACAAACATTCAAGGATTTAAAATTGACCAGATGAATAAGCGTGTAGAACTTCTGCTTCTAAAAGGGATGTAACGTTATAGTTGCATTTAAAATCAAGACCTATGGTTAAGCCGGTTAACATAATCTTCAAATCAAACCAAATAATCATTCGCCAAGAATGTGCCACATGTAATTCACCGGTTGATACCTCTCCGCGGCTACGAGACAAATTTCTACACATAAATATTTTTGAAATGGAATGTAGAGGAGGTTAGATAATTAGACACCAGAGATTACGTTTTAAACTTGGTCATTACTGATGAATTTAGACACAAATTTATGATGGGTTCACTCTTTTTTTTTGAGAAAAAGAAAAAATGCTATTTATATATTAGTGATAAGTGAGTCATCATGACTATGTCCAAAATCATTTGAGCAACCATTGGTTGTCCTATTCACATTATCATTTCCCTTGCTTAGACGATCAACAAGTGTCCTATCCACATTATCATTTCCCCTGTTTAGATGAGAAACAAGGAGAAGAAGGAAAAAAATCATAAAGTATCTTGGGTGCAAAGTCCATATACAAGCCAAGAAAAGAGATTCATCACAAACATGGTCCACTTAATGATGGATGTGGAAGCCCCAAGACGAAAAAAATATTAAGATGTGCATACAAAATTGGTCGATAGAGGCACCAAAGAACCACATTAGCTTACATGTGATCATGTAGTAGATGATAGATCACAACCACAAACCAAAACAAAAAAGGCATTTTTATAGTCATAACCAAGAACTTGGTGATATAAACAGGCTCACTTGACCGGCTCGCTTGCATGAGTCCCATCATAGTAGTGCCACGATAAACCATAGATCGCTGTATCAAAGTGACTAATACCTACAATGGCAATCATGAGAATGTACCTGTGGGAAAATGAATGATGACCGAAAACAATGTCCCGACAGCAATACGAAGAATCATGATAGATAAACCACATACTTTTTGAGCAATCAATCCCCCAAATATGAGATATGTAGATAATTCCCATAGAAACAGAGAGGTCTGGCTTTGATAGGAGATCTGCATGAGAATCGATTTCCTTATATATATGTAATATAAGTGGATCGTTGAGCTTGTGGAAAAGATTTTTCACCTGAGAGATCCATGTCTCTAATCTTTTTGGCTGAAAAATTGTTTTACTAGCAATATAATCAATGAAAACTTTTGCATCCCCATAAATATTAGCAGATTGTAAGGCTAAATTATAGACCACCGACAATCTAATCAATAAAGCAAGAAGCTCTGTCTTGATTTCCACCTTGATGTTAGTGATTTTCCCTCTGTTTCTGATAACGATCCAGATTTTCCATTTTAATCCATGCCCTACATCCATAGCATCCCTCTTTTTGTGCCCCATCAAAAGTGGCCGAATACAGATAGACATATCCTTTGTAGATGCAACATGATGAGGTTGGGCACCCAACCAAACCATAATGGCCCCATGAATATGAGCGATGATAGAAGGTTTCCTTTTGAAAATAAAATGGTTGGGTGCAAGCCAAAACTCCCACATCAAAAAGAAACGTAGAGATTTATACTTATCCTTAGATGCTCCCCATATCTCGAAAGTGTTTATGAAATTTTTTGGTTGCTTGCAAGTTAGAACTCCCACATCAAATAGAAAGACAGATATTTATAATTATCTTTAGATGCTCCCCATACCTAGAACTCCCACATCAAATAGAAAAGTAGAGATTTATAATTATCTTTAGATGCTCTCCATACCTCGAAAGTGTTTTTGAAATTGTTTGGACACCATCCCGATCCAATGATATAATGAGAGAAGAGAGACCATATCTTACATGTTAACAAACATCATAAAATTATATGTGATACTGATTCCTCTTTAACATGACAGAATGAACACCATCCTAGCCCATGGAAACCACGTTTCATAAGCTTATCCCATTTCAAGATTCAACGTTTCCAAACTAGCCAACCAAATAAGAGAATCTTGAGGGGAATTTTCCAACTCAAGTACTTCCTAAAAGGGGACTGGGTCCTCTCCAGTAATTGGTTTAAAATGTGTTGGAATTTCTGATAATTCCAGAACAATACAGAGTGAATGATACTCTCCTTCTAACACAGAGAAATTAAAAAAAATTGCTTCACTGGTAGACAGAGTTTGCACACAAAAAATGATTTCTTCTATTTCAAAACATAAAAGAGATTACAAAAATTTAAACTTCCTCCTCAGAGGGATTACAAACAAACTGTTACAAGAACAATGCTGAAAAACTACTTCTCTGTCTCTCTACAAAATTCGCACAACACAGTGCTCTTCAAAAGACTCTGTTTTTTTAATACACTCTCAGCTGTGTATATTTTTGCACTGCTGTGCTCTCACTCTCTATTACATTTAGTCTTCGAGATTTTATATGTGACGCCACACATATGTTAAAACCAAAAATCTAACATAAAATTAAAACTATTGTATAGCCTTCTGGGCACCACAAAAACATTAGCGCATATGTTATATGTTAAAACATAAAACTTCCAAATGTTTAAAACCTTTATCGCGCAGTGCAAAACATTAAAAAAAAAGAACTTGAACCATAGTTTTAAACCAATACGTCCAGACTTCAAAATCTAATTAAACCAAATTGCAAACATAATTCACATCACAAAAATGAATGCTGACGTATGGCAAGAATATGATGCTAAGAGGTTTATCAACCGACGTTTATAATCTTTCAGGTCCGAAAATGGCCTTTGGGTACGGGCCCAAAATAAAACCCGAAAAATTTATGGACTGTAGCATATAACTTGTTCGGGTTGGGAATTTAGCATTGCGAACCGGCTCCAAAAAAATGTGATCCAACCAAACTGTTCCATGTGCCCGTGTTTGAAATCAATAAGAAACTGGCGGTAAACTCTGTTTCCCAAACACAGGACTGCATACTCTGTTTTTAGAATTTGAATTTGACTCCTCAACTAAAATAGCAAGCTGTTGCTGCAAAAAATAAAACGACTTCCTTACAACCTTTGAAATTCTGATTAACTTGCATGGTTGGGTACAAATCAACATTGACCCTTCATGCCGCTCTTGTGTCCTCTGCACAGACTTTGCAAATGAATTTATAATTTCAACACTCCCCCTTAAATTCAGCTGCTGGGTTATCTGTCATACCCATGCACTTCCTTAGATATTCAAAACTCTTTTGCCTCAATGGATTTGTCAGTATATTAGCGAGTTTCTCTTGAGTTCTGAAATATTTTAAAAATATTTCTCCATTGTTTACTAACTCCCTGATGTAGTGAAACTTAACATCTATGTGCTTTTTCCTTTTGTGAAACAGAGAATTTTTAGACAATGCTATGGCTGAGCTATTGTCACAATAAATTACTATGCCTTTTACCTATTATTGACATAAACTCCTTAACATCCTTCTCATCCATACTGCTTGACATGCTGCTGCTGTAGCTGCCACATACTTTGCCTCTACTGTAGATAATGCTACAATAGGTTGTTTCTTAGAAGCCCATGAAATGACTCATTAACCCATGTGAAAAACATAACCAGATGTACATTTCCTGTCATCTACACTTCCAGCCCAATCACTATCAGTGTATCCAATTAATTATGAATTTTCTGAAGTAGTATATAAAATTTCATACCTCTTAGTTCCTTTAACATACCTCAGAATTCTTTTTGCTGCTTGCCAATGTGCTTCTTTTGGCCTCTCCATAAATCTGGAAATTAAACTAACAACATGCATAATATCTGGCCTAGTTGCATTCAAATACATAAGGTTGCTAACTATGCTCTTGTACGAACTAGGATCAAAATCCTTGTTGTTGTCCTCTTTGCTGAGTTTTAATCCCATCACCGTGGGAGTAATTGCTGCCTTGCAATCTTGCATGTGAAATCTCTTCAAAACTTCATTCACATACTTTTCTTGAGAAATAAAATTTTTATTTTCATTATGCTTTACTTCTATTCCTAAGAAGTATTTCAACAAACCCATGTCAGTCATTTCAAATTCATCTTTCATGACCTTTTTAAAATTTTCAACAAGGTAATCATCATTACCTGTAAAAATCACATCATCAACATATAACACAACAATCAACATCTTACCATCTTTCTCCTTGATGTATAAGGTGAGTTCTCCCTCACATTTTTCAAACCCATTCTCCAGTAGATAGGGATCTATCCTACTGTACCATGCTCTTGGCGCTTGTTTCAGCCCATAAAGAGTTTTCTTCAATCTGCAAACTTTGTGCTCTTGGCCTTTCTTCTCATATCCTAGAGGTTGTTCAATATAAACCTCTTCCATTAACACTCCATTTAGGAATGCTTATTTCACATCCATTTGGTAAACTTTCCACTTGTTTTGTGTTTCAATAGACATCATTGCTCTCACGGTTTCCATTCATGCAACCGGTGCGAAAGTTTCCTCATAGTTTCTCCCATGTTGCTACTTATAACATTTGACAACAAGTATGGCTTGCGTCATTCAATTTTTCCTTCAGCATTACTCTTGGTCTTGTAGACCCATTTAACTCCAATTACTTCTTTACATTTTGGGATTTCAACTAAATCCCATGTCTTGTTTCTTTCTATGGAATTAATCTCTTCATCCATAGCATCTATCCATTTCTTATCTTTAATAGCTTCTTCAAAATGAATAGGATCATCAACATGACAATATAAAGCAAATAAAGAGTTCATACCTTCATTTGTCGCGTCTTGCTCATAAATTTCATTTAAATTTCTGAACTTTGTTCCTCTTTCATTTGGTGTACAAGTGCTTGAAGAAGCACTCGAATCAGCTCCTTGTGGTGTGCTTGGAGAAGCACTCTCATTTCTTCTCAAGGGCGTTCTTACTCCAGCTTGTGGTGTTCCTTGCTGCCCTTGTGTTGGTGGAGGTATGGAAGGATGTATTTCAGCCATGTCTTCCTCATTTTCATCATGAGACAAACAATTTTAACATTCACTATTTTCTCAATGCTTCTATCCCAAGCTTCTTCTTCAATGAACTGAATATCTCTGCTCACAATAAGTTTCTTGGTGGATGGATTGTACAACCTGTAAGCTTTGGATTCCTCACTATATCCAATAAAAATACATTTCTCCCCCTTGCTGTCCAACTTTTTCCTTAGCTGATATGGAATGTATGCATAAGCCACACAACCAAAAACTTTCATGTGGGTGACTTCTTGTTTTGTGCCACTCCATGATTCTTTCGGAACTATGTTCATTATTGCTTTTTTTGGGCATATATTAAAAATGTACACTGCACAATGTAAAGCTTCAACCCAATAATCATTTGACAAATGTTTTGCTTTTAGTATACTCCTTACCGTATCCATGATTGTCCTATTTTTCCTTTCGACAACTACATTTTGCTGCGGAGTGTACCTTGTTGTAAATTGCTTGTGTATGCCATTTTCTCTGTAAAAACGCATAAATTCTTTAGAGATGTACTCACCTCCTCTATCATTCCTAAGGACTTTGATATGCTGCCCACTTTGGTTCTCCACAAGTGCTTTGAAATTGTAGATTTTTTCAAACACTTCACTTTTATTTTTCAAAAAATAAACCCAAGTTTTTCTTGTAAAATCATCAATAAAAGTTAACATATAGTGGCTGCTTGCAAGTGATGGTATTTGCATTGGTCCACATAAATATGAGTGGACAATTTCTAAGGGTGCCCTTGCCCTTATGCTTTTTCCGGATGGAAAAATTTCTCTGTGTTGTTTACCCAAGATACAACCTTCACATAGGTTGTTCGGTTTCTCAATCAATGGTAATCCTCTTACCAATCCTTTCCTATGTAACGAATTAAGACCTTCAAAGTTGAGATGTCCAAATATCAAGTGCCATAACCAATTCTCATCTTTTTCTTCTCTTTGGAAAGTCTCTTGTGTCATTGCTGCCATTTCTTCTCCATTTTTCAAATCTTCCGTCATCTTGAGAGGAAACATTCTGTTCCTTGTCATCTTTATTTCAGCAATACATTGTTTTCTTGGAGGTTTATCCATGATGGTGCATACATTATCTTCAAAGAAAACATTGTAGCTCTTTTGAATGAGCTTCCCAATGCTTAAAAAATTACATTTCATACCTGGTACATAATATACATCATATATGCTCTTCTTTTCTCCCTTCTTTTTCAAGACATTTACTATGCCTTTTCCTGTGACAGAAATCTTACTATCTGTTTCCAATGTGACTTGAGACTTCACATTTTCATCTAACATAGAAAACATAGCAATGTTTCCTGTCATATGGTTACTACATTCTGAATCTAGAAACCATAAATATTCACTCTTTTCCTCAGCCATATTACATGCTAAAAACAATTTATCTTGGCTGATATTTTCTCTAGTGAAATTTGCACTGGGTCTATTATCCATATCATTATGCTTCTTCCTACATTCATTTGCATAATGCCCATATTTTTTACAATAATGACACTGGACATTGGATTTTTCATACCTTTGTCTATGAGCATGTTGTTGTCCACTTTGTTGGCTGTTGCTTTGGCCTTGGTTCTAATTTTGATTGTTGCCCCTTCCTTAAGAATTTGTTGGGTTGTTTCTTCTTCCTCTATTTTGGCTTCTGCCTCTTCCTCTCTTGTTTCCTCTACCTTGACCTCTTCCTCTTCCAAAGGACATTTGGGTCTTGAAGGCATGCTCCAAAGATGAGTTTTCATTTCTACCCAATCTCTGTTCATGTGTCATCAGTGATGCATGAAACTCATCAATTGAAAATTTTGAGAGATCCTTTATCTCTTCTATGGTGGTGACTATAACATCAAACCTTGAGGGTAAACTCCTCAAAACTTTCTCCACAATCCTTCTTTCTTCAAGTGTCTCTCCATGAGACCTTATCTGTGTGACCATTCCAATCACATGTGTGAAAAATGAGTCTATGTTATCAGACTCCTTTATGCAGAGAGTCTCAAAATCTCTCATTAGCAATTGTAGTTTTATTGTTTTCACTTTATCCATGCCTTCATAGGCTATCTTGAGAGTTTCCCATGCTTCTTTGGATCTTTTAGCTGGTGCTATCCTTGGAAATACACTCTCATGTACTGCTTGATACAAATAGAGGAGAGCTTTAGAGTCCTTCCTCTTATTGCTCTTCAAAAAGTCCTTCTCTGCCTGTGTTAAGGCATTAAACTCATTTTCATCTACTGGCTCTTCAAAACCATCCTCAACAAGTTCCCATAATTCTTGAGAAGAAAATAGGGCTCTCATAGTGATTGCCCAATAATCATAGTAATTCCCATTGAACTGTGGGAGCTGAGCATTACCAATACTCATGCTTGTGCTGGCTCCTGCCATGCCTAGCACTCTGAACTATGCTTTAAATCTTTACTGTGAATTTTTAAAATAAACTGGCTGTCTTCAAACAGTAACACAAAAAAAATCTGTCTTGAAAATACCTTGAATTCTTTTTGACAGAGCTTTCATTCTACTGGAGAAGCTGCTGCAAAAAAAAATTCTTCCTTCAGCTTCTTTGACACCTTCAAAGAGCCTGAACTAGCTCTGATACCATGTTGGAATTTCTGAGAATTCTAGAACAATATAGAGAGAATGATACTCTCCTTCTAACATAGAGAAATTAAAAAAAAATTCTTCACTGGTAGACAGAGTTTGCGCACAACAAATGCTTGCTTCTATTTCAAAACATAAAAGAGATTACAAAAATTTAATCTTCCTCCTCAGAGGGATTACAAACAAATTGTTACAAACACAGTGCTAAAAAAATACTTCTGTGTCTCTCTACAAAATTCGCACGACACAGTGCTGTTCAAAAGACTCTGTTTTTTTTAATACACTCTCGGCTGTGTATATTTTTGCACTACTATGCTATCACACTCTATTACATTTAGCCTTTGGGATTTTATATGTGACGCCGCACATATGTTAAAACAAAAAATCTAACATAAAATTAAAACTATTGTATAGCCTTCTGGGCTCCACAAAAACATTAGCGCATATGTTATATGTTAAAACATAAAAATTCCAAAGGTTTAAAGCCTTTATCGCGCGGTGCAAAACATTAAAACAAAAGAACTTGAACCATAGTTTTAAACCAATACGTTTGGACCTCAAAATCTAATTAAACCAAATTGAAAACAGAATTCGCATCAGAAAAATGAATGGTAACGTATGGCAAGAATGTGATGCGAAGAGGTTTATCAACCGACGTTTATAATCTTTGGGGTCCGAAAATGGCCTTTGGGTACGGGCCCAAAATAAAACCCGAAAACTTTATGCATTGCAGCATATAACTTCTTCGGGTCTGGAATTTAGCATTGCGAACCGGCTCAAAAAAAAATGCGATCCAACCAAACTGTTCCATGTGCCCTATTTGAAATCAATAAGAAACTGGTGGTAAACTATGTTTCCCAAACACAGGACGGTATACTCTATTTTTAGAATTTGAATTTGACTCCTCAACTAAAATAGCAAGCAGCTGCTGCAAAAAATAAAACGACTTCCTTACAACCTTTGAAAATCTGATTAACTTGCACAGTTGGGTACAGATCAGCATTGACCCTTCATGCTGCTTTTGTGTTCTCTGTGCAGACTTGCAGATGAATTTATAATCTCAACACTCCCCCTTAAATTTAGCTGCTAGGTTATCTGTCATACCCATGCACTTCCTCAGATATTAAAAACTCTTTTGTCCCAATGACTTTGTGAGTATATCAGCAAACTAATCTTGAGCTCTGCAATTTTTTAATACACTTCCTCCACTATCAACCCTTCCCCTTCATACCCCTTCCCAAACGATTTTATCACCTTCTGGATAATGACATCGGCCTCCTTTCTTTAGGGCTTTGATGTACTGATGACATATGATTAACTTATTCATGGCATCGAGGCAGCCGCCTCGTGCCGCAGGAATAATAGTCGTCTCCAATGTGGGAGAGATGTCAATTAACATTGTTACACCATGCTTTTACTGGAAATCATCCACAACCCGACGGGGAAATCCTTGAATGATACATGCGTTCCCTTGAATAATTCAAATCTAATTGCTACAGGACTACTCCATAACGAATTTTAAGTCACTGTCTCTTTTTTAGCCTCATCTGACCATGTCAATTTTATAACTTCAATGTCATTATATGAATCGGCCTGATTCCCTGCTGTAAATTTGCTGGCCATTTCCCATAACCGAACGTGGAAAACCTTGAATGATACATACACGCGTTTGACAAATTTGAATCTCTAGAGGACTGTTAGTTGAAAAATTCTAGTTATATGTCAATATTTTACCCTCATGGGACCATGCCGATTTTATAATTTCAAAGTGGCGAAATCAATCATGTTTTCCACAATAAATTTGCTGGCAATCACATACAGTCGGATCAAGAAAAATCGAATCTAACTCCGCAGGACTGTTAGGTAAAGAATTCTAAGTCAATAACAATTTTTCTGCACTATCTAAGTGGTCATAGTAAGACTCAATAATTGCGGAGGAGTCAATAACTACGCCGAAAGGCTGGTTTATATCGGATGGAAAGGGGTTTTAAACTTTGATATTATCTATTTTAATATTATGTTATATTTAATGAAGAAGAGGGGATTGTTTTAAAATGGGTTTTAAATTTTAAATGTTTTTTACACAATTATTAAGTAAGATTTAATAAATGAGAATTTATTGTTTTACAAAATATTTTCATTAAATTTATTAAGAAATTTGTATTTTATAAATTAAGATTTGTGATGTTCTGTGTCACTAAAAGGTTTCTAAGTTAAATAATTAATGTGATACCACTTGTGTAATTGTTGCGGCAGAGTTTTATTATTTTATGATTTTTGTATATGGAAGTGAAAATGTTGGCTAATTGTTGATGGAGAGTTTTATTATTTTATGATTTTTGTATATGGAAGTGGAAATGTTGGTTGTGGAATCTAGGTTGGATTGAGAGAAATAATATAATTGGACAGAAAGAGGGTTATGCTAGCTGGAGATATAAGTTTTGTTAGAGAAAAATGGTAATGTTAGGTTGGGTAAAAAGATAAGTATAGGCACAATTAGAGAGATATATCTATGAAGGAAAAAAAAGAGAATTTTATTATATTTAAAAAAAAGAAAAACTCAGGGAAAAAAGGAGCATGTTCTGGGCGTGAGTTAAGAAATGTGCAAATGGTTGATTGGGAGGAACGTTCTATTTGTTCTATTGTTCCCTAAGAGAACTATTGTTGGTTAAATAAGTTTAAATTGTAAGTAGACTTTTGTATTCAGTATGAAACCGTTTAGTTATTGTCAAATAAGTTTAAATTCCAAGTAGACTTTTGTATTAAGTTTGAAACCGTTTAGTTTAGCTATAGTAACTGCTTGCTTAACTAATCATTAACAACGACTTTTTTAATAAGTTTAAATTCTATGTAGAATTTTCTACAAAGTATGAAACCTTTTAGTTATAGTAACTGCTTGTCTAATTATCGATTATTTAGGCTATAAAACTTAATTAATAGTGACTTTTGTCGATGTCTTATAGGAATTGTGTTAATATCTTATGGTAATTTTGAGAATATTTACATTGTATATGAATGAATGGACACTAATATGTTAAATTAAAGAAAGAATCGTTAATTATCTAACTAATTTTTAGGAAGGTTTATGTTATGTCTCATGGAAATGCTTGATGAGAGTATTTTATTTAGCTGTAAATATGGGAAAGAAACTAACGAGCCAATGATATGCATGACAATATTGACAGAAGTAATAAATAACTATGAATTAGTGATTGTACTATTATTTTTTGTTAAAGAGGATGTAATGAGAAACTTAAACAATAATGAAATTTCTGTGAAAATCACATCTAAGAATGGTTCATCATCACGAAACTCAATAAAAAAATTAGTTTCATAAACATGATAACCCAGGCTTAACTACGTCCATAATCCTATTATGAAATACTAGAAAGTTGCCTTAATAATATTTGGTAATTTGTGGATATAAAAAACTTGAATTTGTATAGTATGTAATTCTTAGTGGAAAACAAAGACCTGAGACTTGAAGATCGGGGGTTGCAATAACATAGAGAGATGGAGACTGTAAAGCTCATATGAATGTCGTGAGATTATAATAGAGAAAATATCCTTTTCTAAGAAGGACCTGGTTATAGGAGATCAATATACCTTGCTAAGTTGGGTTAAGATAACTCTACAATATGTATACTTACACTCAATCTACACAATCATAACTACATAGGTTAAGTTCCACTCAGGTACGAATAGTAAATTGAACAGTAGCCATAGTTGTAGCATGCAGAGTTATAAATTTAAACCATGGAATGGAGGGAAGTCATCAATCGCATAATATTTTAAGGAAGAGCCAGATAATACCAAATTACTAATTCGTGGATCGATGTAACATAAATAGTATCACCTCAACAGATATGTTTATACATTTATATATTGATAAAACGAATAAGGAAATACAATTACCTTACTACAATTTTTATAGAGACCCAAGCTAAACATCTATGAAATCCTACAAGGAAATATCTAAATTCTGTTCAAATGGAAGTATGGAATCTAAGTCTACTCAGTGGAACCACATGAACTGTCACAGTAGCTCAATTTGTAGATCAAACATTGAATGGAGAAAATTAGAGTGGTATATCGTTAGCACTGAAAAATATGTTTTATTAAGTAGAGGATCATTGTAGTGTGAGCCAAGGGACTCATATTAGATAATATTAATCTATTGATAAAATAAGTATAGGGAAGTACGAAATTCCTACACAGTCATAGAAAGACAAAGTTCCTAATTAATATACACTGAAGAACAAGAAAATAGTAAATAGAATGATACATAGATATAAAGTTTTAATGTCTTGTAAATTAGCCAGATAAAACAGTGTATAGAAAGTAAATGTCACTGGAATACAAAAATCATGTGTGCTCATATATTATGAGTACAATACAAAGCCTGATATACAGTATCTTAATATAAGGAAAATGTATGAGTACGATGTAGTAGAGTGAGTGGCAACAACCAACTCGTAAGCCATACAAGAAACAAAGTTATAGAGGTTCACCAGAGAACCTCAATTGATAATGTAAGAGTCGTGTCCAGGAATTTAACTAAGTGTCTTAAAATTACACAGACGCATGATCCAACAAGGTGATTAAATGAAAAATAAAATATGTGTGGCATCCAATCTGTAGACCAAAGGTTCGAGAGGAGTTAGGGGTCTCCCTTTTGCCAGAGAAGAATTTAATAGAATTCTCAAAAGCCAAGCTAAGGTTTAGGTATACCTGTGACAAGACAATACAGATCATGTTAGTATATTACTAGAAACCATGAGATGAATAAATAAACATAACGAAGCTTGTCAAAGCAATAGAGGTAACGGAGAAGTAAATACATGTAAAGGATTTCCACGAGACCGTCTAGCCTACTTGTGCAATATTTGAGTACATACTTACAGTAAATTTCTTCTCTAAACTAGGGATAAAGAAAAAATGAAACCTTAGAAAATACTAACAAGGTAAAACACTTAAAAGGGGTAAACCCCATCCTCGCATATATAAGTTCTTAGAAAAACCATGGCACAAAACAAAACCCATGGAATAAGAACGATGATGAACAAAGAAATTTATCTAAATCACGCAAGAAACCTCGCCCAAAAGAAGTTTCCACAAAACCCATTATTTTCCTTTTAAAAGACCTAGGTGTAGAAGAAATACTTAAGAGTACATTTAAATAAACAATAACTTAGAGAAAATATGTGTAGGAGTAAGGGTAGAATATTTTCCCTAGAACAAATGGTATTTCAAAGAATCCACCTCAAGCTAGGCCTAGCGAAAAGCCCATCGCAGGTAGAATAAAGTAGAATAATGTTAAAATCAACAAGAAGTGACTTGACTCTCCCATAATGAAATTAGACATTCTCTTAGCCTAAACGTGACACACAATGGCTAGTTAGACCAAAAAAGCCATGAAATCAAGAAAATGGAAAATAAGTGTGTCATTAAGAGAAAAACCCAGATTATGACTACTATTTCTGGCCGGATCTAGCCATGTGATGCCAAACTCATCAAATGGGATAAGTCATTGACATGTGCAGAAAATGAGGCAACCCTAGTTTAACATAAGAGGGTAAAGGTCGAAAACCATACCTTCTCCATATAATCAAACCCACAACGGTCGAGAAATGAAAACATAACAAAGGAAAGAAAAATGTTTTAATCAACCCTAGCCAAAACAGTGAAACACATAACCTTACTTGGATCATATCAAAAGATATGTCATCATGTGAGAGCGGTGAGATGGAAGCTGGGAAGGATTCCAAGTGGCAACGATCACATCGGTCACATGGGTAATGAGGCATGCACTGTACTTAAGTGCGAACCATTAAAATTTACCATAACCAATATAAAGTGTAAAATCCTACATTAGCGCAAACAATTGCACAAGGACCAAGTCTAGGATAATATGATATACCAACAAATATACAAGTGTAAACCACATTCGAGGGTAAGGTTGTGTAATACGTACATAAGCCTATGTCCCTATGTTAGAGGGCTTGGGAAGATGAGGGCGGGTGTTATTTGTTACATGTTATATATTATACGTAAAACAAACAAATATATGAAATTAAGGGGATCATATAGTATAATCAGGCTAACCAACAAGTTATGCCTAAGTAAATAATGTATGGTGATTAGGTTAGTCATTAAGAAGCCAAATAAACAGCCCCTTTTCGGATTATGGGAGATGTATAATTCTATAGAGAAAAACAAAACTTTTGAAAGGAAAAATGTTCAAGACAAAGATGTATGTATCAATGTATTCAAATAAATCCTATATTCACCATGTATAAAGTAATTATTTGTAAATTTAATTTAAGAGAATTTTTTTGTTGAGTAAATTGAGATATGTTACAATTTACATACTCACTATGTATAGAGTAAGTATTGGTAACTTTAATACAAGGGAATTTTTTTTTTGAGTAAATTGAGGTAGGTTACAATTTACTTTTAATTTTAAAATTTTAATTGATGTCATTCTTTTTATAATAGTTGTTTTGTTAGCTTCCTAGAATGAGGTAGTTTATTTTCATCTATTAACTATTTAATTTATATGGTTGAAGTTGTTGAAATTTGTAGGTATGGTCGGTCTTGATAATATTTTTAAAATTAAAAAATAAAAGTATTTGTAAAAGAAAATTATATGAAACATGTTATTCATGAATGTAAGAGAAAGAATTATTTTGTATTCAAAAGAAAAATATTATAAGGCTCATCAAAGAGAGGGAAAATGAAAAAGGTTTGAATTTAAATTTTACTGGCACAAAGACCAAGTCAGACCTCTTAGGATCAAGTTAATATGCCCAAGAGATGTGCCCCTTCTCATGAAAGAACAACTATAAATAGAGCCTATTTACTCTCCAAAAGACACAATTTGGATATGATCTAAGGTAAGATAACTCATTGGTCTAAGGCTAGATAAATTGTTGATATTAGGCAAGAAGGACACAAATAACTTGCATATCTAGGCACTATAAATATGTGGAAAGGAATTGATATCCTAAGGTTTATATCTAAGGTAAAGGGGTGAGACCTTGATGCATAGTTCTAATGTAAAGGGGACAAGACACTAATGAATATATCTAATGGAAAATGGGTCGAGACTGAGGTATATATTAGAGAAAAGGGACGACAATCCTGTAGTTGATTTTCTGTGGAAAGAGGTTAATCTTTGTGGCTTAGTGTGAGTTGTAAAGCACACTTGGAGGACATGTTATTGACCTTGTTCCAGAGCTTCTATGAACATAAATGTGGAGGGCTGAATTGGTATTTTGTGGTTGGTCATCTTTCTAGTTAGTTGACTTTGATGTATCTCTTGTTGCATTGATTCGTTAAGGAAATTGTTGGTTGGGGTTTTTCCAATTGTGGGTTTTCCTAGGTTAATATCTTATGTTCCTTGTTTGAGTTCTCCTTCATGGTTTTACTGTCATTGTTGATGTCATATGTATAATTTTATTAATGATGTAATCAAGTTTAAGAATGTCCAAAAACATCAATGTAAAAACATCAAAAGAAATTATTGGTAAAGAAGACCATGTAAAAATCAACATAACTAATATATCTTAAATTGCCTTAATTTTTAAATATTTTTTAATTTTCAAAATTTTAAAAACAAGGTTTTGTAGACACCATGAATACATATGTGTCATATAGATAAAAATTATGAGAAACTTAAATATTTTAAGTTTTATATGAAACTTAACATTTCGTGCATTCCAAAGCAATATGGGAAACCTTAACCTAGATAGTTATATAGCTATAAAAAATATATTTAATAACAAGATTGATAGATACAACTCTCTACCGCTAATTAATTGACTAAGGTTGTGTAAAGTGTAGAAGAAGCACAATGAAAGCTTTATCTACACTTCTGGACTTTGTGCAATGACATATCACCCAAAAAAATGCCTAATGGAATTCATAACATGAAAAACTTTGAATCCTATGCTGCTATGTTGTATTACTATCATAAAAAATATATAAACTGCTCATTGCCTCGTGAAGTGTGAAAATTGGAGAGCTTTCATTGTTATATGTCAATTTTAGAGAGCTTTCATTGTTCAGGCTTTTCTCAGCATTCTGCACAATAAAATCTATTTCATTAAATCTTTGCTTTTGGATTTAAGAAAATCAGTTGAACCTATCACGATTTGAAATGGATTGTGTCATGTTTGGAAAATATATCTATGCCATTTGTAATGTAAAAAAAAAAAAAAAAAAAAAAAAACTATCCTCATTACGATATATTAGATGTTTAAATGATTAAATACCTTGTGAAGTGTGGAAAATGGAGATCTTTCATTGTTGTATGCGGAGTGTGGAGAGCTTTCAATGTGCAGAGTTTTCTCTTCATTTTGCACAATGAGAGAGCTTATGCACAATGAATTCTCTTTCACTAAACAAAGCTATAATTCAACACAACATACCATCCTCAGATTGATGGGAGAACAAATAGAACAAACAGGATTTTGGAAGATATGCTAAGAATGTATGTGATGGAACATCCCAAAAATTTGTATCAAGAGTCGCTAAGAATGTGCCCATTTAAAGCACTTTATGGGAGGAGTTGCAACACTCCTATCAGTTGGAACGTTCCAATGGATAGGGTCATTATTGAGACTGCTATGTTTAAAGACAAAGAGAATGAAAATAAATCTATAAGAAGAAATTTATAAGTGGCATGGGATAGGAAAAAAATCTATGTCAACGAGCATAAAGAGAAAAAATAATTCCAAGCTCGGGAACATGTTCCCTTGCAAGTTAGACCCAAGAAGATATCCTTCAAAATTGGGTCATGTTCCATGTTGGCACCACTATTTTGTGGGCCCTTTGAAGTACTCAAAAGAATAGGCCTAGTGGCCTATAGGCTAGCCTTGTCTCCATCAATAAGAGTGGATGATGTTTTCCATGTTTTATTGCATAAAGATATGTGCAAGATGTGAAACATGTGATTGGTTGGTATATGTTATAGCTAAAACTAGAGGGGGATTTCCAACCAATAAATTTATGCATCCAAGATCAGAGGTAGATCATGCTCCATAATAGAGAAACAAAACAAGTCAAAGTGCAGTGGAGGCACTTTGGGTCCAAGGAAGCCACGTGGGAAATGACTGACCAAATGTGGAAAGCATATCCTTCGTTACTTGCTAAGTAAGAAAAATTTAAATATAATATAAATGTTGTACAAATCTATGTATATAAATCTCTCCAATCAATACTGTTGGGTCTAAAGCATGTTTTATGGTATATGGTTATTGAACACTGAGAACAGTCTTCCTCGCCAGTTGGAGGGCACTGTGACATCCCCCAATTAACAGTTTTTCTTTGTAAATAAATTTTAATCAGTTAAAGGGCTAAGAGAAAGGGACAACAATTCCAGATAGCTTGGGGAGGGATATTCGTTTGTGAATGGGTTTTTTTAAATAACATCTCTAGTTGTTCGAGCCATTTTAAATGGGTTGAATATGTACTAAATTTAATTGAAAGGAAGAGGGCAAGTCCAAGTGTCCCCTAGCCATAACAACAAGAAAGAGGTGGAAAAAAATTTAAAGACAAGCATGGGTTGCACTATGAAAAGGGTTGAATAACGTGGAAATAAGGAGGAGTAGGTGCATACACAGAAGTCGGAGAACAAAGTATCACTCATTCTCTCTCACATGCATGGATAGTGGAAAAAGGAAGAACACATTTTCATTACCATCAGGTGGATACACACAGGACGAAAAAATAAGAGGGGATCAATTAAGAATGTTGTAAGAAAAAATTCCCTAAGGGTGGGGGTGAGAAAATAGAGATGAGTGGACTGCTTGTAGGGATGGAGAACCCACTAGAAACTTGTGGATTGAATAACCTACACGTTTTGAAAGATTCAATCAAGTTCTTATGATCATTGTTGAACCACCAGGAGTTGCCTTGTGACTGAAGCTCTCATTCTTGACTCACTGATGAACCACCGAGAATGGTGATATTTTACCCATCAACAACTTATACACTAATGCAAGTTCCTTGATGTGGACTCGCTTCCCCTGAATGCAAGTTGGAAGCTCTTTCTGTTGTCATTTCCGGGCATGGATGTGATAATTCCTGAAAATATTGAGTGATAAGATTTGAAGCTGGTGGTTAAAGGTAGTGCGTTCCTCTGGCATCTTTCATATGCTATTATTTTGTTTGAAATTCCTCAAAATCACTCCACTTAGACATCTGAATCAAGGTTGAAAACTGCAAGTAATTGTGGGTATAGCATGTGTATGGTTGGGTGGAGAGTTAAAGTCCCACTCTTAGTTTCCATATCTCTTATAAGATAAATATACACCTATTTTATATGTTTTTTCCTCTTATGTCTATTTTTATTGTGTTGAAACAATACAATGTTAAAGATGGGGGTATGTTTTTTCCTCTTATGTCTATGTTTATTTTGTTGAAACAATACAATGTAAATTATGGGGGTATTATTTCCTGTATGAACAAGAATTCCACTATTTTATGTACATGTTTTATGGAATTGATTTTTTTCCTGTCAAATGGCTCATTATTCATGGATGTGATAGTATTGAAATAACTTAATCCTACATGGATATCAAGATATTGAAATCTTTGTAGATGGGTAAATTATTTATATTTTACTATTGGTATATTTGGCCTCTAGGTTATGGACTAGCACATGTTGATAACGAGGAATGTATAATTCATACATTGAAACGTTATTGATTTTTTTTCCTTTATAAATGGTTATTTCTATAAATGTCCTAAGTTTGTGGATTGGTCTGTATGACCTACGTGAAAAATTGTGGATAACCTTTATGGATTAAATAATTGACTATAAGAAAATAAAATAATGAGGCCAATAGGTCCATCTTTCTAAGTTGTTGTCTTGGGTGGATGGAATTCATATATTATAAATCTAGTCAATAGATATTCACCAAAATCGTAATGAAGGGCTCAAGGGCCAATTGTTGCATACACTCTACAAGAGGAATTTTCACTCATTCAAAAAATCATTTCCATGGCTGTTCTCCCTTGGTCACATGAAGAACCATGTGACTAGAAGTGAGGGAGCTAGGTCTAAGCTCCAAGCCCCGCTAAATGGTTTAGTTCTCATGGTAATAGCTTGAGCTGTGGAGCAATGGAGTCATTTTGGGGATGGATTATCCTACACAGAGACTATCATCAAGAGGGCGGGTCACATGGTGCATGTGACCTAGGATGGAATTATTTGGAGAATGCGTAGATCAATAGTGGATAATAAATTCCAACGGTTGGTTGGAATCCAAAATCAGACCCCCCCCCCTCCTCTATATAAAATGAGGTTAGGCCCCCATATACAGTTGATTGGGTGGAGCCATTGGATTCAAGTGTAAAAAATAGTAACGAAACCATGAATGTGTATCCACTGGTGACATCACATAGAGGAGGGGAGTCTGCTATCAAATTAGAACCATAAAATTCTTGACTTCTCTTTGTTTTCAAATAAATATGTTTTCAACTGGTGACCTCACCCTGATCCTCATACCCTAGATATTTTGGATGGATCACCACATAGAACCATTCGGGTTAAGGTCCCAAGATGGTGTGGTTTGTGGGCCTGTTTAGTGAGACAATCGTTGTGTGGTGTGAAAGTGTTGGTGGATGGGAAAAGGGGTTGTCAAGTGTTAACATGAGTACTGTAATGCCAAGTATCCCAGAACATCATCCTCGAAATTTCAATGGGGACAAGTGTTCAGATATGTTGGGATTTAACTCTTGGGGTGATGTGGCCATGGATGGCCCATACCTGTGTCCATTTGAAAAAATATTTATATATGTGTGTGTATGGGCTGGACCACGTCGACCATAGAAAGAGGATTAATATGTGACCCTGTTATGAATAAGTGAGAAATTGTGTGTAATTACAACATGGGTGGTGACATGGCAGATAACTTGGGTAGTGACCACGTGTGCACCACATGGAAGATAAAATGACATGTCATTGTTTGATAGGCTAGCTTTAAATGGAAACATCTTTTGATAAAAATGTTAAATTGAGGAAAATTTTATATCATTGGAAAGGTCTCAATGAGAAGAACACAATGGCATTATCCATTTTACTTTTTAAGTAAGTCAGAAAAGGTCAAAAAATTTGAAACCAATTTCCATGACTGGACCTTAGAGATTGGGTCAACATAGTAACTACCTTCTTTTAACCTTATTTTGGGTTGGGGTTAGTTGGGGGTTTGTTACATTGATCATATAGCAATTGTACATATTGTAAATTTTTCTTCATCCATAAGAGTTGAGTGCAACAAGAAGTTGTTGTTATATATTATTCTTTAGTAGCAGAGACATAAATTGAGGCTTACTTATTGCTCAATCATGAAACAAGATATACAAAAAGAAATAAAGACAGCTAGTACTGATATTTCTATCATTTATATCACCTTCCCAATGCACATTAGTAAAAAACATTAGTGGAATTTTTTTTCCTCTAGGGTACCAATGTCCATAGTCCTTGGCTACTCTTAGATGTTTTAGAATCCTCTTCGCTTCTAGGAGATGACTTTGTCTAGGGGTTTCTTGAAATATTCCCAAAATACCAACTGTATGCATGATTTCTGGTCTTGAGGTTGTCAAATATAAGAGGCTTCTAATACTAGATCTATATAAAGTATGATTCCCCTCTAGTGATTCATCAATATTATTGAGTTTGCAACTTGTAACCATTGGAGTACTTACAAAATAAAATTCCTCCATGCCAAATTTCTTCAAAGCTTCCTTGATATAATTACTTTGGGAGATAAAAAATCCTTTTGAATATTGCGAAATATGCAAACCAAGGAAACAAGAAAGATCTCCAAGCAAAGACATCTCAAATTCGGCCTTCATATCAGCTGCAAGCTGGCATGTTAGCTGATGTGAGTAACTAGAAAAAATAATATCATCATCATAGAAAACGACCACTAAAAAATTTCCATCATTAGATTTCATAAACAATTTACTATCAATTTCACCTCTTTTAAAACCACACTTGAGAATATAATCATCGAACTTCGAATACAAATCCCATGAGTTTGGTTGAGACCATACAAGGCTATTTTTAGCTTGCAAAAATAGTCATGTTTATTTGATAGATGAAAACCATCATGCTACTCAATATAAACTTCCTCCTATGATTCTCCATTTAAAAGCTAGATTTGACATCCATTTCATATATCTTTAATTTCTTGAAACTTGCAAAATCCAAGAACATGCAAATTTCCTCTGATCGAGCAATTGGAGAAAAGGAATCATCAAAATATAAAAATTTAATTTGTGCATAGCCCTTTCAAACTAAAATTGCTTTGTTCCTTACCAATTTAGCTTATTCATTCAATTTGTTACTGAATACCCATTTTGTGTCGATCACATTCTTGTTTGTTGGTCTTGGAACAAGCTCCCATGTCTGGTTTTTCTCAATATGATCAAGTTCTTCATTCATGGCTTTTAACCAATTGTCATATTGGATGCCTTGAGAAAAATCCTTTGGTTCCATAAAAGATAACAAAGATACACGTGCTTGAGTAGGGGTATTTAACAATATTCTTCACGTTTGCACACATATATTGAAGTCACAACCAATTTGGTCTTTTAGGTGGTGTTTTTTTAACATACCTTGCAGGATATTGGGATTGTACACTAAAGGGTTCTTCAATATATTCATTTGAAAATGGCTCATCATACTTCTCATCATTTTTTACTAGATTACTGGAGTTTATATTTACTGTATTGTTGTATTCAATCTCAATGTGCTCATCAACTTTAACATCAATGCAAACAATTATTCTCCTTGCATTTTTATTGTAGCATTTATATCCCTTTCTATTCTAAGAATATCCAAGAAAAATACATGCCTCAACTCTTGCACGAACTTTCCAAGATTTTCATTATTCTTCTTGATATAACACTTGCTTCCAAACACTCTGAAATGATTGAGTGTAGCACGTCAGACATACCAAATCTCATATCATTGTTTGGTCTAAAGTGTTTTTTGTTTAAAATCACAATTTTTGTGTGAATGGATTCAACCCAAAATATATATTGTGTGTTTACATATATATATATATATATATATATATATATATATATATATATATATATATATATATATATATATTCCATGAATGCTCTAGCCAATTCCTGAACTAATCTATGGCTCTCTATGTTACACCATTCTATTGTGGAGGCCCTACTATGGTAAACTTAGTTTTGATTCAATGTAGCTTGCAAAAATCATCAAACCCTTTTGCTGTAAACTCACCTCCATTATTATACCTTATGAATTGTATTTTACAGTCTATCTCATTTTTAGCCACGACCTTAAAGTTTTTAGACTTATCAAGGGCCTCTAAATTTTTTATCATAAATTATAACCACATCATTTTGGTGAAATCATTAATGATAAGCATGAAATCCAGTTTACATAAGGTTGTGTTAGCTCTTTAAGGACCACATAATTCCATATATATCAATTGCAATGGTCTATTTGATGAATTCCGCTTGGACTTGAATGTTACTCAAACTTGTTTTCCAATCTAACAGGGCTTGCAAATCACGTTCTATGTATTTGAAAGCTTTGGAAGATATCTAACATCATTCTTCTTGCCAAATTTCAAAACCTAATCAAAGTTCAGATGTCCTAACCTTTGATGCCACAACTATATCTCATATTTATTTGAGAAACATCACCTCTCGGTATTTTCTTTTAGCACATAGATATTATTTCTTGTCCTAACAACTTAAACTACTATTTATCCAATTCCCGCAGACTTTACTTGAAATTTTTTAGCTTTAAATAAAAAATCATAGCCTTTCTCACACATCTAAGACACACTTAGTAAATTATATTTCATCCCATCAATAAACAACACATCCTTCAATTTACCTTTTCCATTAGCTAGGACGAAAACTCCTTTACCAACAATATTACCATGTTCGTTTTTCATAAAGGTTACATTACCTTTGTGGACTAGTTTCCGTGGCAAATTTTTTTTTTTATATCTTGACATGTGCCTAAAATAACTATTGTCAACATAGAAAAGGATTCCTTCATTCTAATAATATAAAACCACATTACAATTCTATGTGATTTATTTTCCCTTCTAGAACATAGGTTTCTGGCTTTTTTTCTTGATTTTTGGATCAATCCTTTTATTTCTAAGTCTTCAACTAGTTTCTCTATGGCGAAAATTTTGACATATATAACATTGAATAAAAATTATGAAAGGAGAGAATGGATTATTGTACCTGGGTTTGCTCATCCTTTTCTTGAAAAATTGGTTATTTGGCTAATAATTTCTTTTTAATGCTAAAAAATGAAACAAGGTCTTGGAGAAAATATCCTTGTCTTGTGTCAAGCTCATTAAAAATTGAAACAAGGTATCATGAGAATAGTTATTTTCTTATGTCAATCTTGTTAAAAAATGAAACAAATCCCCTTCCAATTCATGTCTTTGATTAGATTTCATAAATTTCTAGTCGAGTATTTCATTTGATCTTATGAATGAACCTTAATTCCTTCCAAGTGTTGGTAACTAGTAGTCTTCTTAAGTGAAGGAAATGAAGCTTTGGGGGCATGTACCTCGAATTGAGTCATTATGTTGGGGGCATGCAAAATTATTTCAAGCATAGTTTTTTCTCTATTTCAAGGTTGTGTAAAAAATGAAACCAATTTCAATCATAGTTTCCAATTTTTCAAGATTGGGTAAAAATGAAACCATTCTCATCCTAACCCCCGTGATTGCCATTTTTGTCAGCCTGCTTATGCCAGATGAGCCTTGGTTTTTTCATTCCATTGTCACTATCTACTTGTTTGATCGTACTTTTTCACTTGGTCTTTTTATGCTTTCCTAAGGAACCATTGCGATGAGTTGTATTCTTATCCAACCTCTTGACCTTTGCATGTTTTCAGGAGTTCCATCATGACTGGAGCTAGTTGCTATCCTTTTATACCACTTATTCCTCCAAGAGGAGTTATATTTCATCTCTTTTTGAGACTCCCAAAATATGAAAATATTGTGGAGCACTTGTATTTTTGAACTCGTTAATGTAAATGAAAAGAGATCTACTCATTATAACTTTAACCCTTCTCTGGACTGGGATAGACTAATTATGAAAAATGAATACATTAGTTTATCATGGCTAAGAGGTTCTCTTGGGTATTTTTTTCTACCTTTTTCAGACTTAAGGGACTATCTATGAAAAGGAACCTTTCGAGATTTATTTTTCACCTCTTTTTCAAACTCTCTAAAAATGAAAAACATGTCGATTTTTACCTCCATTCGACTCATAAAAACATAAAACTGTGATGGAATATTCAAACATGATGAGACTAAATGATTCCTTCTCAGGGTTCGTTAAACATACTCGGAGGGATTCATCTGAAGGATTAAATTACATAGCAAACATATGTTATCCTCCTCAATATTGATAAAGAATAAAGAGGTACTAACAAATATCATTGGGAAAATTTGGAAAATAGGGTACTCCATTTTCTAATGGCATCTACTCACTCTTGAACATGACACTCTTCCACTTCATCATCATGGTTTTAGGGTTTGGAAATATTCTTGTCTTTTGGTTCATCATACCATATCAAAGCCTCCATTTTAGATTTTGGGTCAATGTTGCCAACTCCATTCAGTGTCACTTATATGTTCAAGAGAATTCATTCAGTCAATATCTGCTACAATACTCTTAAGCCTTCATTACGTCTCTATCGTTCCTGATCCATTTTTGTATCATCATCATTTTGTCTCAAATCATGATACTCGGTTTGGGTCATTGATGGGGGATACATCCAGGCCCTCCTTTGATGGGTCACTTCCTATCAACATCTAATCATTATCTAGGAGGTTGACTTAGAAACAACCCTTCGGTACCTTTTTTTCTTGCATACATCAATGGAAACTCTCCTCTCTTTCGGCGATAGGTTTACATCAATGGCCTTCAACCGAAAGATTCAGTGTGGTGTTCAACCTCAACTCATTCATTCACACCATACAAATTTTACTGTATTACCTTGAGAGTCATTAACATCATTGGTGGTTTCTCTTGTGCTTCTTAACGAATTACATCATTCGTTGGTAATCATATGGTGTCTACCATGTTCGACTCCAGCTCATTGATTCACATGCTTATATTTCAAGATTAATACAAAATCACAGATTATGATGGCTATGATCATAAAAAAATCCATACAGTAATGGGTCCATCATTTTTCATCATTGGGCACATTTTTGTATCATTGTACATTTAATTTTAGCTTATGTGATGAGTATGGGCATGCCTCTCTCAACAAATATGTTATGATGTAAATGTATTGTAACAAATGATGATCTCACTGGTTGTCCATGATCTTGACTTGTCACAAGGTAAAGCCCTTCATTCATTAGTTTTCATTTCCAAATTTTCTCTTTAGGGTGCAATATATTATAGGCCATGTTTTCACATCTGGTCAAAATTTATTAAAATGGGATCATTCGCATCCTTTGAACACTTTTTCATCCTCCCTACACAAAGCCCTAAGCATGACTCTCTCAAACCCTTGAGTTTCTTCCTGAAACCACTTCATTTCAGTAATTTTTATGTCCAACACACCCTAGCCCTTCATTGGACAATGTTCACTAGTAGGTTGACCCTCTCTATACCTAAGTTGATCACCAGCAGGTTTCTCATTGTTCGGGCTACGTTGATTCTAGAAATTTAGGAAAAATAAAAATAATCATGAAGCTTACTTTTCCATAAGCTTCCAGGAGCTGTTGTAATTATTTACATTTGATGAAAGGTTAAACTCCTATCCTATCCTACCTTGGATAATCCGTCCCTTATCCGTTGAGCTCATCCTCCCTTCAAGAGTGGATCTCAAGCCTAGATTGGTAAATGGATAAGAACTCTCAACTTACCATCCTCTTCTATATATTTGTAACCATCCACAAGCTAGGGGTTAGATTATGGAGGTTGATCCAGGTGGATATGAGTGGCCACCCACCTATTCCACCTATACCTCCATTCGATTTCATCAGTTTCCTTACTTATAGCAGCATTTACTATTTTTAGAAAATTTTCGGGTTCTAAACTTTCGAAGCAATTTTGACCCCATAAACAGCGTTTTTGAGGTTTGCAGCAGGCCTATAGCTATAGGAAAGGGCTTGCAGCGAAACCTGTAGTACTCGGAGATATATTTTTAGCGATATATAATAAGTGCCAAATGGATATAATATGACAAAGTTACGACCATGGGATGTTGGCTTCCAAACTAACCCCAACGTGGCCCATAAACTCTTGGTGTTCCATATCCTAGTGTTAGGGTTTTGGTTCTTTAGGGTTTTCCCATGTTGTTCAATAATAAAAAGGCCCTTGAGCCTCATTGTAACATAGTCCATATGCATGTAGCCGCCACATATATTCTCAAAAATAAGCTACCATCGCTCGATCTAGTTTATTTTCTATTATGTCTGTAAGCATTTTTCAGTATTTTATATTAATGAAATGAAGTGTTATTCTTGCTTCATATCTGTAGTTATGTTTATTTCTGTATTTTATTGTATTCCTGCATAAGTTTTAATTAGTGGTATCATAGATGTCTACTCTTTCTCGATTTTTATTTTCATTTCCCTAACGAGGTCGGGATATAAGGAGTTAGGGCTCGATCTGGTTGAACCTTTGCAAGATCAACCTCGACAACCCTGATGGCATCCCATGGAGGAAGAAAAGAAATATGAGCGGCTAGGATATCCTATCGAAATATTGCTCGAGGAGGTCCTTGAGAAACAAAGGAATGTGATGATGGATAAAATTTCCCATATCCTTCAACGGCTACCCACCGGGAGCACACCTTCATTTAGTAGCCACGCTAGAGGAGCCACTCGTTTTAAGGTACCAGTAAACTTTGACATTCCCATATTTTAGTGTCAAATAGATGCAGATGCCATAGATATATGGTTTAATCTATTAGAATAATATTTTTTGGTTCATGACTTTTCTATTCAGGAAAATATTACTTTTGCACTCAAAGTCATCCCCCATGTCAACGACTGGTGGGAATCCTATTGTGGGCAAAAGGACGAGAGGAAAACATCCCTATTCTCAGCCACACCCACTTGGAATTCTTTTAGTGACAACATTAAAAAAAAATATTATCTCATGGAGAGATATGATGACAAGTACATATAATGGAGTATGCTGCGGCAACAAAGGTATCAATATGTGCATGAGGTGACGAATTTGTTCCATACACTGCACACAAAATTAGGTAGAAAATATTAATAGAAACATTTGGTGTTGAAATACTGTAGTTTCATGCACAGATACATTCAGGAGGAAATGAAGTTCCTTGACATATCCTCTCTTGGTACAACACACTGGTATGCTGCCAAGATTTATTAGGAATTCAAACAAGAGAAGCAAGGCTTTGGATCTGGGAATCAAAAGCAACAGAAAGGCACCCCCAAACTGCAAAAAAAAAGGTCAAGGCCAAGGTGGGGCGACCCCATACAACTCGCCAAAACCACAAGAGAATAAAAACACTGCAAAGCCAAAGAAGAACACAAGAAAGTTGTGTGATTTAAATAGGAGCTCCACTCACAACATAAGTGAGTGTCGAGAAAAGAAATCACTCATGGCCAAGCTGAAGGCTTTTGAATGAGATGCATGTTCTAAATCTAAGTTATAAACTGACAACGGGACTGACAAAGGGAAGCATAATATTGACGTAGAGCCCAATGCCATTGTTTCCACCACCAAGATCCAGAAGGAGGAACCCAAAGTTTCAGAGGAGCGGGAGCACCTCTTCCACTACCAGATGTCTTTGAAGGGTTCCCTGCTTCATTTCATTATCTACAACGAGAGAAAAAAGAACCTCATTTCAACAAACTTCATGAAACAGTTGGGCCTACCAACCACAACACACCCACAGTCGTACACTATCGGGATACTTCACCAAGGGAGGGATCTTAGCGTCAACCAGTAGTGTCACCTTCCCTACAACACCAAGCCCTTCATGGATGAGGTATTATGTTATATTTCTCTTGTTGATTTATGTGATGTATTATTAGGCCAAACATACCTGTGGAAGCGACATGTTATGTATGAGTCCATTCCTCGGACTGTTATTGTTATTTTTGGCAATAAGTTGTACAGGATACCGAAGGTAGCACCACCTACCACCATTTCTTTGGTCACTGCAAAACAATGCAGTAAGATCATTTCCAAAACTAGGAAATTTGTTTTCATGATGATCAACCCTCAGGGAAAGAATAATTTTGTATCCATGACCTCCAGAAATGGATCCTCCACACAACAACAATATATGGACAAGGTTGTGGAGGAGTACGGGGAAATCTTCACCTCACCCATAGGGGTAACTCTACATTGTAAAGTCAAGCAGTCCATCAATATGACCCCAGAAGTGCCACTACCGAACAGACCAATTTATCTATGCTTGTTCTGGAGGATGACAAAATCAAGAGGCATATTTAGGAGCTATTGTGGAAAGGTCACATACGGCTGATTTCATTGCCATGTGGGAGCCCGATTGTGTTGGTGCAAAAGAAGGATGGGACATGGAGACTCTCTATTGACTATTGGGTGAACAAGATCACTGTCGAGAATAGGTATCTGATCTCGAGGACTGACAACCTTCTGAACTAACTCAAGGGGAAAAATATTTCAACAAGATCTACTTGAAGTCTGAGTATCAACAGGTACCAATTGAACCCTCCAATGTGTGGAATATTACCCTCAAAGATAAGGAGGGCCTTTTTCAATGCCTGGTCATGCCTTTTAGGTTGACAAATATTCCCACAACCTTCCTGAGGCTGATGGATGACATATTGAAACCATTAACCAACTCATTCGTGGTGGTGTATTTGGATGACATCCTAATATTGAGCCAGAGTTTGGAAGAGTACCTCCACCACATTTGATAGTTCCTCCAAACACCGCGGCAACACAAGTTGTGTACCAATTTAGAGAAATGAACTTTTGGCATGACTCAGGTTTAATATCTAGGATACATTGTTGATTAATGGGGGGTTCATGTGGACCCAACCAAGATCTAGGTCATTCGGGATTAGCCAACCCCAACCATGCTAACAGAGCTCCACATATTTCTTGGTCTTACAAATTTCTACCACAGGTTCATGTTGTGATTATCTCATATCACTTGGACTTTGAGTCAAGTTGCCAAGATAGGAGCGAAAGAAAATTTATTTTTGTTTGAATCTCAATAGAAGGAATTCACAGAGTTGAAGCATCGCCTCTGCTCTGAACCAGTGCTCACATTCCCAGACTTGCAGTAGCCATTTGAGATCGAGACAAATGATTCTTACTATGATATTGGGGCAGTACTTTTTCAGTAGGGGCATCCAATGGCATACCACACTGAGACACTTTCATACACAATAAGGAAGTATCCCACCTATGACATAGAAATGTATTCCATTCTGTAGGTTTGTCGACAATGGAAGCATTAAATTTTGGTGAAGGAAATGGTCATCCACATAGATCGCCAACCCCTACATTTCATACAAAAACATGGGAAGTTGCAGAATGATCACCATCATAAATGGCCCACATACCTACAATAGTTCCAATTGAACATCAAGTACAAGAAGGGAGGCACCAATAACATTGCAGAGTTCCTTAGCTAATTGCAGATCGTGGTGCTAACCACTGTGCTTGACTCTTGTGGGCATGGAACTTCAGGTTGGCCACATCTCTACAAAAGTAATCTAAAATTCACTGACACATACCATACACTCCTAGAGGGTAATAAATTTCCAAAATTTCACCTCCAAGATGCATTGTTATACCACATGGGACACCTTTTTTTCCTTCAAGAGAGTGTGCCAAGATGGTTTGGGAAGCACACTACAATCAGGTCTTTGGACATTTCAGGGTTGAGAAAACAGTGGTAGTATTTCAAAAGTATTTATATTGGTCGAGCCTTTGACATGATGTTGGGAAGTACATCAGATCCTGCAATACCTGTGCCATTTGCAAACTCACCATCAAGAAGCAAGGCCATTATACTCCTATGCCTACCCATGTTCGACCTTGGGAATTCATAAGCATGGCAACGACTATTTTTTTGTGGTCATCGACAGATTCTTTAAAATGGAAATTATGATGGGCTGCAAGAAGAATATCATAGCAGAAGCCACTGCTAAACTCTTCTTTGAATGAGTGTGGGTACACTTCGGGATCCCACAATCCATTATCTCAGATCAAGATGGCAGGTTGATAAGTATATTTTGGTCAATATTTGGTCAATGTTGGACACCAAGCTCACTAAGTCGACATCTTTCCACCCCCAAACTGATGGCTAAACAAAGTCCGTCAACAAGATGATCATACAAATTTTGTGTATGTACAACTCGAAGCATCCACACACATGGGATGAAAGGGTCCCCTATGTCCAACAAAACTATAATCAGGCTGTCCAAAACTCAACTATCCACAACCCCTTTTAGGTGGGCCTGGGATTCCAACCACTATGTCCCATTGATGTGGCCATACCATTTGCAGCTACTCAGGAAAATTTGACTCATGTTCAGTATGAAGCCGACAAGGAGAACAAATTAATTGAGCACATTCAACACATCTGCCAATAGGAGCGTGAAATATTGGATGGATCTAATGCTAAGTACAAGTAGTGACATGATCAGCATCAGGTGCCACAAAATTTCCAGGTGAGCGACAAAGTTTGGCTAAATTTGCAGAAGGAGTGCCTCACTCGGCCCCATCACAAGCTTTTCCCACTTTTATATGGGCAATACACCATCACCAAGGTGGTAGGGGACAATGCCTTCAAGCTTAGTATTTCACCATTCCTTAGCCTACACCGAGTGTTCAATGTGGACCGCCTTCGACCCTACTTTCCACCATTGTTGGAAACATCTGACATTGCAAAACAACTCACACAAATAGTGTTAAACCCATAGTGCGTGTAACAAAAAAAAACTTATCGGATCATGGAAACACAGATCAAGGACACCCACTAGCAAATAATATAGCTATATCAAGTTGTCAAAGCAGACCACCTCCTTCACCAGGGCAAGTGGTTCACTAGGGAACCAGTCTGGTACATCAATCCCCCAACAAACACTCTACGTGGTTAGCTCAAACCATATACTTCTTTGACACTGGTACAACCTTTCGCTATGACCCCTCCCTTTGCTTTAGTGCCACAGCCACCTCAACATGAACCTAGTCCTATTGCGAAAGCATATGGTGAGGGGGGGAAGCCAAAAAGAAGGAACCTAATGACAAGGACCCCCAAATAACTCCTTCTACTCCTAAGCATCCAAAGCAGTCACCTTTGTGTGCTTTGTGTGATGTTGTTAGGCATGCCACCCATAATTTTCCTAATCTTCCACATCTCAAAAATGTGGTCAATGAGACGTTTCCTGAATCTGACATCCCGAATGTCCATGTTACCTTACCTGATTCAGCGAAGAAAATAATTCATTGCACGCAAACTACCCCTATGATTTGTGTCATATTTATGGCCACTATTATCATCTTTGTCCCTGTCTCGAAGAATTTTGCAACACCCTTGAGGAAATTTGCAAAATAGAGGCCACTCATAGTGGATCGTATGAGTTCTACTTCAGTAGAACCGAAGGACATTTTTGCACCCATTGTGATACCTCCCCCCGATGTTGAGAAGAAAAAATCTTCAGTCGATATTCTATATCTGTCATCATCCATGATATCCACAGTGGAAGACCCCTCTGGGGCACCCCCTTCTGCTTCCGTCAGACATCTCTCGGTGAACACCTTGGTCTCAAAATTGGTACATGTATAATATACTAGCTCTTTGTCTACCCTCCGTAGCGATGCATATGTGAACGATATCTCTCATTATGATGCGTCATGTAGCCCTGACACATCATGTTGTCTCCCTTTTTCCAGTCCTTCCATATTTTATTCTGACGAAGACATTATGGAAGCCATGACCACCCCTGTCTTTACCTAGGATGATATGCACCATTGTGGGTACTTCCTTCCATAGTAGTCCCATGAATAGTATGTTGTGGAGTATAAATACTTCATCCACGGTGAAGTTGAGTGGTTTAGAGATCCCATTTCTTCACCAGATTCCTTCGAAGAAGGAAATATGTCCAATATCTATCCTACCATTAAAATTAACATTTTCGATAAACCAAGGGTAGAAGAAAACATTACCTTGGGGTCCCATTATGCCCCATAAGGAATTGAGTGTTACACTAAGCTATTCAAGGAATTCTGTGATGTTTTCACCTGATCCTATTCCGACATGCCTAGACTTGATCTCACCATTGTTGAACACCACATCGATAGATGGCCCTATGCCAATCCTATCCATCAAAAGGTGAGACCCGTTAATCGTTCTAGAAAAGAGGCTATCAAAGCTAAAATCGATAAGATAAAGCAAGCTTGTTTTATCTATCCCCTTGAATCCACCACTTGGGTTTCTAACCCGGCTCGCGTTCTCAAGAAACATGGCAACATCCATGTCTGCACTGATTTTTGTGACCTGCGAAAATATTGTCCCAAATACAACTTCCCCACACCATTTATTGACCAAATAATCGATGGGTGTGCCTGGCATGAGATTTTATCCTTTATGGATGGTTTCTCTGGGTATAACCAGATTGTTATCCGCTGAGATGATCAGTTAAAAATTGCATTCATTAGTCCACGGGGAACTTTTTCTTTTAGGGTCATGCCTTTCGGCCTAAAGAATGCCGAAGCCACCTTCCAGTCGGCCATTTCATACTGTTTCCATTATTTGGCTCATATTATCGTTTGCTACCTTGATGACCTCATTTCTCGTTCTAGGCATCGGGCGCAACACATTCATGATTTCCGTACTGTCTTTCTCTGATATCACAAGTATAATATCCATCTCAAATCGTTGAAGTTTGTCTTTTGTGTTCCCTTCGGCTGTCTCTTGGGCTTCATTGTGTCCAAAGATGGTATAAAGCTTGATCCCCTAAAAGTTCAAGCCATTATTGTGCTTCCCATTCCTCAAACCCTACACTAGTCACAAAGCCTTCAAGGCAAAGCCAACTTCCTTCGGCAGTTTGTCCCTGACTATGCCACTTCTACACATGGGTTTCTAAGACTCCTTAGATCTAACATTCCATTTTCTTGGGATGACTATGCTCAATAGTATTTTGATGCCCTGAAACATGCTTTCACTTTTGCTCCCTTGATTTTTCCTCCTAACTTTGTGAGAGATTTCATGCTGTACATCTCAGCCTCCACCCATCCGTTGCTGGGGTCCTTATTCAAGAAAATTACACTCGAAACAAGCATGTTATCTATCATCTCAATAAGAACCTTGTGGGACCCTCTGTGTCCTACATGCATGAAGAGAATTTGGCACTAGACATTGTGTTATCTATCCAAAAACTTTGTCGTTATATCCTTATGCATTCCACCAAGGTCGTGACAAATTCCAACCCTGTGGCTTTCCTATTGAGTCGATAGATCATCAATTGGATGTATGCCCATTGGAGAGTTATCCTTCAGGAGTTTGATCTTGAATTTGTCACACCCAAGAGTAAGAAAGGTTTATCCCTTGCTAAACTCATTTTTCAATTTCCTACTGATATGTGTGACCTACCGATTAACGATGATTTACCTAATGAGCACTTTTTTTCCATTACTTCAGATCATCCTTTGTATGGCGAGATTCTTACCCATCTGCGAACCCAGAATTTCACTTCTCATCTTGATCATGACACTCAACGACTTGTATGACACCAAGCCCCCTACTATCTTCTCATTCGTGACGACCTTTATCATCGCGGTGTTGATTATGTCCTCTGTTGTTGTCTCATACATGTTGAAGCTGAGCAAGTCCTTAATGCCTACCATATCAGCGCTTGTGGTGGCCACCTCTCCGTTTTGGGCTACTGCATAGAAATTCATGGGCACTGGGTATTTTTGGCCTTCTCTCTTTGGTGATTGCATTGCAGTAGTGAAACACTGCTCCAATTTCCAACTATTTAGCCCAAAGGTGCAAGCTCCACCCGCTCCCCTCCATCTTGTCATATCAGACGGTCCCTTCTGTAAGTGGGCCATTGACTTCATGGAGATTCGACCTCCATCCATTGGTAACCACAAGTATATCATAGTGGAGTTTGACTATTTCACCAAATCGTTTGAGGCCATGCGAACGTTCAATAACACGACGGCTACCACAACTCTCCTTTTCTTTAACCATTGTATCGCTCAATTAAAGGTTCTTAAAAGATTGGCGTCTAACCATGGCCAACATTTCAAACATGAGATATGCCATGAGCTATCCTCTTTGTTGGGATTTGACCACCAATATTCATCATCTTATTATCCCCAAGGTAATGGACAAGTTGAAGCAGTCAATAAAATCTTTAAAACTATGCTTCAATGGATAGTGGGAAAGCATAAAACCAACTAGCACCTTATTCTCTTCCCTGCTTTATTGTCCTATAGAAATTCTGTGAAAACCACCACCGTGTTTACTCCTTTCCACCTTGTTTTTGGCGAGGAGGTAGCCTTACCGTGTTGGGAAAAATACTGAGAGGGGGGGGGTGAATCAGTATTTACTGCATATTCAAAACTTTCACTTTTTCTTGCTTTTAAAATGCATACGCTACTTTCCTGAAGCCAACTAGCGTATACACGCGGATATCCTTCATAAAACTCGCGTATACACAGAGATCTAATTATGCCATTAGTTCTTCACTTATATAATTCCATCATTCATTCATTAGATGTTTTATAAATAGTAAACATGTGCGGTAAGAGCAGAATAAATCATCACACAAAGCATCACACATGAACACCAGGATTTTTAGGTGGAAACCCAAGTCGGGAGAAAACCACCGCTGCAGTTGCTCAGCCTTCAATATTTTATTATAGAGAAAACATCTTACAACATATGTGCTGGTGCAGACTCCTACCAGCACGCAGGCACCCACCTGCGGTCGTTTACCAGCCTCTCCTGGAAGGGAGCTCCAACCCCCTGACTCGTTTACCAGCCTCTCCTGGAAGGGAGCTACGACCCCCTGATCTCGTTTACCAGCCTCACCTGGAAGGGAGCTACAACCCCCTGACTGAAGGCTACAACCCTCAGCACCACCTTGGACCACGTTTCATCAATTTTCACACTGGATCCAACAAATTCAATAGAACACCACTTGCAGGCCACATTTCATCATATTTTCATACTGGACCCTTTCCATACTTTTAAGCACAAACATACGTCACCAACAGATATATATCAACACAGATCAGATAGCAGAAACACAGCAAAATAGATCAGATATTTCATACCCCTTGCTTCAGCAAACCCTAGTTTGCATACGCGCTTTCCCTTCACTGATGTCGCGTATATACGCGCTTCCGTCCACACAAACCAGCGTATACCTCAGTGTATATTTTATTGCGCATACGCGCTTTATCTTCGCTGAAGCTGCGTATATACGCGCTTCCTCCGCGGCGAAGTAGCGTATAGATCTTCAATCATTACAGAGCAGCATACTTCATCAGATCAGATATTCAGTTCAGATCTACCCTTTTGCTTTAGACAGATGTTCGCCTAGATGCTCGCCTCATCACGGATCTAAGCCTTCCATAATCAGATCTAACAAATACAAGAGCAATTTCAGATTCTAGATCCTCTTCTTCATCATTGGCATCATACATCTGGATTTCCAGTCATTCAAGTGTAACCCTTTCCCATTCGGATATACTTCATGCAGAAGTATTCATTCAAGCCTCGACTTTCTCTAGCACCCACACTCATGATTCGTACCAATGAATTTCTTCTCCTTATATAGGGTTACCCTCTTTCAATACCATGAGCCCCCTTTTTTCAATACCATGGGGCCAAAGCAATGACCATAAGCTTCCAAAACTACTTAGACGCGGGTCAATTAGGCGGATCATTACCCAATACACTGGGGTCAATACCATGGTGGTTACACCTTGGTTTTGCACTTTTTGAGCGCTTTTTGCCCATACGCGACTTGGCATCGTTATTTTTCCTGCAGGCACTACGCGACTTCCCCTCAGTGCCAATCCGCGTATACAAAGAGACATACCTTTTTCATCATATTTTGGTAGCACATTCTAAATTTTTCTTCATTGCCTTCTCAGTACACACAAGTCCATCAAGTCAAGCATAATCTTCATCAGTATTGCTATCACAGGACAACACATGTCAACTCGTCACATGTCTTCATCTTCATTCATAGGCATGCCATCAAGGACAACATTCTCCTCGCATCATATTTCCCAACAATCTCCCCTTTTGGACTCTGATGGCAACCATGATGGTGGTTTTTGGTTACCACAATGTATAGGTACCTATGTCACTTCCCCAAATATGTCACTCTCCCAAATGTTTGACATCTTTAACTTCTCTTCATTCAAACACCATGTCACATACTCTCCCTTTGACATCAAGGGCAAGGTGCGGATCAAAAACCAACACTCTCCCCCTTTTTCCCTCATATGTGAAGAAATATTCGTGATACCTGATATGTGGCTTTAAAGTGGCCAAGCTTCTCCCCGATTTCATGTCTAATCTTCAAACATATTTATCCACAATGAAGTACATGACTCTCATGAACTTCCTATCACCAAAGACTCATACTTGCATCAATTATCCATCCAAGTGGATTACAGACATAAGAGATCTCAACTACCTGCAAATCCAAGTGGGTTTACAAATTTGACTCAGCCCTACCCAACCAAGTGGGTTTACAAATTAGACAAGTCTCCACATGACTCGAATATTACAATCTTACATCATGGGTCTCAACATGACTTTTTCATCAAACTGACAAATATAACTTTAAGACCAACACCAGTAAAGTCCTCAAGAAAGAGAACATATATCGTAACCATCATAATGCCAACACTGCATTATACTTAACAACGTTAATGCTCCTCCGAACTGTGCATCCACAATCTTTTCCAAATGACTGCAAGGCTCCCCCTTAGTTTGTGCATCTAAAAACTTCCACCAACAAATAATCACAGGCACTCTTCATCAAAACATTAGAAACAAGACTATGAGAACTGAACACCACGGAGATACCAAACAATATCGAGATACCAAATGCAAAGACCTGAGCACTGTGTCTAAGAGGAGCCTGAATCCAACCAAAAATTTGTCAAGAATCGTACATACGCGGCTTCCTCTCAGGCATGCATCGAAAGACCCACGTACATACGCTCGTGTATCGTGAGGACCACGTATCCAAAGTCACCTTCTAAAATTTATGCATTTGTTCTTTTTGATCGACGTAGAACATCTAAATTTTCCCGCTCTGTCTTAGATGCTCGAACGCTTCGCCCGGGAAGAGGTTTTGGTAAAGATATCAAGAAATTGTTCCTTGGAGGTAACATACTCCAACTTCACTTTTGCTCGAAGCACTTGTTCACGTAGGAAATGATATTTGATGGGAATGTGCAAAGTTGGTTTTCTAATGCACAATAAGATTCTTTTGAGATATCGATGGCACTTGTATTATCACACGAATGGAGATAGGAGTTGCAGCATTTGATCCGAAAATCTCTGCAAGGTTTGCATCATCCATAGGAGTTGAGGCAACAAGATGCTAGCAGCCGACATACTCTACTTCAAACTGTTGATAAGGGCAACATAATTTTGCTTCTGTCGAACCACAAGATACTAACCGGGGCTCCCATGTAAAAATGCACCACCACTAGTGCGTTTTCTCAAAGTCATCAACACTTCCTTAAACCCCAATCGCACTCAGTGTAAGCATGAAGAGTAAGATCAGCATCCTTTGGATACCATGCAGACCAAAGTCTTGAGTTCCTTGTAGATATTTGAATATCCTTTGATGACATTTCGAAGGGGAGACTCTTTTTTGGATTAGCTTGGAATCGCTCCAACAATCCCAACAAAGATGCATAATGTCCGGTCCCGGGTCCCAAAGGAGATAAAGTAGCTTCTTCAATCATCTATCCAGTAGCTCTAGGTTGATTCACGATGCGGGAGAATCATCATTAGAACCCAGACCGCATCCGCGTTATCATTGGTGTACTTACAGTGCTCAGCATTCTTCCATGCCATACTTCTTGCTAATTTGCTTAAGATATTTTGCTTGTCAGATAGAAATATACCATTCATAGATTGATGCACTTTGCAAGCCAAGAAAAATGTTAGTTCCTCAAGTAAAGACATTTCAAATTTTTTGTCATAGATGATACAAATTTTGACTCATAGATTCTTCGTTACTCCCAAAAATGATATCATCAACATATACAACTACAATCAATAGTTTATCATTTTCTAACTCTTTGTGTATATGTTGCTATCAGTCGAACTCTTTGAAAATCCTTGTTGATGAAGATATTTGTCAGACGATAATCACTAAGCTCCTTGGAGCTTGTTTCCGAGTCCACACAGGAGGCCTTTTTAAGTCCACAAACAAGATTATTCATCATTTCCAAAATGAATCCTTCCTGTTGTTTCCATATATACTTCTTCTTCTAGATCACCATTAAGAAAAGCAGATTTTTAACATCCATTTGATAAACTTGATTCGTTAGATAGCTTGAGAAAGCAAGAAAACATTCTTATGGCTTCAAGTCTAGCTATCGTGGAGCAAAAGTTTCTTCAAAGTCTACAATTCTTCTGTTAGAGTATACCCTTTGCAAACCAAATCCCTAGCTTTCTGTTTCTTACAACATCCCCATTCTCATTTAACTTGTTCTTGAAGATCCATTTAGTCTCCAATGACATTTTTATCATGAGGTCTTGTACCAAATCCAAAGTGTCATCTCTTTTTCAATTTTGCTCAATTTCTTCATCCATGGCATTATTCCAACATTCATATTTGCTAGCTTTCATTGACATTGTGTGGTTCAATTGTGGATAGAAGTGCCAAATTACTAGAAGATCCCGCGAAGAGTTCTCCTTGTTCAGTACACTCGATTCCTTGTCTCCCAAAATTTGAGATCCGTGATGATTATTTTAGAACATATCCGGATGTGAGCTTTTTCAGTACAGATCATTTTCAGGTTCTTCATTGGATTCGATCGCCTATATCATTTCCATCCCGATGTAGAAGGCCATATGTTGCTATCATCTTCTTTCCGTTGTTTGTTTTTCTTCTTTAGAAGTCATACAGGAGACTCATCAATAACAACATCAATACATCTTTCAACAACCTTTTGAAGCTCTCTTATTGTAACATGTGATAATGCTTTTGCTTGAAGAAGAGTAACCAAGAAGTATCCTTCATCCGATCTAGGTTCAAACTCTGACAAGCTTTTCTCATCATTATTTTTGATAAAGTATTCACTTCCAAAAAACTTTAAAATGCTTTTACAGTTGGGAGACTTACCATACCAGTAGTTCATATGGAGTTTTGTCACTATTTACCTCGAACATGAGCTTTATTGAGAATGTTAACTCGTCGATGCGTGCCGCCTTTCACTCGAACATGTCGTGAAACATTAGAGCTCATCATCATAGCTCTAGCCATTTGAACAATTGTTCTATTCATTCTTTCCGCTACACCATTTTAAGTGTGGAGTGCTCACACATAGAATTGTCTTTTTAATGCCATGTTGTTCACAAAATTCAAAGAATTCATTTGATGAATATTCTCCACCTCGATCAGTATCTAAGACACTTGACTGAATCCAATTCATTTTCTACTGCAGAGCTTTCTGAACTCTCTTTGAAATTCTTTCAAAAGCTTTCCATCTTTGGTGTTTAATAAATGCGATCTCACACATTCTCGGGAGTAGTCATCGAGTAAATAGTATATAGTATTCTTCCCCCACGTAATGACCTTTTCCTCATAGGTCCATCGAGATGTCAGCGATGAATGAGTTCGAAGAGGCTTACTTCGATGATCCTTCTTTCTAACATTAAATCTGAACTCTAGTCCGCTACCAAATTGACAAGATTTGCATATGGTATTTTCTCGAAGATTGACCTTGGGAACGATCACGCTAACAGCCTTGAAGTCTATTTGCTTTGTTGATTTGAGAGAAACTCGTATGCCCTGTACCTTTCCATGCCATAGCCAATTTTTCCAAGACTCGCATCAAGTAACATTGATCTATGCGCGTTTAGTACATACAAAGTTGCTTGGATTTCTTTTTCCTTTATAATCGCATTGACTCGTATCAAGATCACGAACTATACATTCTTTGGAAATCGCAAGACCACTTCTGCCTCCTGATCACACATTTGGCTAACACTTAACAAAGTTATGCCTTAATCCATCCACATACATGACATCTTAGCCTTCACCTTTTCTTTTTAGAAATACCGACCCTTTTCTTTAATTACAGTCAGGAGTATCATTTCCAAAAGTAACTTTTCTTTTCTTTTTCTAGAGCATTATAAGTATGAAGTTTGCTTTTGTACATCTGTCATGTCTTTGGAGCACCCACTATCGATGTACCATTGATTTTCTTCACCTTTCCCGCAAATAATGCTATCCCACAATTTTCAACCGGCGGTTCTTTCTTCTTCCACACTTTGGAGCTTGAGGAACATGTTCTTTAGGGTCGGATCTTGTTCCCTCGCATCTCGCATTCTTCTATGGCCAAAGTTATTGCAATAAGTACATTCGACTTCACTTTGAAGAGGAGAAAAAATTGTTATAGGTATTCTTCTTTTGGTCTACAGTATCCAACCTTTTCTTTTCTTGCTTCTCCTTGTCATGATGGTATTATATGCCACACATTGAATAGCTGCTTTATGACCAAAATTGTGACAAGTGAAACATTGCCCATTGAAGTAGAAATTTCTCGCGAGATCATGGAATCTTCTATTTGAGTTTGACCTGGTTGGTTGTAGAGTCTTTTGAAAGCTATCCTCGTTAGTGTTCCTTGAATTGAGATGGTCCTTCTTTCCCCGTAGAGATCCTCTATTCCCTTGCCGAGTGGCTGAATGGTAACAACTCAACTTGTGAATCGTCTTTTAGATAGTTTGCGTGCTGAAGTTTGAGAAGATTTCTCCCAGTATATCCCGAAACTGTGTCTTTATAAGAGGAGAACGTTGTACCTTGATAATCTCATCTAAGGTTTCGCATCCTTTAGCAAATCTAAGATCTCAAGGTCTTTTCTTTCTACTTCTTTTTCTTTTGAATTACCACTTTCACATTCTAGCTTTTCAATATGTTTCTTTGCTTCTTCAAGCCGTTTCAGAGCCAGCCCTCTCGATCACCTTTTGTTCTTCTAAGAGAATTTTGCAATCTTCTAAGCGAAGTTTGAGTTGATTATTTTCTCTTCAAGAAAAATCATTTTCCTCTAGAGCATCCATAAACATATCCTTTCTCCCTTTTTGTTCAAAGGCCATGAGAAGTCTAAGATCTTTCTTCACAATCTTCCTCACTATTAGATGACCCATCACTATCTTCATTAGTATAGTAACTTTTCTTAGAGCTAGATCTCGGTTTATTCCTTCTAACAACTTTTTTCCTTTATAAGGACATTTTTGGCATACAATGACCAACTTTTCCACACTCAAAGCATTTGAAGGGAGGCTTACACTTTTCTTGAATCTTCCGCTGCCTAGTTGGAGTTTTCTTACTTAAATTTGCTCTCTCTCTTCATCGGAAATATAGTCGGATTCTTTGACAACTTCCTTTCCTTTTCCCTTTTTGTAGAAGCCTTTCAAAATGCAGCTCTTTCTCTACTTCGAGAAGGACCTCCCTTGTCTCATTTCAAAAGCAAGTCAAGAGTCCCATGTAATTGAACAATAGTAAGAGTTTGCGGATCTTGCCTTTCTTCAATAGACGTGAGACTTTAGAGTCAAATTTTGGAGTCAAGGATCTTAAGACTTTTTCAAATCCGCAGTAGTACTGCATTGTAGTTTCACCCAAATTTCTCATTCGCTGATTGACAACATCATCTAGACGAAGGAAGAAATCGGGCAACACTTTCATCACTATGCATCTTCAAACTTTCATATTCAATTCTAAGAGTTTGGAGTTTTGCATTTTTTACCTTGTATCTCCTTCATAGCTCGTAATGATTTTGTCCCATATATCTTTTTGGTTGAATGTAAATGCATCACTTTAGCAAATTTCTATTCGTGACATGCTTCCCAAAGAAACATTTTCATCGCTTTTGGCATTGGTTTGCATACTTCTTTCTTTCTTCGTTGCATCAAAAGAGGGAATACTTGCTTTCGGTATTGATACCCTTCTTCCACGCATTGTCCCATACATCCGCACCAAGACTTTACAGTAAATGCTTTTGTACGTACCTTCCAGGTAATACCGATTGCTTCCATTGAATATAGGTGCGCTTTATAGACATTATTCCTTCTTGACTCTCATTGCAACGGATCTCCTCTTTTAAGCGATCAAGCTTCCCACAAGCTGACCCTCCCGATACCAATTGTTGGGAAAAACACCGAGAGGGGGGTGAATCGTGATTTACCGCATATTCAAAAACTTTCACTTTTTCTTGCTTTTTAAAAATGCATACGCTACTTTCTCCTGAATCCGCACTTGTGTATATACGTCTGATACCCTTTACGAAACCGCGATATACACGGATATCTATTTATGTCATTAATTCTTCACTTAAATCATTCCTTCATTTATTCATCGTATATTCATTAAGCAAGAAACATGTGCGTAAGAACTGTCTAATAAATCATCACACAAAGCATCACACATGAACACCAAGATTTTTTAGGTGGAAACCCAAGTCGCGGAGAGAAACCACCGCTGCAGCTGTGTTCGACCTTCAATATTTTTATTATAGAGAAAACATCTTACAACATATGTGGCCAGAGCAGACTTGCACTGGTCGAAAGACGTTGCAGCACCCACCCGCGCTCATTTAATGCCCTCTCCGGAAGGGAGCTATCGACCCCCCGACTCGTTTACCAAACTCTTTTTCCCGGAAGGGAGCTACGACCCCCGATCTCGTTTACCACCCTCTCCCCGGAAGGGAGCTACAACCCCCGACCGAAGGCTACAACCCCTCAAAAGCACCACCTTGGGATCCACGTTTTCATCAATTTTCACACCGGGATCCAACAACTTCAATAGAACACCACTTGCAGTGCCACAATTCATCATATTTCCGCGACTCGAACCCTTTCTGACTTCTTTAAGCACAACCATACATCATCAACAAGACATACATATCAATCACGCATCGTATAGTGAGAAACATGTTGTTATAACGCATCAGATATTTCATACCACTTGCTTCAGCAAACCCCTAGTTTGCATACGCGCTTTACTTCACCGTATGTCGCGTATACACGCGCGTCTCACGACGACAAACCAGTCGATAACACTATGTATATTTTATTGCGCATACGCGCTTTATCTTCGCTCGAAGCCGCGTATATACGTCGCTTTCTTCCTCCGCGGCTAAGTAGCGTATAGATCTTCAATCATTGACAGCAGCAACATACTTCATCGCATCAGATATTCACTTCAGATCTCACCCTTGCTTCTATTGCACGTATGTTCGCCCTAGATGCTCGCCCATCGCTGCATCTCAGCCTTCCATAATCGCATCTAGCAAATACAAGAGCAATCAGATCTAGATCCTCTTCTTCATCATTGGTGCATCACACATTCAGATTTATCATTCAAGTGTAACCCTTTTCCCCATTCGGATATACTTCAGTTGAGAAGTATTCATTCAAGCCTCAGACTTCTTGCACCCACACACCATGATTTGCACAATGAATTTCTTCCTCCTTATATATGGGTTACCTTTTTCAATACCATGAGCCCTTTTCAATACCATGGGCCAAAGCAATACCATAAGCCCAAAAACTACTTAGACGCGGGGTCAATTAGGCGGATCATTACCCAATACAATGGGTCAATACCATGGTGAGTTACCCCTTGGTTTTGCACTTTTTGAGCGTTTGCCCATATCGCGACTTGGCACGTTATTTTCTCGACGTGGGCATACGCGACTTCCCTAGGCTAATCCGCGTATACAAAGAGACATACTCCTTTTTCATCATATTTTGAGCACATTCTAAATTCCTTTCTTCATTGCCTTCCGTACACACACTTCCATCAAGTCAAGCATAACTTCATCTGTGTATTGCCATCAAGGACAACACATGTCAACCGTCACATGTCTTCATCTTCATTCAGTGGGTTGCCATCAAGGACAACATTCTGCATCATATTTCCAACATACCGATCGAGTGTGAAATCCCCTCCCTTCACCTAACCATCGAACTTCTCCCTAACACCCAACCTTTAGAACAAATACTTATCACCTTTGAGTACTGTTTCCGAAGACGATCATATTTCATTGCAAACCATTGGAAGTGGCCACGAGTGCACCAAATCTCAATATGACCGAAAAATTCAAGCCTCATACCTTCACAATGGCGATCTTGTTCTAGTGGATGACTAGGGCTCATGATTTTCTTGGTCATGGGAAGCTTCGACTCATTAAGGCTAGGACCTTACATCATTAGTAAGGATTTGAGCAAGGGGGGGGATACCTTCTGTAAAGGAATCTGCTAGTCAACTACTTCTAACTCTCGGTAATGCACTTTACCTCAATAAAGTTTACCCATATCATCTCTTATTGAGATGCATGTTTTATTTTCCCGTCATGCATTTAGGTAGCTTCGCATTATCATATCATTTGTAATGTATTGTGGCGCCTTTCATATGGATCCCATTATAGCACTGTGATACTATCAATTTATGCTCGACGTAGGGCAAATTGTTTCTCGAAATCTAGCCTCGACAGACTTGGGAAATATTTACTCCTCGCATGATTTAGTCCTCTCCAACAACGCATGCATTAGATCTTCCACCAATAAATAGTTCAAATATGATGCAATGATAGGTTTGTTAGTCGATGCCCTGATCATCACATCCTTCATCTTCATGTTTAGTTTAGATTCCTTGCTTCTCTGTCATGCAATTGAATGGTGTGTATTGTGTGAATAACCATGTCCCTTTTTATAAGATATTTATTAGTGAATCTCTTAGTGCATTAATTTTAAACCATTACATTCAACCATGTACCTAGAGCCCCCGAATCACTATGTAGATATCATTGTGTTATATAGAATCATTTATCACGTATCATGTACTTGATGATTTACACTTTCGCCTTGGGCACCCTTTTCTGCGTACTCTGAACATTTTCTCAAAAAATAGTATCTTTAAAACCCATACGTGATTGTACTCGCACTTTTCCGGTGCATATACACGCGATTCCATTTATAGAGATCCACATATACTTTTAAATTATTAAAAAAGCTATATATTTCCCCTATAGGTTTTAGCAGCTTATGATGGTTATCTCAGTGAAGTTAACCACCCCAACCCGTGGCCCTAACCGCTGCCTTAATCTGCAGAAACTAATTGGAGGGGAGTATAAAATCCTAAGCGGAATGGCCTAAGAGAGAGAAAATATAGATATTTTACTCTGTTGGAGCCCTATTCAAGTCCGATATTCCACAGTTGCCTCCTACACTTCCCATGTATATTCGTAGGAAACCCTTGTTTCCTTGAGATGTTCATCACCCTATATGACATCTATTATGCACACATCCCAGAAAATTCTCTGCGAGGCTGAGGGCTAGACAAGATCCGTAGGGATGATATGCTAGAAAGCTAGTACAGTGATTCAAGTGATCTCTCCACGTTTTGATTATTGTTCGTGTCATTCATAATAATAAGAGCCATATCTTGTTCCCGATGTTTACGTGTTTATGATCCTTTATACATGTGTAATAATCGTTAATCGAATGTTTGCATATTGTTTTTATGGTATTATGCATGGTTTTAATCACATCTAGGAACTAGTGGGATATGTCATGACGAATCGATAGGCTTTTGTGTGTGCGTTATTTGTGGGTTTAAGGGTGTTCGGGAGCACAAAGTGTTGCGGGTGGGGTTTTCACCTCGCGGGATCTACATCAACCGAAAGGACATTCGAGTAAGTTTTGCAACCATTAGTATCTAGTTTTGGCATAGAAGTAGTTAAACCGAGTCCTTCTTGAATGGCATGCCCTTGATCTCGTGAAGCTTGTCAACCCGTGACCTTGTAGGGTATTATTTCCCAAAACACATTGCAAACAATATTCTATATTGGCACTTATCACATGCATTTAACACAAGACAATCATAAAACAAATGGTGAAACATATACTCGTCATATATAAAAAGATTCTATATCCATATTATGTATTGAAAAAAATCATAATGTTTATGAGTCCACTACTCTAAATACATCCGACATTCCCATAGCATGTTACAAAACTTTCACCGTGGGGGCACCCGTCATGCCCCTTACATGTAATCACTATATAGAGTGGTCCCAAGCCAATGGCTTGGCTCCACTAACCCACATATCCCGAATCGCTTTCGTCCTATCACTCACGTGCCACATAGACCCTCGCCATCTCAAAGGTAGCCCTATAGCGTCCCCGATGTCACCGTCTCTCGAAGATCATTAGATTGGTGCTTTGATACACTAGTCAAGATCAGCTCACACCTATGTTGGACATCTCCCACCAAAGCCTCAGTAGTTAGGTCTTTCGGTCTCCCTCTCGCTCCACTATATTCCGCAACCCGTGTGTTACGAGTCATCCCGTAAAACTCCTTCCGACTTCACGGTGCTTATATCTACATACCAAAAAGTCACAAATTAGATACCACATACATATTATAAAAATTTAAATGCACCAGTAATATAGAAAACTCTCACTTACCGGTCTGTCCCCAAAGTGCTCGACTCCAGCGGATGGCAAATTCAAGCGTCTCCCGAAAGTTCATCCCATTGTATGGATAGTCCTCTATTGCTACTGTTGACATTTGATCTCCAATGTGTGAAGAACTCAAGTGTCCAGCAACACACCCATCCAACTCCCCCGCTCCTCCACTCTGCTGCAGTCAGCTTGCTCCCGAGCAATGTATCCTGGCTCCCATGGGCTCCTATCTTGGGATCTACACATGAGATCGAAGTATGGGTATATTCTCAAAGAAGAATGAGCATAACAACACGTACTAAAATCACTAGTCATGGTATCTACAGTGTCATCATGGCACAATCTGACAATTGTCATGTTTCACTAACGATAACATCATTTGGGTCCACCCATAGTATGCCCCCCCCCCTAAGAACACTTCCAACCAACATCATCTCGCTCCTCAATTATGTGATGGAATGCTTTGGCTTCCCTGTGATACACAAAGATACAGCCTAAGTAAGATAAATACGTGTCTTTAGCTTCTTCTATGATTCAGACTGACAATGATGTCGTGCCCTTAGCACGAACATCTCGGTTCACGTGACGCTCTCCATGAAATGCCCGACATGTTCATGGCTAGCCACCAGTTACATTTTAACAATCGGATATATATCTCCCCACCACCCCCTAGTGCGGTGTCTAATCTAGCAGTAGATTTCCTAGATGGTGAATCTCGATCCCTATGCTCCCCGCACCATAAAGACCTCCTAGTCTAGATCCCAATAGCTCGAGTATCCTTTATAGTAAAGGCTCACTTTCATGTTTACACAGTGGGTTCTCAACCCACTTGAGAACCCCACATCTTGCAAGTGCTCCTCAGTACCATCTTGATCCCCCCGGATCTCGCCCAAGCACATCCAAATCTCTCCTTTGTCGTCAGCTTGATCTTCGACTCGCATGCATACTAATTCACTCGATGTGCCTATTATTTAACTCAAAAATTAAAGTTCTTAGAATTTATTGGAAATTGAATGACATCGTACCAACCCATCACTACATGAATCCAACGCAACTCCTTTCATTGAAAACCGACTTCGGATGTAAAGTAAGTTATAGTTTGTTGACTCGTCGTTCACAACACGAAATATATATTGCAAAGAACAATGATTGGTTGATGACCCGATAGTCGAGTCATAGACTCATCGTGATATTCGGAGTGACTATACTGCAGCTTTTTTTCCCAATGGATCGGAAAGTGTCACAAAGTCTGGGATTTTCCGATGGTTTGGAAGTGAAATTTTTTTAAGGATCTACTCCCAAGGTTTAATTTTGAATGTTTTTTATGTGCAGGACATCTCCAACCATGATCGCCATGTGCCCCTCCGCGTGTGGACTCTCCAAGGTCAGTGTTCAAATTTCATTTTTATATATGGGTGCATATTTAAATTTTATCCTAAGGTCGCAAACTCCAAACTATGGTGGCATGTTATTAATCCCTGAAGCTCTTGGGTGCATTATTTTTTTTAACGTGAGGTTTGTATTTTGTTGGATTGGTCGCATATTACAAAAATTCGATTTAATTGTATGGTGTATTAAACTTAAACCATAGTCTACAGCAATGCTATATTGGAGCGCATTACAAATATTTTGTTAAACCCATAGTCTCGAGTTTATTTATGAAAGAGTGCATATTCAACCTATACTCATGGTATGAATTAAAGTTCGATGGTCATATATGAAATCGGGCAGCAGGGTTTGTTATATAAAGGTTTAATTGCATGTATATTCCATTAAAAAAACATATATATGGGGGCGTAGGTTAGGGTCAAACCCATGACCTCTCCCAAACACTACTACTTCTTCCTAACAAAGCTCATCATGTGAGACTTGTTAAATCTTTGGACGGGAAAAAATGTATTTGAAATGAACTTTGGCTATCCCGATCGTGGGAATGGAGGGGCCATCCCATAGGCCATCCTTCCCATGAAACCGCACCATATGTCCCATTTCTTATAGCGTAATCTAACTACGCTAGCGTGCATAATTAATGCGCACTTATCCCCAACTAATATGTTGATTAATTAAATTAAGCCTCAATTTAAGATGCATATTTTTAGTGCAAATCCATCATACTCAGCAGAACTGCACCAAAGTTGGCGAAGCTATCCGGAGTCTTCTCCTCAAATTACAGGAGGAACCTAGGGAAAAATTTAATGAACCCATACTTGAGCAATGTCTCGATCAATTTTGGTTCGTGAAGAGTCATTTGCCCTGTAATATATTGGAATGCTTCATAAAACAGTTGGAATAGGATGTAGAGGCAAGAGGAGAAATTTATAAAGGTTTTTGTCACTTTGAATAATTTTGAAGCCCTAGGGCTTCTATAGGGTGGAAGGTCATGCCAGATCTCGCAGAAGGCCAAAAGTCGGAGTGGAGTGAATAGCTGCACTTCTCGATAGATTTTGACATATTTTTTACTCATTGGAGTATAGCTTTTCGTGAGGATTTATGCATGTAAAAAAAATAATATTTTCACTGATTGAGCTAATACATAGGGCCAAGCTCATGGATGCTAGATCATGAGATGATAGCCCGGGAGGGGTGGGAATCCTTCATCACCAAACTAGTATTTTAATGGGATCAATTGTGATGGTTTCATGTCTCTAGTGTTGTTTCGTTCAACATTTTAAATTCACTGTACTTTATGCTCTTGAATTACACTCATAAAAAACACAGCTAAATTACTCTGTTTGACACGCATAAGTAAACCAAGGAAACATGTACATCAAGCATATTATCAACAAGTACATTTTTAAATTTGAGGGTTGAAATTAGCACAGACACTAACATTCGTAATCATATCACTTTACACAACACCATCATGCTCGTTAGTTTAGAGAAGTTGTAAACCTGACTATCATAAACACCAAGTCCAAATCCTCAACCACAAAAACAACCCAAATCACACCTTTTAGTCCAACTCTCAATTTTTAGCTCTCGTGCAGCCTATGAGCTCATGCTTTTCCCTCTAGAAACTACAAGCTAGGGCTCAGTGACAAGCCCGAAGGTGCAAGCCAACCGTGGGAGGAGAGGTAGGGGTTTACATTACGAGCCCTCTGGGCACCTAATTCGAAAAACGAAGTCCACTTCAAAACAACAATACAAGTTAGGCCACCTACATGCAGTCGACTTTATCCTCGATTCCAACTCATTGGTTTTTTTTCTATGATCGCAGTGATATTTAGGGCCTTCTCCACTCCAAATTCACTCACAAATCCACTAGAGAAAAATGAATAAAACTCTGGAGGAAATCTACCCTAATAAAAGAAAAACCCAAAATTGTCTTTCACCAATGCGACAGTAAGCCGTAGCTCAGCTTTGGCACTTTGCGCTCATCAACATCGTTGGAAGGCTCTCACCAAGCACTCTTTCACCATGAAGCATTTTTCTGTCAAGAAGGGTCACTTTTCTTCCTCTCAAAATTTCATTTCTTCACTCACGCTCGCACTTATAGCTTTGTGGGAACCACTTTACCTTCATACTGTGTCAATGCATGTGTTGATTTTCGTCATGAGTATCCATATTTTTTCCCTCATGTTTTATAGTGGTCCGACCGGGCCCTACTATGTGTGGTAGCAGTCATCGAGTCACCCTGTCCGGTGAGCATCCGAGTTGAGTCACCATTCGCATTCATGGAGTCCTGTCCCGAGTCACTTTGCCTCATGTTACAATATTCCATCCATTTTTACCCCTTGCACTCTCCTCTTTGTGTCACCCATTTTTGCTGTCCCTGGGATAGCATCCCCCCATCCCTTCCGCAGTCAAGTTAGTCACCGCTAGGTAATCCATAATTTTTATTCTAAGTGAAAATGAAATTTGTCAAGTTCACTACTCATTATCCCCTATTCCATCATCATCCCTAATGTCAGTCCATACATCACTCACTTTACTATGATCCCTCGTGCCTGTAGTTGAGGATTCTTCATTGCCTCACCTATGGAGGACCTCTCCTTATCTCTCGACGATCAAAACATTCATTCCATGAAAGGTGTCCAAAGGACAGCTGTACACTTGGTTCTAGCTTCCATTATTATTCGGTGCCTCGCAGCAGGGAAAAGGGACTCACATGGCATTTCCTTTGTCTCGATTGTTTCTCATCCTACTCTAGCTTCAGCCTCATTATTGCATGATTAAGATGATTGTATGCACTTGATCGGTTCTGATTCAACATATTGCACCGGTGATTCCCTCGGTGTGTGTGAGGTGTTTCAACCCTCATAGGGGTGGCTCCCTTGGTAGGCCCCCTCACATGCTCATATGACTTTAGATTATGCTATAGCCCTCAGACATGCTCCGCTAGATTTGGTGGGTTTGGTTTCACCGCTTTGTAGCGCTATAGCAGATGCATGTATCATTGAGATGATTCATTCATATTTTCGCAGCCCTTCGTTTACCAGTGCTTCTATTTGATTGTTATTATGTCTCATGTGCACTCAAATATTATTGTATTATGTCCCTGGCTCATGTTTTTCCATGTGTAGCATGTATGTGGGATCCATTATATTTTTGTTTGGCCCATTTTATGCCAAAGCATGTCATGTACCATTTATCATGTACTTTTTCATATTAGGCGGCATAGGCATGCCTCCCCGCCCTCACCGAGAACATGTACCCAAACATTAAAGGATATGTATATAATTTGTAGGTCTCAGCCTTCGGCTATTGTCCTCTCTCACTTCACTCCGTCTATGTATCTCTCTCTCTCTCCAATCCCCTTGGTGTCTAGTGATTGTGTTCTTACAACATACTTTGGTGATACGTATTAGCTCCGTAATGCTCACAGCATGCGGGGAAAAATCTATTACACTAAAATTTTTTTTCATCTAACCATTTACAATTATATGGATAGAAGTATTAACCGTGTAAGGCCAATTTTACTCGTAGAAAATTTCTTTTCACTATAAGAAATAATCTAATAAAATGTATTTTATTAAGTTATTTGTCATTAAAAATAGAAAACCCCATGAGGAATACGTTGAATAAATCCTTATTTATTTGATTTTCCCTCTAGGAATAATTAATTAAACCCTCATATAAATAATATTCCTAGTCACATTTAACCCAATTATGAGAAATAATTTGATAACATAGTTATTTATCTTATTCTCCTCTAGGAATAATTAATTAAATCATTATTTGTTAATTATTCCTTAACCACATTCTTGAGATGACAAATAAATCAGTTTCTTTGTTTATTATTTCTAAATAAATGTATTTAATGAATTTAAATACCTTTTCCTCCGACACAATATAATAACATATTTTCAAGCCAGCTTAGATCTCTAGATCTTGGTTAGTAATATTTTATTATGCGCCATTATCAAGGATAACTCAATATTTTGTTATAAATAGGAGGGTTTTCATTTTTCTTCAATTTTATCACTTTCATTGTCGTGCTTTTGATAATTCTCATTGCAGCTATTGTTTTCTTACTTCTAGAGCTCCCATAGAGTTTAACACATTTTGGGTTTTCTCGCACCATTGAGAGAGAGAAACTTTTTGGATCTCGAAGCATTGAGGAAAACCAAGAACCCATCCCATTGAGGAGGATTGGTAACATCTATTATTTCTTCCCCTTCCGAGGTGTTACAATATATTCAAAATTATTTAAATCTTGTCTTGTCCGTTAGATGCATGGAACAATTCTTAAAATTTTTTTCACCGTGTTTAACTTATTTTTAGTGCATAGATTCTGCTTTTGTGCAACTTTTTGTTCTAACCGTTATCGATTACAAATCTAAATAATTTAAGCATCCATATTTGTTGTTAGCTATTGATCAAGACACAAAACCTAAAGTTATCTCTTTTCATACACTTGTGTTAATAATTTTATGTTAACACACCTCCTATCTCCACTTATTTTCTTCCCCATAGAAATAGATTAAGGTGGATCCGATAGGAATTCATGGATCAAAATCGAAAGAGCATGATAATACCAAGAACCCGCCAAAAAAACCTCCATTGAAACTATGTGAATTTTTTTAGATTTAGCCTCTATATTATATTTTTTTTACTAGAAACTTATTTCTTCGCATATGCCACAACACTTTTGAGTGCAGGAATGATAATGTTCCACATTACATAGAATGTGTATTTCAAAGGCGAAAGCAATCCTTATAATTACTTAGTGTAGGAATACACGTTGTTGTGCACTTATGAGTGAAAGAACATGTATTTCATGCCATGTGGAATAATGGGTATTGCTTAGTGGCTATGAATGTGTATCTCATCGTAGGAATCATCGTACCTTTGGTGCAAGAATGCATTTCAGTATATGGGAATGCATGACGAGTATAGGGAATGCATTCTTTGAACAAGAAGATATTTCAAGACCTCAAGGAGGAGCTAATTCCCTTTTTAGTGCAAGAATCTTATTTTCAGCATAAATGAATGCATTATTTTGAATTATAACATGCAATGATTTTTCCTACATTCGATTAAACTTTTTTTATCATTACTAATTAGGAAATACATTCTTAAAGTACAAAAAGTCATTTAGGTATTAAATCTTATCTTGATCTAAGTATTGTAAGTGTAAATTTCCCTATGCGTGAATCATGATTTCATTAGATATGTGAAAAAATATTTTCATAATCAAACATTTTCCTGAAAAAGCTCTTTGTCAATAATTAACGCATTGACATATATGATACCTTTATGCTTTTTTGATAAAACCTTTACCAATCATCATTTCCTCATGTGCATCAGTGATCATGCTGCGTATTGCGCTTTTTTTCGAAGATTGAATTTTTTCATGATGGAGGCATGATCATGAGATCACCCATATAGGATGTGTGCAATGAATTTGGTAATTGTAAATTCCCTCGGACATAGTCCAAAATTTCTTGCTGAATACTCCTCTCTGAGTTGTAAGGAACCAATGTAGTCTTTAGCATTTATGGTAGCCATTCGAATATAGTCCTCGGGTTTATCAAGGAGTTGGAGCAGCATAGACCTATACAAGGACTATTTATCTTCACTATGAATCATGATTTTTCCCATTCCTATTCAAATTTACTGTTATGATTCGGCTTTTGTGCCTGAAATTTTCTCACATCTTTGATGGTTACATCCACTTTGAGTAGGGTCCTTAGAATTTGAGGTGACCAAGCATTCATTTACCAATCCCCATGTGGTTAGAAGCTATAGACAGGGCTTGTTTGAAAAGGGAGCTAGAGAAAGGAGCTTGGAATCGATTTGTGGTCGACAAGAATCAAAAAGGACTGGAAATATTTGTTACTTAGGACGATGGTACAAAAATGTAACATTTGTACTTCTTATAAAAAATCCCTGCCCTGTATAGTGTATGTATTAACCTTCATGTATCAAATTATTTAGCTACTTCATTTCGAATCGGGCAAGATGATCAAATTCCCCTATTTTTTGCTAAAAAGTTTAGACAAGATGTCTAAAAGTGTCTAGCATTAAATTTAATTAATGTTCAAGCCACGACAATATGGTTTGATTTCAATTTTAATTTAATGATAGAAGCAAGAAGACACTCGTAATGGTTCCTAAATCATTTCAAAAGGAAGGCACAGCTGAAGCAATTAAAAAAGAAATGAAAAAAGATACTAAGGAGGTCCAACCGGAAGAAGAAAATATCAACCCCATAGGTTAGTCGTGTATCGAAGACTACAGAATAAAATCCCGTCCAAGAAGTCAACACTGAAAAATCATAACCTCCATACTAAACATCAAGCCCTTCAAAGATACCAACTAGGAGATTTGTCAAGAAAATGTTTGCTTCTCCAAAAGGAGGCCACATCGTATCAACCTTCCAATAGATATTGATGACTCATAGCTCAATTCAATTAATTGAGAATAACATTTATCTCTCCTTGTAGATGCATACCATTCGCATGTTTAGTACATGTTTTTGGTGAAGAGGAAGATAACTTCATGTCAACAAGTATGAGAAACTAAAGAAAAAGATGACATTGAAGGTACATGATGCAAAGCATAGGAAGGAGCTGATAGTGGATCAAAGGAGATATGGTTACTCGTAGTTTTGAAATGTGATAATTTCCTCAATGAAACCGGCACTTTCCATGAGCGGCTTGTTTCAAAGGATTTCAAATATTGTGAGAATTAATATGAAGACCGCTTTATATATGCACAAACTGTGTAGGAGAATCAATCGTTTAATCTTAGGAACTTGAGGTGTTGAAACCACAGCATGACGAATAAAGTGATGCAAAGTAGGAATCCTAAATTACAGAGGAGGCACTTGTTATGCTGCCAGGAAAAGGTGGAAATTTCCAAGCATATAAATGCTAAAGGTTTTAGGAAAGTGGTGAAACAACCCGAAGAAGGCCCAATAATAAGTTTATAAAAATGAAATTGTGAGGATTAGTATTCAAATACAGGATTAAACAGAGTCCTCCATGGTGGTGTTTACGTACGTTGCAAGGTTGTGTGGGAGGACACACAATGATAAATGGAGGGAGGATGTTGGCTGGTCGAATTGACCTTATTTTTTAACTCACCTTAATTTCAACAATCACCAAAACCTTCGTTTTAACCTTGCAACATAATTATCCCTACACTTTTTTTAATTCTTGTACTTATTGCTGGGGATTCTCTTTCATGATTTTCAGTTATCAAGGGTTATAAGAATTAAATTACTAATTAAAAAATATTAAATAGTCTATGTCTTTTCAGTCTCATATGTTTTTCTTAAGATTATTTCGATAAAAACCTAGGATTATTAATCAATGAAAGTGGTTGGTATGAAATGATTCGTGTATCGTCGCCTGTTTTTTCACTCACTTGGTCGTAGGAAATAGAACATACAGTTCATTGCTTACAACCGATACATCTTGAAATCTGGCGGTATTACTATTTTCCAAAATATTAGTGCACTATGTTGCTTGGAGCGATAATGAAAATACAGTATATGGAGGCTATGGTTTCGACCAAAATACCATCTGTTTGTCTTTTTTCAACAACCGAAAACTCAAGAGCATAAACTATTGTTTCATTTTTGTTGTGGCTATGATTTGAATGATGTATATTTAATAGGTTTGTAGGTAAAATAGAGTAGCAGACAGTTGGAGAATTTTTTCACTCTATACCATAATCCTTTTGCATTGCCATACTGGCTAGATGTAGTAATCCATGATGTACATTTATTAACCGAGTTTAACAAGGTGAGCCATGTCAGCTTATTAATTTCTTGTTCTAATGTTTTATGTGATGCATTATTTTTGACCATTTGATTTTCTGAGTATCCGGGTTGAAATGTCGTCATTAGGCCCAACCAACAAAGCTCACTTCTCCTTCTTCATAAGGTGTGTTAGCTATATTTTTCATGCCAGGTTTTGAAAGAAATATTTTCATTCTTCATTTTTTTAACAGTTTTGTATTCTTCATAAATGATGTGATTTGACGAGGTGTGAGGTGTGTGTCTATCATTGAGTGTTATGACAGAACTCTTTCCTTTGATGCATTGTGTATTATTCTTTCTTCCGGCAGCGGGTGTGGGTTACTTTTCTTGCACGATGTTGTATACGACGAAAGTCCCACATTGACCAAGGAAGGAGGATCATGGGTATAGTAAGGATGGACAACATTTCCATTGGTATGAGGACTTTTGGGAAACATAAGCGAAGCGTGCTGTGAGGGCTAGGCCTGGGGGCACAATATCACACCATTGTGGAGATATGTGGTGTCCAACTCCACAAGTGGTATCGCAGCGATGTTGGGAGGCCGGTGCTGCTGATCGTTGTCCAACTCGGCCATGGAGGGGAGCAAAGAGCGTGTACCGAGGTGGAGGTTTGCCTTGCATTGCGCCCGCGTGGAGGTGCGTTGAATGGTGGGTCACTCAAATCGCACAGTCATGGTGTTGCTACGGCAACGGGCCGTGCAACGTGTCGCGGTGGAGGCATTTCTAACTCGTGCTTTCTTAGCGGTCAAAGTTGTTAATGTTACCGAGAGCCGAGCTGCCCTCGTATTTTTTGGTGAACCGTGCGTTGAATCGGTGGCAGCCAAGGCCGGCAGCAGCCGTGTGCTTGGCCGGTCTGCTGCGTTAACGAATCAAGAAGATTTTCTCCGTGAAAGAGACTAATCATTCCGTGTGAGGACACGATGCTCTACCGGCCAGGCATTTTAGTCAAACATGAGGGCGTCATTCGTACTCACGCATTGCTCTCCTTTTCAAGATTGGTGTATGGAGGTGTACTTGATCTATCGCGTTATCTAATCTTTGAATGTTTTGCCTTTTCCTTAATTTTCGAGTTGAAATCGATTTGTAATATTGGTATTTCCATGTGGTTTACAATCGTATCTATTTTTTAAAAATCCATCGAGAATATGGCATGGTTGTTGCCCCGGGAGTGTCGTTATGACACATGCATGGTTGTGTGCGTAGTATTGTCAGAAAAGTTTACGAGCGCCCAGAATTTTTTCAAATCGAAAGAAAGTGACTTGGCACAAAAGAAGGCCAAGTGCTGCTGACAAAGCCTGGCGAGCGAGAACGTCGAATTTAAATCAGCATCGCTTATTCAAAGGCCGTGGAGCCCAATTTTACGAGCGCGCAGACGCCTGTACCGTTTTGGAGAGGACGGAGTTGTTGGAGTTGTTGTTGAAATGCGTAGAGCTGCTTGCGCATCAAACGAACGTAATTTTAAATGCATTTAAAATCGTTCTTAACCTTGCCTGCCTTTTTTATAAAAGTCAATTTGCGTATTTTTTTAAAGTGAAATGATTATTAAACTTATTTACTTGTTTTTTATTACAAATCGTTTTTGTGTGCCATTAAATGGTGATAATGAAATTCAAAATCGATGCTATAATACATTTGATTGAGGAACAGTATTTAGAATTTGAAAAAATTTATTTTATGCCATTATATTATAAGGTGAAGGGGCATTTCTTAAATAGTTTAATATTGTTTATTCATTTGCATATGGTATAAAGTGAAAGGATATATATAGCGCATTCTTTAAAAAAGGGTATTCTTTATTTAAAAGTTGCACTGGATTATTGTTTCTTTGGTTGATAAGCAAGATGGAGAAAAAAATCCCAGTGTCCGCTGAGAACAATGTATGGAGCCTTGTTGTCCCGAGGAAAGACGCAGAAGAGGCTTAGTCGACACCTTCAGCACGTAGGTAATGATGGCCGCGCAGGTCGCTCGAGAGAGACACTCCGTGAAAGCATATAACTCTCGAAAGTCTAAAGAAAGAAGACAAAGGTGAAAAGCCGGGTATCAGGGAAAACTCGGACACCGAAGAAGGACCTGGCCGATGGCGGTGCTGAAGAAACTTTCAAAGCAACATTCTTTGCCGTTATAAAGAAGGAGGCAAATGCGACAGAAAGGTGTTCGACATCCGGTTCAAAGGAGCGATTAAGTGTTGTCTCGTTAATATGTCAAATCATGATCAAATATTGGTTGTTAGATTCCGGTGCATCAAAAACCACATGTTTATTCATAGAGAATGGTTTAAGACATATAGACTCGTTGAATGATGGAGTCGTGTACATGGGTAATGATGTTACTTGCAATATTGTTGGGATAGGAATTATACAACCCAAATGCTGATGGCACAACTAAATTGCTATGCGCATGTGAGACATGTTCCGTACTTGAAAGAAAAATCTAATTTCACCGGGGAGTACTTGACACAAATGGAGTTATAAACCGTAATTCAAGGTGAGTTATGAAAATCTATAAAGGTATTTTACTAGTAATGAAAGCTAAGAAAGTAGGAAATTTATCAACTAGAAGCAAAGAATACACAATATGTGTTCACAAATTAAACATGACAAAGAGACCGTACCCACGGCATGGCATCAAAGGTGCCGCCATGGTGACGTAAAGAGGGTTAAAGATTTTGGCTGACCCAAGTTGTCATTCTTTCCTAATCTAAGGTCCTGAAAGTTAGATTTCAGAAATACTGTTTGTTTGGAAAACAACAAAACAAAAATTTAAAATAAAAAAGTAAAAACACGAAAAGGGATACTTGATTATATTCATTCGTATGTTTGGGGTCCAAATTTTCAAGGCCACACATATGGTGGCTCGTCGTATTTTGTATCATTTATTGATGATTTTTTCTAGGAAGGTATGGGCTCACATATGTTGAAAAGAAAGTCGTATGTTTTTTCCGCTTTTCAAGTGCTTTTAGAGCATTGGTAGAAAACAAGACTGTAGAACAATAAAGTTTTTTTAAGAATCGACAATGGTGGTGAGTTTACTTCCAAGGAGTTTGACAACAGTTGCAAGGATGCAGATCGAGAGACATGTGACTACTGGTTACATTCTCAAAGAAATGGAGTTGTCGAACGCATGAACAGGACTTTTCTAGAGAGAGAAAGGAGTATGCCTTAGTAACGTCACATAAAAGGAGTTGTGGACGGGCGAAGTAAGTAACAACTTGTTATGTGACAAACTTCCTCGATTCTTATCGATTTACGATAGACTACAATATTCGCAAAGAGTATGGAAAGGAGTACCTTGTGACTATTCTAAACTCGAGTGTTTGGTTGTGATGCATATGCTCTAGTGCCTAAACATCAAATAATCCGTTAATAGATCTAAAGTCTAAAAGGTATATCTTTGTTGGGTATGGTGTTGGAACAAAGGACATAGATTGTGATCCTACTACTGCAAAATCATCATCACCGTAGATGTAAAGTTTAGCGAACTTCTGTATGGGCCTAGATGTAGATAGTAAATTGAAACAGATGATGTATTTGATTTTTATCACATTCGCCTTGACAAGACTTCTAATGATAGTCATGACACCATAGTTCGATTCTAGTCATGAACAAGTTTCGTAATCGACATGAAATGGTGGTTCAAGTGTAGGTCATGAACAGGTCTCGATGGTGATCGACAAGAAGTTCTTTATAGATGAAGCCACCAATTGTGGAAGCACCGTAATGGCCTTTTAAGGAGGTCTACAAGGACAAAAACGTGGTTTCCCAGAAGGTATGATGATTATGTTACTTCAGCTTACCATCACACGACGATGAACCTCCGTGCTATCGTAAAGCAATAGAAGGTTCGAAAGTGACAAGTGGAAAGCAATTTATGAAGGAAGAAATGATGGCTTTAGGTAAGAATGGCACATGGATCCGGTTGAGCTTCCAAAAGACAAAACCGTGGGGGTGTAAAATGTTTTCAAGCGAAACGGGGTGTGAATGATAATGGAGTGATGTGCATAAAGCGCGACCGAAGTTGCAAAGGTTTTCTCGTAAAGCCGGTATTGACTTTCGCGGAGATCACCAAAGGTTAAAATTGTTTCAATTAGAATCGTTAGCATTAGTGGCTTTGCTTGATTTAGAGTTGCGGCACCAGATGTTAAGAGTGCATTTCTCACATGGAGATCTAGATGAGAACTTATATGGAACAACCGGAGGGGCCTGTTTTTCAAAGATCGCAACAAGAAATTTGTCCGTGTGCTCGTTGTGTCATTATATGGCTCCTGCTAGCCGCTTCTACATGGTATAAGAAGTTTGACTTTTTTCCATGTTGAGTTTTAAATATGTTAGAAGTGAATATGATCATTGTGTGTATTTCTGCCAGCTTGAAAAATGGCATGTCTATTGGTCTTAGTGTTGTATGTTGACGATATGCTTTTAGCAAGCAAAAGCATTGATGAAATCAACAAAGTTGAAGACCTTATGGCAAGGACATTCGATATGAAAGATCTAGGAGCGCAAGACAGATTTGGGCATGGAGATTTTCACAGAGATGGAGAAGGTAATGGCTATCACAACAAGTAAGTATGTTGAGAAGATACTTTTGAGATTTAGAGTGAATAATGTGAAGCTTGTGTCACCTTTAGCTTCCCATTTTAAGCTTTGTGCTTATGCCGCTCTACTGCTGCATGAAGAAAGGATTATGTCTCGAATTCCATATGCCAATGTAGTAGGATGCTTGATGTATGCGATGGTTTGTACTTCTACCGTATATTTCACATGCGCTGGGCTACGTTATGCACATGGCAAATCCGGTAAAGAACATTGGTCAAAGAAGCAAAATGGGTGCTTCTGCAGACTTGAGAGGCACAAGTGGTTATTGTATCACTTACAATAAGAGAAGAGGAATTTGTTTATGGATATGTTGATTCCGGGATGCAGTGTGTGATTTGGATAAGAGAAGGTCAATCTCTAGGTACGTCTTTACTCTTGGCAGTGGAGTTGGTCACCGGATGTCAAAGCTGCTGCATAACATTGTTGCTTTATCCACTACCTAAATGTAATGGCTATCATTGCTGCTTCCTTGCGTTTGCAAAGAGGCGGCTTGGTTGAAAGGTTTGCTTGGTGAGTTTGCAGGTTATGGTGACGAAACATCGTGTTACTTGGTGATAGTCAAAGTGCAACACATTTGGCCAAGAATCCGGCCCACGTCATAGTAAATCAAAGCATATTTTAAAGTTAAGTACCATTTTGTAAGACAAAGTACGATCGAAAGGAGTCTTCTTGAAAAGGTATACAAAGGAAAACTCTGTGTGTACATGTTCACTTAAAATCCTACTTTGGTTGCAGGTTTTGCGTTGGTGTTTGCCTTCTCTTGGCTTCATGTATAGATAAAATAATAATAACAGGGTACTGCCAATTGTTGTCAAGGTGAGATTGTTGAGATTTTTGGGCTAGTAAATTAAGTGTAAAAAATCTCATTAGGTGACAAAAATTAGGCAACTAGGTTCCTAGATTAGTCGCAAATTATTGGAGGAGCACGCATCCTAATTTTGATGTGAGAGGATTTATGAGGTCGTTAGATTCTCCTTGCTATAAAACAGACTATTTTAATTCTTCAAGGAAGCTGTTTTAGTTTATTTCTACAAGTTAATTTATTTACCCCCAAGTTAATCCTGAAAATTGTGTTTTACTTCTAGCATAAGTTACAAGAATTTTAACATAAAAGGTGTAACTTCTAAGGTTGATCTATTTACATCTCCTGAGCGTTAACAACAATATTTTCACCGTCAATGATTTGTACTTGTGTGTATTCTGTGGAAGTAAATTCAGCTTTAGGACTAGAATTTAGTAAAGGGACCTCTAAACTAAAACTCCATGATTTAAGAGTGCAAATAACTAGTTCATTTGACAACAATCATCTCAGGGGCAGAATGCATGACCATATTTAGATTATATGATCATTTTTCACACGAAGAAGTTTTCGTTGTAGCAAGAGAGATTTTCCTTTGACTTTTGAATTAATTCTTACTTATCAATGAATTATTGGATATAGAGTTCTTTGGTTATGTGAAATTATTTATTCTCGCTTCCTGGTTTTCTAGTTAGCACACTTTTACATTTTGAGTGCAAGTGGTTTGGAATATCGTACATAAATATTGATTTCTTAGTAGAAGAATATTTGTTTCTGTGTGAGAGGAGTCAAGAGATTCCGGCATGTGAACATAGTGATCTCGTTTCGACTTCTCTCGAGAGAAAAAAGTGATTCACATTCAATTTGACCCTAGGGATCCCAGCTTTGGTACATCGATCCTCCAACAAACACTTTGCCTAGTCGCATCAAACCATATACCACTTCGACCTCGGTCCAATAGGTCGACATCACCCCGCCTTGCTTCGTTGACACAACCACCTCACAGGGAACCTACTCCTATTGTGAAAGACGGTGAAGGGGGCAAAGCCAAAAAGAAGGAACCTAAGGACAATGTCCCTGAAACAACCCTACTCCTAAGACTCCAAAGCAAGCCACCTTCATGGGATTTGTGTGATGTTGTTGTGCATGGTACACATAATTTTCCCGAGCTTCCCTGTCTCAAAAATGTGGTCAACGAGACATATCCCTAATCCGAAATCCTCGAGACTATGTTACCTTACATTAGCCAAGAAACTCAAACGCAGTCACACTTAACCAACCCTATGATTTGAATGATACTTATGGCCACTATTATCATCAAAGTCCCCATCTTGATGAATTTTGTGATACCTTGGAGGAAATTTGGGAACAGAGGCCGCCGTAGGACCTCGTACTTATACTTGTGAGTCTCCGATTCATCAAAACTAGATGAAATTTATGCACCCATTGTGATACCTACCCTAATGTCGAGATGAAAGACTCCTTCTACTGCTCTCTCCGTCCGTCGTCATCCATGAGATCCATGGTGGAAGATTCTCTAGGGCATCCCCTTTTGTTTCTGGGCCGCGAACCTCCCCTCGTTGAACACCTTGGTCTCAACATCGGTAGATGTTTCATTTAATAGATCTTTGTCTACCTCCGTAGCGATGCATATGAACCATATCTCTCATGATGTGTCGCTAGCCCCAACACATCATGTGGTCTCCTTCTTCTCCCATATTTCATTCTCATGAAGACATTATGGAAGCCATGACCAATCTCTGAATTTCCTCGGATTATATCCACCATTGTGCGTACTTCCTCTCGGGTGTATAGTTCCATGAACAAGATGTTGTGAGTCTAAATAATTCATCCACGATGAAGTCAATTGGTTTAGAAATCCCATTCCAACACAAGATGCTTTTGAAGAAACAAATATGGCCAATATATTTCCTAACATTAAAGATAACATTTTCGATAAAACTAGGGGTATAAGAAAACATTGCCTTTGAAGTACATTGCACCCTAGAATAAAATTGAGGCTTAGACTAAGACATTCAAGGAATTCGTGTTTTTCCCCGATCCTATTCGTATGTTTTGATTTGATCCCACCATTTTCGAACACCATATCGATACATGACCCGACGCCAACTCGTCCGTCAAAAGTTGAGACTCATTAATCCTTCCAGATGAGAGGTAATCAAAGCCAACGATAAGCTCAAGTAGGTTGGTTTTATCTTTATCCCATTGAATACACCACTGGTTTCTAACCCGGTTCCCATTCCTCGTTAAAACAAGGCACCACATATGTTCACATTGAATTTCCTAACTTGAAAAAAGCTATCCTAAAGACAACTTCCCCACATCGTTTATCGACCAAATCATCGATGAGTGTGCAGTATGATGTTCTACTTTATGGATGGTTTTCCTGGGTATAACCGTATTGCTATTCATTTGGTCGATCATTTAAAAATTGGTATGTTCATTAGTTTGTGGGGGAACGATTCTTTAGGGCTGCGTTCTTCTAACCCAAAGAATGCCGCAGCCACCTTCCAACAGACTACAAGAGAGCTATTTCCCTATTTTTTTCTCACATATATTATACTTTGGTCACTCGACGACCTCAACGCTTCATCCGAATCGTCGAGCATAACACATTTCATGATTTGCGTACCGTCTTTCTGATATAGCAAGTATAATATATTTCTCAACTCCTTGAAGTGTGTCTTTTGCGTTCCTGTCAGCCTTCTCTTGGGCTTTATTGTGTTCAAATATGGTATAAATATTGATCCCCTCAAAGTTTAAGCCATTCTTGAGCTTCACATTCCTTGAACCTTGCACCGGTTACAAACATTCAAGGCAAAGGCAACAGCCGTGAGTTTGTCACGACTATGCCACCACTGTAGCATGGGTTTCTAAGACTCTTTATATCTAAAATTCCATTTTCTTGAGATGAATATGATCAAATTATTTTGATGCCCTAAACATGTCCTCTCACCTTTCCGGCTCCCTTGATTAGTCCTCCTAAATTTGAGAGGGATTTCATCTTTTGTACATCTCGACTTCCATCCATTGGTCGCTAGTATACTTATTCGGAAGATGACAACGGAAACGAACATGTTATCCATTATTTTAGTGAGAACCATGTGGAACCACTATTTCCTTGCATGAAGAGGGGTGGCACTAGCTATTGTGTTCTGCGGCAAAAACTTTTCCATTATATCCTTGTATTCCACCAAGGTTGTGACCAATTCAACCCCAAGGCTTTCCTATTGAGTCGACGGATCATCAGTAAGTCGCCCACGTGGATAGTTATACTTTAGGAGTTTGATATTGAATTTGTCACACCTAAGGGTAAGAAAGGTTTAGCCCTCGCTGAACTCATTTATGAATTGCCTATAAACTACCACGATCCACTTTGTTAATGATGATTTACCCAATGATCACTTGTTTTTCATTACTTCGGATGATCCTTCGTATGGCGACATCATTACCTATTTGTGGCCCCTACTTCCCATCTTGATCGTGATACTTGATGACATGTACCACCAAGCCCCCTACTATCTTCTCATTGGTGATGATATTTATCGTTTCGGTGTTGATTTTTCCTCATGATCATTTTTCTCACGCATGTTGAAGCTAAGAAAGTCCTTAATGCCTACCATAGTAGTGCTTGTGGTAGCCACCACTACGGTTAGAGACTCTTTGCTAAAATATTCATCCCTTATTTGGGTATTTTGGCCTTCTCTCTTTGGTGATTGCATTGCGGCAGGTCAAAAAAATCTTCCAATTGCCAACTATTTGCCCAAAAGGCGCAAGCTCCACAGCTCCCTCCATCTTTTGTCATATTAGTCGGTCCTTTATGTAAGTGGGCCATTGAGTTCATGGAGGTTGACCTACATCCACTGGTAACCACAAGTATATCATGGTGGCGGTTGATATTTTCAAATGGGTTGAGGCCATGCCAACATTCAATAACACAATGACTGCGAACCTCTCATTTTCTTTAACCATGTTATCGCTCGACTCGGGGTTCCAAAAAAATTGGTCTTTGACCATGGCAGTTTCAAAGATGATATATGGTGTGATAGATATTATTTTTGGGCTTTGAACACCATTATTCATCGTCTTATTATCCCCAAGGTAATGGACAAGTTGAAGCGATCAATAAAATCCTTAAAACTATGCTTCAATGGACGGTCAACAAGCACAAAACCAACTCGCACCTTATTCTCTTCCCCTATTTGTGGGCCAATAGAACTTGTCAAAAGTTTGCATCCGGTTTACTCCTTTCCACCTTGTTTTTGGCGAAGGAGGTAGTCTTCACCGTCCAAGTGTCAAATATGCTCCTTCACCTAGCCATTGGACTTCTCCCGAACACCCAACCTTTAGAACAAAGACTTATCATGCTTTAGCATGCTTTCAAGACCATCGTGTTGCATTGCAAACCATCGAAGTGGCGAAGTAGACCAAAGCTCAATATGAGCAAAACTTCACCCCTCTACCATTCATGAAGGCTATCTTGTTCTAGTGTGACGAGGCTCATGATGTACTTTGTGATTGGAGAAGTTTGACTCATTATGGCCTAGGACCTTACATCATTAGTAATGATTTGAGGGAAAGAGGTATACCTTCTAGAAGGATTTCAAGGTCAACTCCTTCCTAACCCTCGCAATGCACTTTACCTTAAGAAATTTTACCCATAGCATCTCCCATTGACCTGCATGTTTTATTTTTTTCATGCATTTAGGTAGCTTTCATTATCATCTCATTTGTTGTCTTGTGGCATATTTCATATAGATCCATCATCCACACCGTATATTGGCTATGCCGATGGTGCAAGTTGGTTATCACGGAATCTAGCCTTGGTATCTTAGGCCATTTTTACCCCCTTGCATGCATTAGTCCTCTCCAACGACATATGCGTTGGATATGCCGCCAATAACTAGGTCCAATATGAGGTAATGATGGGCTTATTAGTTGATTCCCTTGATCATCACATCCTTCATCTTCATGTTCATTTAGATTCCATGTTGCTTTTCATGCAATTGAATGGCATGTATCATGTGAATAATCATGTCCTTTATAAAATATATTTACAAGTGAATATCTTAGTGCCTTAATTTGAAACCATTACATTCATTCATGTCACTAGAGCCAAAATCACTATGTAGATAGCATTGCAAAAAATATTCTAGATTGGCACTTACTAGATGCATTTAACACAATACAAACATAAAAAATGGTGAACCATATACTGCGTCATATATAAAAAGATGCATATCCATATTATGTATCAACAAAATCATAATGTTCTGAGTCCATTACTCTAAATACATCCGACATACCCATATCATGTTACAAAAATCAAAATTGGGATCACCACTAGCCTCTACATATAATCACTATCTAGAGGTCCCAAGCCAATATTTCAGCTCCACCAACCCTTGAATCTATGAACTATTTGTCCCGGCCATCACCATGCAACAAATGACCCCTCGCCACTCAAAGAGTATCCCTATACATCCCTTGATGTATTGGTCCTCAATATCATACCATCCACTATACGTACACCAGTCAACATCAGCTCACACATGCGCTAGACATTCTCTAGAGCCTCATAGCCGGTCAAGTTTATTGTTCTATCAACTCCATTAGATTATGCGGCCTAAGGTGTTGCGAGTCATCCCATATACTACTGCCAACTTCACCAATGCTATATCTTCATACCAAAAGTCATGAATCAGTACCACATACATATTCTAAAAACTTTAAATGCACCATAATATATAACAACTTTCACTTATCGTCTGGTCCCATGCTCGGCCACTACGGAAGAGGCAAGTCGGGTCCCCTGAAAGTTCATACCACTATATGGATATTCTTCTATGTATAATGAAATATGATCCCAATGTGCAAATAACTCGTGTCGGAACACATTTATGACACCCTTGCCTCCTCCTCTCCACAACATATTCCCTAGCGGTGCATCACAGGCTCTGTGGGCCCCCATCTTAGATTTTCACATGAGGTTGAAGTGTGGGTTTATTATCAAGAAAGAACAAGCACAAAAACATACCAAAAGCACGGTCATGGTTCACACGGTTGCACATCGATAACTATCGTTTCACCAATAAGAGCATCATCTCGACCCACTCATAGTAGGTCCCACTCAAAACACCCTCAACCAACATCATCTTCTCCCTAGTGATGTGATGGAACCTGGATTTCCGAGAATCTATAGTACGGTTACAACGCCAACAATGTTTGTGTATGTAGCCTCTATAGATCACCAATCCCGAATGGATATGCCCTTAGCTAAAACATCTGGTCTACAATGGTGTTCCGGCCAACTCTAATATGTTTTTCCCACACGGTAACATTTATTTTATATTTCCACCACCCCTGCGGGAGTCGATCCAAGTAGATTTCTAGGATGGTCAACTCGATCCTATGCTTACTGCACCATAAAGGCCTCTGGTATGCATCCCAATAGCTAAATATCCTCAATATTAAGGGCTCAATTCTCTTCATCAGTGGGTTCTCAAGCGACTTGAGAACTCCATATCTCGCAAATTGATCCTGCACCATGATCCCCCTGGATCCTCGGCGCGACACATAAAAATCTCTCTCTCTCCACAAGTTGAACACCCAACTGCGCTGCTCCCCTGCACAACACCATCATGTTTTCGGTTCGGAGAAGGTAAATTGCATCATAAACCATCAAGTCTCGGTCCACAACCACAAAATAACCCAAATCTCACCTTCGGTCAACTCGCACTGACCTCTCTGACTACGAGCACCGTGGTTCCCCTCTGGAAAATGAGATCAGGATCATCTGAGCTCCGAAGGTGTGAGATGGCTGTGAGAGAGGAGAAGGTAGGGGTGTTACTAAGCCAGAGCTTGAATATGAAAAATTAATAACAAAAATGATGAGTAACGTTAGGCCACATCGTGCAACTAACGGATCCTCATTCCAACGGTTGGTTTAATGCCTTATGATGCTACAAGTTAGACCTTCTCTATCTCATTCACCATAGCTTCACTAGAAAATGAATCAAATTGGAAGGAGATTTCCCTATTAAAAAAGAAAAAATCCTAAAATTTCTCTTGCCAAAAGTTTTTAGCCAAATCGTGCCTCGTTTGGTATTTTGATAACAACATTGCAAAACTCTCAGGCATTATAATGGGTATCCTTTTTTTTGTAATTTGACACTTCACCATGAGGCCATTTTTTCAGAAGGGTCCCTTCTCCACCTCCTAAAATCCGTTTCTTCACTTGTGCTTCTACAATGCTTGGGCACCACTTTGCCTTCATAGTTGTCAATGCATGTGTGTTGATTTTTCGTCATGAGCAATATATTTTCTCATGTTTTTATATGGTCCCAGACCTATTCTGCGAGCGTATCATCGAGTCACCCTTGCTTAGAGAATGCGAGGTTGAGTCACCATCACATTAATGGATTTTGTCTCGAGTCACTTTGCTCATTTACGGTATTCCATTAATTTTTCCTTGTCCCTCTATCGTGTCGCCCATTTTTTGCCTTGAGGACATACGTCCCCATCCCCTCTAGATTCAAGTCGTTGTAAGGTCATCCATGCTTTTTATGCTGCGACAAGGGAAGTCGTTCATCCACTTCTCGGTATCCACTTATTCCATCATCATCCACGATGTCGGTCCATCCTCTTTATGATCATGCCTTAGTTGATGATTCGTCATTGCCTCACCTATGGTAGAGATCCTTGTCAACATTAGCACATTCATTCCAGAAGAAAGGTCTTGAGGTAAGTATAACTTGGTTCCAACTTCCATTCTTATTCGATCCCTTGGATCAGGTAAAGGTACTCATCATTTCCCTTTGTCTTGATTGTTTCTCATCCGCTCAGCTTGAGCTCATTATTTCTTGATCGAGATTCGTATACTTGATGTTTCGGTGATTTAGCAGATTATACCAATGATTCCATGATGTGTGTGACATGCTTCAACCCTCATGAGGAGGTGGCCCTTCAACTAGCCCCCCACATGCCCAGATGGCTTCAAATTATGCTACAGCCTCAGATTCATCTCCGCATATTTGATGGGTTCAGTTTCAGCCACTTGCAATACCCATAGCATGCATGTATCATTCAGATGATCCATTCATATATTGAGATCCCTTTCTTGTTTAGCAAGGCTTCTTTGGTTGTTATTATGTATCATGTACTCAGATATTATTGTATTCAGTCCTAGCTCATTTTTTTCCAGGCACGGTATGTATGTGCAATCCATTGTATTTTTTTCTGGCCCATTTTATGCTAGCATGTCATGTACCATTTATCATGTACTTTATTGCTCATTTTCATTTTGTTGGGTGCACCATTATTATTTTTACTTTGTCATCTCAGAGGGCGTAGCTATGCCTCCCTCACCTCACTGAGAACAGGTACCCAAACATTAAAAGATACTTATATTATTTGTAGGTATCGCCCCCTTAGTTATTGTCCTCTCTCACTTCACTCTATCTATGTATCTCTCTCTCTTTCAGTTCCCTTTAGTGTCTAGTGATTTTATATTTACAACGTACTTCGATCATACGATTAGCTCCTAAAGATCGCAAGTTGGGGGGAAATCTGTTACACAAAAATTTGGACATCTAACCTTTTACAATTAGATGGATCGAAGTACACCATGTAAGACAAATTTTACCATAGTAAAAATTCTTTCACTATAAGAAATAATTTAATAAACCATATTTTATTGAGTTATTTCTCGTTAAAACAAGAAACCTCATGAGGAATAATTAATTAAATCCTTATTTATTTGATTTTCCTATAGTAATATTTAATTAAACCACTATTTAAATAGTATTCCTGGTCGTATTTAACATAATTATGAGCAATAATTAGATAAATCATTACCTTTCTTATTTTTCCACATTCTTGAAATGATAAATAAATTATTTATTTCTAATTATTGCTCATAATTGGATAATTAGATAAGGGGTAATGATTGGATAGTGAGGTAATGATTGGATAATTGGATAATTGGATAGTGTGGAAACCCAATTATTTATTTCTAATTATTTCTCATAATGATAATTAGATAAATCATTTACATTTCATATTTAACCACATTCTTGAAATGATAAATAAATTATTTATTTCTTTATTATTTCTAAATAAAGGTATTTAACCAACTTAAATAATTTTTCCCTCCAAGAAAATATAATATAATATTCCAAGCAGTTAGATCAATATCTTGGTTAATAATATTTTATTATGTACCATTATCAAGGATAACTCAATATTTTTTTATAAATAGGAGGGTTTCATTCTTCACTTTGATCATTCTCATTGTTGCTACTATTTTCTTTGCTTCTTGACCTCCCAGAGAGTTCAATACATTTTGGGTTTTATGCACCATTGAGAGAGAGAAACTTATGGATTTGAAGCGTTGAGGACAACCAAGAACCCATCCCATCGAGGGGGACTAGGAACACTATTATTTTTTCCCTTCCTAGGTGTTATAATATATTAAAAATTCTTTAAATCTTGTTTTTTCCGTTGGATGCATGGAGAAATTCTTATTTATTTTCAGTGTTTAACTGCTTTTACTGCATAGATCTGGTTTTTTGCAACATTTTTTCTAACTATCGATTGCAAATCTAAAGAAGATAAACAATCATATTTGTTGTTAGGGTTTTGTGTCACACACAACTAAAGTGAGATATTTTCGTACAATTGCGTTAATAATTTATGCTAACACACCCCTATCCCGATTCTTTCTTCCCTCATGAACTAGATTGCAGGATCTAATAGAATTCATGGATCAGATCGGAAAGACCATGACAATACCAAGAACTAGCGAAAAAAAATCCCTTGAAAGTTTGAAATTTTTTTAGATTCAACCTCTATATTATATTTTTTATTAGAAACTTCTTTCTTCAAATATGTTGCAACACTTTTGAGTGTAGGAACAACAATGTTCCTTAGTATAGGGATGTATATTTCAGTGCAAGAATCTCATAATTCCTTGGTGTAGGAATATGTTTTACGGTGCACTCATGAGTGCAAGAACATGTATTTTAGTGCAGGAATAGTGGTATTCCTTAGTACAAGAATGTGTATCTCAGTGGAGGAATCATCAGACTCGATGGTGAAAGAACGTGCATTGTAGTATAGGAATGCATGTCTAGTATAGGAATGCATGCTTTGAACAAGAAGATGGTTCGAGAATAGGGAGGAGCTAATTCTGTTTAGTGTAGGAATCTTGTTACAAGAATAAATTATTGCATTATTTTGAATTATAACATGAAATTATTTTTCCTACATTCGATTAAACTTTGTTTTATCATTACTAATTAGGAAAGAAATTCTTAAATTACAAAGGAATTTAGGTATTAATTATTATCTTTATCTAAGGATTGTATTTACCCTATGTGGAATCATGATCTGATTGGGGATATGTGAAAAATATTTTCATAATCCAATGTTTACCTCTGAGCCTTGTCAGCAATTAATGATGGACCTATATGATACCTTGTGTTGTTTTGATAAAAAAACCTTCCCATAACCGCCGTGCTTTACCAATCATCATTTCCTCATGTGTGTGAGGATGATGACCATATTCCAACTTTTCCAAGATTGAGTTTTTCATGATGGAGGCATGACCATTGAGATCGACGATATTGTAGGTTTTAACTCTATACAAAAATTATTTGCAAATGATTCTTAAAGACAGAAAATAAACAATAGAGAGAGCATAAAACATAAAACAGATATACACAAATATTTTCCCCTAGATCCCAAATCAAGACTACTAGCTTGATTTTTCATTATATTCCTTTTAGTGTTACAACACATATATATACATGTCGAAGCATTCATAAACCCCAATCCATTAACCCTGGATTAGAACATAATCTTAGTTCCCTTGATTGGATCTACAAAATACCAAGGGCCGAAAACCACTGTCCCACAAAACAATGTGAAAAACCATGCACAAAATCGTGGGTGGGTCCGACCATCGAAAAAAATTTCTCGGGGTGCTGTTGCCCCCCCTATGACCCCCCTGCTACACCCGATGCAACGTACAATGCGTGGGGCTAATCGTGGAAAGAATATAACACATACCCAAAATTCTCCCACTTGTTGTTTTCTTTCCACAGGGGGTCACAAGAGATAGTAATCATCATGCCAACTCTAAAAAACCCATTGTTTCTCTACACCAAGAGAACTTCTGAGTGCTCATACACTTCATCAATGCATCTGCAACATTCTTCGAAGTGTCCACCTTTACCAGCAACACACTTTTATCCTCAATCATATCTCTCACAAAGTGATATTGAACATCAATGTGCTTTGTCTTTGAATGATAGGCAGGGTTCCTAGCCAATAAAATTGCACTTTGGATATCACAGTCTATACTTATAGCTCGCTGCACCAACCCCATACTTGAACACAATCTCTGCAGCCAAAATACTTCCTTGCTTGCATGAGTGACTGCTATTTATTCTACCTCTGTAGTTGAAAGAGCCACTACAGACTTTATTTTAATCATCCAACCGACTGCATCTCCAAGTAGGATAAACACATATTCACTTGTAGATCTTATTTGGTCTAGATATCTAGCCCAGTTTGCATCAAAAAAACTGGGAATGTCCAAAAATCTTCCCAATCATGATCTTCCCTGGTAGCACAAACCATAATCGCTAGTGCCACGCAAATATATGAAAACCTATTTCACTGTTGTCCAATGCTTCGTCCCTGGGTTTGACATAAACCTAGTCAATACTCCCAGTGCATGTGCAATGTCTGGTCTAGTACAGACGATTGCATACATCAGGCTACCCACTGCACTTGCATATGGAACATGGGACATATTCTCCTCTTCTTCTTGTGCCTTGGGACACTGTTCAGCATACAGCTTTACTCCTACAGGAATAGGAACATTCACCGGTTTACTATCCTACATATTGAACCTCTACAATATAGTCTTGACATACTTCCTTTGGTTTAACCAAAGCTTCCTCTTTGCACGATCTCTCTTAATTTCCATGCCCAAAATATAGTTTGCACCATCGAGATCCTTCATGTCGAATTTGGAGAACAATTGGGTCTTCAAATCTTGGATAATTTCTTTTCCATTTCCAATCAACAACATATCATCCACATAAAAGACCAAATAAATAACACAGTCACCAATTAATTTTAAGTAAACACAGTGCTCCTCCTTGCTTCTGGTGAAGCCAAGTCCCCGCATATAGGTATCAAATTTCTGATACCACATTCTTGGTGACTATTTTAACCCATACATAGACTTCTTTAACCTGCATACCAGTTATTTCTTTCCCTTCACCATAAAGACTCCAGGTTGTTTCATGTAGATCTCCTCTTCCCGATCCCCATGAAGAAATGTTGTCTTCACATCCATCTATTCTACTTCAAAATCAAATGCAAAAGCAATAGATAAAAGTAATCTAATAGAAGTAACCTTGGAAACAGGAGAAAAAATATCACCAAAAACAATTCCCAAAACCTGGGAATAACCTTTTTCTACCAATTGAGCTTTGTATTTCTCCACCTTTCCTTCTACATTCATCCTTCTTAAAAACCCATTTTATCCCAATGGGCTTCCTTCCAGCCAACAACTCCACCAGATCCCATGCCTCATTTTTGTGCAAGGATGTCATTTCATCAACCATGGCCTCCTTCTAGATTTTTCCATCCTTTGAATCTACTGCCTCCCTGACAGTTCTGGGATCATCATCAGTTATGGTTAAAGAAAAATTTGAATAGAAAGCAGATGTACTATACCTTTTTGGTTTCCTTCTTTCCCAAACTGATCTTCTCATAGACGAAGTTTGTGGCTCTTCCTCTTCTGAATCTTCTTATGTTGTAGAGTCTGATTCATCCTCCTTTAGCTCAAAATCTATATTCTCAGGTTGCTTTGGTAGGAATTGATGTTTAACAACATCTTTCACCTCTCTAAACACCACATCTCAGCTGTACACAACCTTCCTTGTTTCTGGGTTCCAAATCTTGTAACCTTTTAAACCATCCTTATACCCATTAAAGATGCACCTTTCAAATTTATTATCCAACTTGGTCCTTTTCTCCTTTGGAACATGTACATATGCATCACATCCAAATACCATTATATGTGAAAGAGAGGGTTTCTTACAAGTCCATACCTCATGTGGAGTCTTATCCACCAACGCTGATGAAGGTGATCTGTTAACTAGGTAACATGAAGTCTCCACTACTTCTACCCAAAAGTCCTGTCCTAACCCGGTACCAATGGGCATGCTTCTTTCCTTTTCCATCATCATTTTGTTCTTTCTTTCTTCAAATTTGTTTTGTTGAGGTGTGTATGGATTAGTATGTTTCCATGCTATACCACACTTCTTATAGAATTCTTCAAATTCCTTCTTGCAAAACTCTCCACCATTATATGTCCCAACAGCTTTATCTTCTTCTCTGTCTGATTTTCCACCAGAGCCTTAAATTCATTAAATCTGTCAAAGAATTCAGATTTATTCCTCAAGAAATATATCCATGTATTCCTTGAGAAGTCATCTATGAATGAAACATAGTACACATAATTTCCCAATGATGGAACCAACACAGGTCCAAACACACCACTATGCAGAAGCTCTAATATCTTGTTTTCCCTCTTAGCAATAGAAGGAAAAATCACTCGATTCTACTTCCCATATACACAATCTTCATAGAAATCGAAATCCAGAGAGAAATTAGAAACACCTTCTACCATACCATTTCTATGTAGTGTCCGAAGGCCCTTCTCTCCAATATGTCCAACCCTTTGATGCCATAGCATGGTCTTTCCTCCAGAGACCGCTAGGCTTTCTGCTCCACTTTCATGAACCACAAAACTATTGCACCCATCTATAACAGTGCTAGCCTGAAGCTTGTACAGAGTTTCAATTTGAAATCCTTGCATTAATACCAATGCCCCCCGAACCATATTGCAGGTATCTTTCTCGAACACTATTTTTACACCAGCATCATCCATCTGGCTTACAGAAATCAAATTTCTGGCCAATGCAAGAATATGAAGAACACCAAGAAGTGTTCTAATCCTTCCACCTTGCATCTTCAGCTTGACTTTTCCACGTCCGATGATTCTGGACTTCCTATCATCCCCTAAGAATACATCACCACCATCATACTTCTCATACTTGCGGAACCACTCCCTATGGGGAGTGAAGTGAAAGGATGCACCTGAGTCAATCAACCATGACTCATTGATCTACATCTGTATTTGAGGAAGAGGAAAAATACACATCCCCAATTTCATCCGAGGTGGTTTTTGCCTCTGCAGAAGAAGCATCCTCAGATCCCTTTCCTTTCTCAGGAGCTTTAGACCTGTAGTCCTTTTTGTAGTGCCCTTCCTTTCCACATTTTCAGCACACCTTTACAAACTTTCCAAAAGATTTAGATCTCCCTCTAGATTTAGATCTCCCACTCAAAACCTTATTCTTGTTTCTGTTATGGGACCTTCCTCATATAAACAAGGCATCTCCATTCTTACCCACCATATTTCTCTGTCTCATTTCTCTGACAACAAGGCTGAGACAATGTCATCAAAATTCAAGGTAGTTGTATTGCTACCTATTGCAATAACCAAATTGTCCCATGAATCTTGTAGAGAACACAACAAACTGATGCACTTATCTTTGTCTAATATTTTAATATCAACAGATAACAGCTAACTTACCACAGTATTGATCAAATTCAGATGCTCTTTCACCGAGTCTCCATCCTTCATCCTCAGGTTATACAGTTTTTTTGGTAGGAACAATTTATTCACCAAAGACTTAGATTGATACAAAGTCCCTAGCTTGTCCCACAAATTATTCACCCTAAGTTCCCTAGATACATTAAAAAATACTGAATCTAAGACGCATAACCATATTGTGCTCTTTGAGTTTCGATCCAGCTTCTTCCAGTCTTCATCTGACATTGTCGTTGGTTTAGTACCTGGATCTACCACGATCCATTGATCTTTATCGACGAGAAGATCCTCCATATTGAGCTTCCACAACTCAAAAATATGACCATTAAATTTCTCGATCTCTATCTTTCCACCGCTCGCCATCTTCTTTCACCACAAGAATCGATCCCCTGAACAGGGTCTACCACAGGCCCGAGTAAAAAACCCCTCTACAGCAAACACGCCCCCTTGAAGCTGAAACAACTCTGATTCCAAATGTAGGTTTTAACCCTGTACAGAAATTATCTGCAAACAAATCTTAAAGGTAGAAAATAAACAATAGTGAGAGAATAAAACATAAAATAGATATACACAGAGATTTTCCCCTGGATCCCAAATCAGGACTACCAACTTGATTTTCCATTATATTACTTTTAGTGTTACAACACATATATGTACATGATGGAGCATTCATAAACCCCAATCCATTAAACCTAGATTAGAACAAATCTGTAGTTCCCTTGACCGGATCTACAAAATACCGAGGGCCGAAAACCATCGTCCCCCAAAACCATGTGCAAACCCATGTACAAAACCATGGGTATGTCTGCCCACCGAAAAAAAAAATTTCTCGGGCCGCTGTCCCAGACCCCGAAAAGGGGGGTTGCCACCTGTGGGACTAATCGTGGAAAGAATATAACACATACCCAATAGATATAGGAGCGTGTCTTTAATTTGGTAATCACAAATTGCCTCAGACATAGTCCAAAAGTTCTTGTTGAATACTCCTCTCAGAGGTGTAAGAAACTAGTGTAGTCTTCGGCAGTTATGGAAGTCATTCGAATAGAGCACTGGTCTGTCAAGAAGTTGGGGAAGATGACCGAGTACAAGGAAAATTTATCTTTGCTACAGGAATCGATATTTCTCCCATTCCTAATCAAATTTTATGGTTATGATTCAGCTTTTCTGCTCAAATTTTCTCGCAGTTTTGATGGGAGCATAGCTAAATTAGATTATTCCTTGGAATTCGAGGTGACCAAGCAGTCTATTTCACAAGCTACAAGGTTAGAAACTAAAAGAGAGAAACAGTTTAAAAATGGGGAGCTCGAGAAAGGAGCTTGGCACTGATTTGTGCTCGACAAGAATTAAAAGGTGGACTGGAAGGTGGGGTTACAGAGGAATGAGATGGTAGTAAAATGGAAGCATCTATTATACATCTTGCAGAAATTCCTCACCTACGAAGGGAGGTATTGATTAACCTTCCTGTACCAAATTTGTTATCTACTTCATTTCAAATCAAGTAATATGATCAACTTCCCCTATTTTTTTCTGAAAAGTTTAGAGAATATGTCTAAAAGTGTTCAGAAAAGTCAATAAAGTAAAATTGGGTTCAAGCTATGCCACTATGGTTTGATTGCAATTTTAATTAAGAAAGAGTTAGAAGGGAAGAATATGACTTGGGAATGATTCTTGAAGAATTTGAAAAGGAGGGTATAGTGAATCAATCGGGAAGAAATGGAAAAGCTACTAAGGGAAGGTCTGATCAGAAGAAGAAACTATCAACCTTGTAGACTGGTGGGGTCTCGAAGACTAAGGTGAAGAAACCCCCATCTAAGAAGCTGGTGCTGGAGAAAAAGTAGAAACCTATAATTGAAACCTCAGGCCCTTCAAAGAGACTAACCAGGAGCTCTATCAAGAAAAGGTGTGCTTCCTCAAAAGGAGGCCATACTGTATCAACCTCTCGAATAGATATTTAGGACTCATAGCCTAATTCACCAATTGAGGATGAAATTTATCTCCTTGTAGATGTGCAACCCATTCGGTGTTTAGTGCAGGTTGTGTAGAAGAGGAAGATAACACTCCTCTGTTAGTTTTAATTGAGAAAGTGAAGAAAAGTAGGACATTGAAGATACACGATGGAAATACAGGGAAGGAACTAGCAGTGGATTAGGCTGAGGATATGGTTCCTTAGAGTTTTCAAATTCAATGTGATATTTCCCTCGATGACACTGGCACTTGCCATGAGTTAGTTGTTGAAAGGATTTCAACACAGGAGGAATTCAATAAGGTAGACCCCACTTTCTATATGCACTACCAGGTATGAGAACTGAATCAAAAAATCTAGTAACTTAAAGTGTTGAACGAGGCTGCGCAAGGACATAACACAGTGATGCAGAGTAGGAATGCTGAATTGATGGAGGAGGTATGAGAAAGAAAGCAGTAGGAAAAGGTGTGGAAATTTTGAGCATCTAAATGCTACAATGTCCTTATGAAAGTGGCGAAACAACTCAAGAAAGCTAATATTAAGAAGTTGAAGACAATGAAGAGAAGGATTAGTACTCAAATAGAAGATTGAAGGGAGCCCTCCATGCCAGTTTTTTTTACAAAATGTAAGGTTGTGTAAGGACACACAACGAGATAGGGATGGGAGGATGTTGGTCATCTTAATTGACCTATTTTTAACATCCACCTTACCCCAACAATCACAAAAACCTTATGTTTTACCCTTTGAACCTACTTATTCCTATACCTCTTTTGATCCTTGTACTTATTCGTACACTTCTTTCATGATTTTTGGTATTAAGGGTTATATGAACTTAATTAATAATTAAAAATATTAAATAGTCTATTTTCCTTTGCAACTTACATGTTTTCTTTCCTAAGGTGTTTGATAAAACTGGATTATTAATCAATGTGAAAAGTGGGTCGGTGGAGGAACAATTCATATATCGTCGATCGTTCTTGCAGTCACTTGGCAACTCACAACACCAACATGGTTCATCACTTATGGCTGATACAGCTTGAAAATCTGCACGCATTCTTTGCCAAAAGATTAGTACACTTTGTTGGGATGGGATCACTAAGAAAAATACTTGATATGGAGGCCAGGGTTTTGACTGAATACCTTTTATTTAGTCCATTTTTCAACAGTCAAAAGCCTAAGATAAACTGTTGTTTGATTTTTGTTGCGGCCATCAGCTGAGTGATGTATATTTAATTGGGTTTCTAGTAGTAGTAGATTAGCGATATGTTGGAGAATTTTTGGCTTATACTTTAATATTTTTTCATCGCTATACTTCTGGGCTAGATCTAGTAATCCACGATGTACATTTCCAACTTCTGAGTTTAATAAAAGGATCTATCCTAGTTATTCATTTCTTTTTCTAATGTTTCATGTGATGCATTATTTGAGAATTTTATTTTCCATATATCGTAACAGGGAAACGAGTTGGTTGGCTAGGGCCCATCCAACCCAGCTTGTTCTCCCTCTTTCATAAGGTGTGTTAGCTTTATTTTCTTATGCAGGGTTTTGAGAAAGAAATATTTCGTTCTTATCTTTTGTTAACAGTTTATGTCTTCTTCATAAATCATGTGTGATTCAGATCCAAGGTGTGTAGGTGTGGGTGTGTTCATTTATTGAATGTTGTGACAACACTCCTTTCCTTTGATGCGTTGTGTATTATTTTCCCTTCTGCAAAGGGTATGTCTTAGTTTGCTTGCACCACTGCATTTCAATTATGCAAGTGAAGGTTTCTTCAGTTTACTTCTGCAAGTTAATTTATTTACTACAATTTAATTTGTTTTCCTTTTGAAAATCGTGTTTTACTTCTAAGTATAAGTTACAAGCATTTTAGCATAAAGGTGTAACATAAGATTGATTTATTTACATCTCCCTAAGCATTAATGAAACATTGTTTGCATTGTAAATGATTTGTACTTGTGCGTATCTCTCTGTGGAAGTAACCCGATTTAACACTGGAATTTACTAAAGGGACCTCTGAACTAAAACCTCCATGATTTAAGACTGTAGAAAAAGTTCATTTGACAACAGTCATCTTGGAAAGAAAGCATGCCTCACATTTAGATTATATGATCATTTTTCACACTAAGAAGTTTCCTGTTGTAGCAGATATTTTCCTTTGACTTTTCAAGTACTTCTTACTTCTAACTGAATGATGACATAAGGAGTCTTTTGGTTATGTGAAATTATTTCCTCTTCTCTGGTTTTCCTTGCAATTGATTTATAGTTAGCTCACTTTACATTTTATGCAAGTGGTTTGGAAGCTCAGTATTGGAATATTGATTTGTTAGTACATGAATCTCTTTTTTGGTACAGGAAATAATATCCTGGTAGAGGAATAGAGTACTCTGGTACATGAATCCATAATTCTTGTATGAAGGTTGAAATATTTGGTGTAGGAACAAAATATACTTTTGGTCCAGGAACATCTCTTTAGTACAAGAACATTGTTCGAGTACAATAACATTGTTGCAGTGTAGGAACAATGATTCAAACCAGGAAGGATTAATTGTAACAAAGAAAAATGTACTTAACGTTTGAATAATTACTTGTCTTATGACTATGCCAAACTCAGTCTCAAATATCTATTTTTCATTGGTCAGGATTATTTATGCTGATTTGAAGTTCCTTTCATTGCACTCTTTTGCAAAGTACTTTATTTTTCATTTCTAGCACCATAAATCTCTTGGTATTATTTGTTGTTATATATTTTGATTCTGCAAATGTAATCAGGGAAGATAGGAACAAATCTAGTGATGGTTCATACCATTTTTTTCCATTTCCTATGCTATGCCTCTAAGCTTATGTAGCCTCGGCTTAGAAATTAAGTGTTGAAGGAGTTTGTTGAACTGCAACTCTAGAACCCAAAAACACCGATAACTATACATGGGATTTGGTAAGTATGATGGAGTTATCATTGGTGGATAAGAGGTATAGTGGAGTTATGGAAGGGCTTTCAATCTTGGTAGACTCCACCATTTTTTTTTGTTTAATACGTAACCATATCCCTTCAAATATATGTAGGAGGGTAATTGTAACAAGAGACTCTATGTGTTCCAATGGTAAAATCTGAGATTATATACTAAGAAGTCACGAGGTCGATCCCACCACATTAGTTGATTTTAAAACAATATTTTTGACCATCCATAAAATGACATGTGTCACCTTCTGATAGGCCCACGTGTCACCTTGCGATTGGTCCATATGCCACCAATTAGAAATTGACAGTTGTCTCACTTTGGATGTGCCACATGTCTAAATTTCATTTATGATAGAACCTTTACCATGTAACCCTGAAGCTGAACCTTGCTTGCTAGATCCATGATCATTGAATTTGACCAACTTGACTTTGAAATTATGACCTTCATTAAATAACTTTTGAGGTCTAAGATAGGCCTCCTAGGAAAAATGTACAACCAAAATAAACTTTATAAGGACCAATAAGATTCAAGTTGATGATGTCAACCATGGGGGATGATTCACCATTTTTGGGGTAAAAAGGTAAAAGGATTAAAAATAATAAAATATTAAAACTATTTTTTAAACATGTATTTTCAACTTATCTCCCTAGGGTTTTACTCAAACTTCGAGTGAGATTACTCATTGAATGCAAAATTTAATTCCTCATTAAAGGAGTACCCATGTCGCATACTTTCGATGGACCATACTACATGAAAAATGAGAAATAAATGAAAAAATGTTATTGCAATCACACTTTTCATGTATTTCTCATTTTCGTGTAGTAGGGTCCATCAAATGTATGCAACATGGGTACTCCTCAGATGAGGAATTAGATTATGCATCCAATGATTGTTACCACTTGAAATTTTAGTAAACTCATAGGGAGATAGGTTGAAAATACTAGTTGAAAAAAGTAGTTTTTAGTTTTTTCCCTCTAAAACTTGATGATGTAATCTAATCTTATTTTATTATTTCCACTCTTATTTTATAATTTTCTTAGGAGGCCCATTTTAGACCTCAAAATTCCCATAATGCTTTGACCAAAACTACGACTTTGAATGACTTCTTCATATGCAGTTGGTTTTCCCTAGTTTAATTACGTCGCAATCATTTTTTCGAGCTCTACATTATGGAACTGTAGGTTTTGTTCAAACCTGATGAATTTGAATTTTTGGACTTTTTAAATCCATTTGGATCATTCCCACCCTCACATTTATTCCAGGTATAGTTTTCATTGACATAGTTAATATCCTCCACCTTAATTTGTTGAATTATGTCTTGAAAGGCCTGAGAGCTTAGGTCTGACTATCATAGATTCATATGCATCGTTTCTTTTCACTGAAGTGTCTATTCATATTGAAATTCCCCACAATAATACAACTTTCCTCACCTTGGGTACCCATTATCCTAACTAGATCCATTACAAAATTATTCTTTCCACCCGATGTGGATAGTCCATAAACCCCTAATAGCCATATTTTCGCTGAAGAACCAAGGCATGCAAAATTTCGTGTCAAAATGTTGGGGTAGCAATCCCAAGAAATGAAAGATGGATTTTTTGAATCTGAGAGGATTTATAGACCCCCTGCACTATCTTTCACATCCAACACTATGCATTCCTCATGTGGCTAACATCTGCCAGTAATTTTCATTAGTTTATCTTAGGATACTTTAGTCTCGTGTAATACCATAATATCTACTTTCTCTTGTTTGATTCTTTCCTTCATGTAGATCACCTTACCTTTAGATTTGAGGCTTGTATATTTCAAGAGACTATTTTCATGGTTGGTTGGTGGGGGGGGGGGGGGTGGGGGTGGGAGTGATGAAAATACTCCTTGAGCACATTTTATTAACCATAGTTGACTAGGACTTCCCCTCCTTCCCTGATAGCTTCACGAGTATTTTTTCGCCCCTTCTACTGTTTGTCTGATCCTGAATTTTTCTCCATGTGGGTGAGGGTTAACACATCATATTTAATGACTAGAGATATTTGGGGGGAGTTATCCATCGATTTTTTACGTCGTTCACATTCCTTATACATCTGATGGAATTGTTCTACTTTCTACTAGGGAATGTATTTTGACCTCGCTTTTTCGTAGCTACATAAGAAAGCTACCATAACTTTCTCATATGAATCTAGGTGTTCTAATCAATCTTCATGTTCTATATATTGTTCTTATTGAGCTAAAATCATTTGGATCTCCTTTTCTGTTGACTTAGTTTCAAGCGATTTCTTCTTAGTGACTTTCTTTTCCTTAGGGTTGTCCAATGTGATTTCCTTATCCATTTCCTTACATCTATAGACAAAAATTTCATGGTATTTCACTCTTTCTTGGTTCGACCTCTCCTAGAGACACAAAGTGATTCACATTCAATGTTTGCATTGTCACTAGTTGGATTAGTAGTACACGTCCTAACGGTCCCTTGTTTCCACAAATTTTCCTATTTTCTACCTCCAGAAAACCATCCATGGTGGAATTAAATGATGGTTGAGGGTCATCCTTGGGTTTTTGCATGTATTCTAGAATATGTTCCCATATTTGTGACATAAATGAAATTTAAAGGGAACCTTCTCAAGTCTAATGGTTGAGTCCAAACCTTAGTGTCATACTCAATCTCCACTGATTCAAGCAAGAGTTTAGAGATGCTCATGTAAACATAGATCCAATAATATGAAAAATGTCATTTACGCTTCGTAATTTTTTAGATATGAACAAAAAACCCAATAGAGTTACCTATTGATTCAAGAATATTTGTCTCCCATATATCCTTTGGAATCAAATATAATCTGACCCATATGGGAGCCACTAGACACTTTTCATTATCTAGATTATAGTAGGGTTCCCAATGTCTCATTAACAAGCCTGTATTATTGATAAAATAGGGCCCATTATAAAAAAATCCTCTTTGATTTCTCCATATATACAAAAATAAATACAAAAAAATCATTTTTCTCTTATTCGTAGCTCAATCTGGGCTTTCAGCTACCATGTTTTCAAGATTCATTGAATGAGGTCTTGATCCTTGTGCCAAATTCCCATAACATGCAAATGATTGCATGATCCTGCATAAATTTCCTAGATTTTTCCAAGAGGTTGTTATGGATTAATACTGTAGGATTCAATGGAGTGTTTGGAAAATAACAACCCTTCATACGAGACTACCATTAGGCATCCAAAATTGGTGAATCCTCTTGTTTTTCTGTTTGATATGAGCTATTGCCAATTTCTCTAGCCGTGGAATGAAAGGATAATGTTACCATATTTTTGAAGGAGGGGGAATCCCACCCCACCCTCTAAGGGCCTCAGACATGTGGCCGACCCCCAAAGTCGCTAAACTATCAATCAATCTGAGGTTTTTGTATGTAGGTAGGAAACTTGAGTGACAACAACTCTGCAGAAACCCTTAGCTTGAAACCATTGAAACCATAGTATATATCCTTGTCAACAATGATTATTTTTTACACTTTAAATAATATAATTTACTTTTTACTACAAGAAAGAAATGCATTTTTTCACATGAAAATAAATGCTGATATTGATATTACATTATGTGTACTTCATTCTATGTTCCATTTACATGTGATATTTAAATATATATATATATATATATAACAAAAAACATTTTAGTGAAAACCATAAGTAAAATATTTCAATTTCCATATTAAATAACATAATTTTATAGATAATTTGTATAAAGAAAATTAAAGTAATTTAAATTGAAAATTTTCTTATATTTTCACTTTAGTGAGAAAGATTGTGAGAATTCGTATTCCATTAATAGTTTATTTCTAATTCAGTGTATCAGGGATATTTGTAAATTTTTCAATTTTAATATGGATTTGATATGGAATATTTCACACAATATTAATACTAAAAATAATTAAATGTAATTTTACAATCATAGTTTCAACCATACGAAACTTTGTAATTTATAATATCTTTCTATTTTTTTAGGTAAGTCATTTTGCATGCAATTTCATATATAAAAGTTTGATATAAGTTCACCAATACATAATCTATAATAAATATTATTTCATAACAATACACATCATTATGATAACCATCAAACAATCATAAACATCATCTAAGATACACATTTGAATTCACTACTATCATCTAATTATATACACCTCTAGCACATATAAACACCATTATATAGCACACTAAAATAATAATCTAAGAGGGCTTGGTCATTTTGATAACATCTAACAAAATAAAAGCATTGTAATCTAACAAAATCACTACACACATCCTCAAATTAATATAAATCTCATGTCAAATAACTGCTATCATGGACATACACATATATTTGCAAGCACATTAAATGAACATATCTAACATGACCTAAAAATATACACATCAACACCAACATATAAATTTCCATAAACATGAACAAAAAAAAAACCATATATATATATATACACACACACAAACGAGTCCAATAACTACATAAAGTCAAATAATTTCAATCAAATATATAATAAAAACAAACAGACTGCCAGCTTGGTCTATAGTAGAAGATGATGTATGGTCAACTAATGCATGATCCATTAGGGGAATTTTGAGGTCTAAAATGGGTCTCCTAAAGAAATTATAAAATGATAGTTGAAATAAGAAAATAAGATTATATTACATCATCAAATTTTGGAGGGAAAAAGGAAAAAACTATTTATTCAACTTATCTCCCTATTGGTTTACTCAAATTTTGAGCAGAAAACTTGTTGGATGTGGAATTTCATTCCTAATCCAAGGAGTTCCCATCTTTCATAATTTAAATGGACACTGCTACATGAAAAATGATAACTACATGAGAAATGTCATTGCAATCACGTTTTTTCATATATTTCTCATTTTTCATGTAGCAGGGTCCGTTGAAAGTATGAAACATGGATACTCCTTAGATGAAGAATTAAATTTTTCATTTTTCATCCAACGAGTACTCCCACTCAAAATTTGATTAAAACCTTATGGAGATAAGTTGAAAATACAAGTTTAAAAAATCACTACAAGGAAAATATCCTCTAGCATAGGTTATAAAGGAGCTTTTAGTGTTATAAAATTAGCAAAAATTGTCAAAAAATATTTTCTACAACATCCGTTTTTGGAAATGGAGGTTTTGGTGGAGATTCTAATAGAATTTCAACACCTAAAAAAATTGGTCGGCCGGAGGTTATTACGGATGCTTTTGTCATCATTGCGATAATCAAGTGTCAATGAACTGGTGTGTTTTAGAGTAAACGCACTGGTACTGCAAACCTACCAAGCACAAGGATGGAAAAAATATATAGGATACCCTGGGGCATTTAGCAATGTCCCGGTGCATGTCATCCAGACAAATTCCCTAGGGCGGTCGAAGGTTCATGCACTGGGGCGTTAAGATATAAAACTGCACCAGGGCGCATTGTAGGTGATACAGCGTACCGGTCTGTTCTAATTGGTATTGGGATTTGTGCTATGCCCATAGGTCATATCAATGCACCGATGTGTAATATTATACAAACGCACCAGCGCGCAGTATCACACAAACACACTAATCGTTCTAATTGATATTGGGATTTTTGCGGTGCCCATAGGTCATATCAACACACCGGTGTGGAGTATTATACAAATGCACCGATCGTTCTAATTGTTACTAGTATTTGTGTGGTGCCCATAAATGCACCGGTGCGCAACAACGCACAAACACACCAAGAGTTGTATTTGGTATTGCTATTTTTGTAGTGCCCATAGGTCGTAGAAACACACCGATGCACATTAAATAACACACACTGGTGTTCATTTTGGATTTTTAGAAACATCGACCTGTGATAGTGCAATTATTGTGATTTTTTAAAATTCATTATTCATCAAAAGTCGACACATCTTATAACAATATTCATATCAATTAAATTTTTATTATTGAATTTGAATGTGATGTCTGGATTAAATTATTATATCATATCATAATTATTTTCATATTTTAAAATTCATTATTCATCAAAAGACGACACATATCTTATACCAGTATTCATATCAATTAAATTTTTATTAGTGCATTTGAATATGATGTTTGGATTAATTTGTTATATCATATCACCAGGTTTCACATATCTTCATTATAATATTTAATTTTCCATATATTTAATCAGTGGTGTTACATTTCACACCAACAATGTAGAATGCAATAGAATAAATTAAAATGTGTGTGTGTGTGTGTGTATATATATATATATATAAGACACTATTTTCCATACAAAATGGGATAGTTATTGGTATCCCTTTGTCTTTCAATTCAGACACTATGTACATTACATGAAAAAAAAGTCTGATTTCACAAACAAATATTTCAAAAAATACAATGCCTTTCTTTGATATCCAAACATAATGATAATCATTCTTCACTTGAACTGTTGTCACTGCTCGAGCTACTTCCATGACTTGGGTTATTTTGAGGAATGTTTTGTTCACGATGTTGATTGTTTTCTTCTTCTTCTTCACCCTCCATCTACAAACATAAAAATAAACTGTAATGAGTGTATATGGCATTGGTGAGAATAATTAAAATTGCAATATAACATATATTTCATTAAATTTGGAAGTATTTCATTGATCTAGAATTTAGAACTTTAGCTAAATTAAGTATTTTCAAAATGTGGAATTATAAAATCACTTAGTTTACTAATTTTAATGTAGATATTCACCATTTTTGGTGAAATTTTATCATGGTAAAGTATATAAAACAAATTTATATAAACTTTCGAAAGCAAATATTCCACATTTTAATCTTGGATTCCTTAAATTATCTCTTTTAAGATTTTTTTATAGTTTGTACTAAAAGCTAAGTTTGTTAAAGTTATGTTATGAAAATAATGTTGCTATGTTACTATTATTAACTTTATGAAAATAATGTTTTGTATGTTAATATGAGTAACTTTATGAAAATAATGTGTTGTATGTTACTATTATTAACCCATTTAATTATAATTTGATATAGTAAATATCATGTATGTGTTAAATTATGATTATTACTAATACAAGGTTGGCACAATTTAAAATCCTATCGCCTTTGCAACACTAGTAATACGGTTGAAGATGAAAAATCCTCTTAGATCATCCACTTTATACTCAAATTTGGATTTAAATTTCAAAATATTTGTGGCACTACCAATTTTCTTGATCTTTTAACTAAACAAAATTATGATGATCTTGAAACACTTATTTTAATGTTTTTTGAGCATAACAATAAAACTCTTAAGAATTTTGAGTAATATATTTATGGCTTCTTATATACCATATTATTTGGTATTAGTGGATGATAATCATCATTATCACCATCATCATTACATAATATTGTAGTGGAAGATAATCATCATTATCACCATCATCATTACATACTATTGTAGGAAGTTTGAACCATTTTAAAGTTGACATGAGAAAATATTTTTTTATGATTAGTTTAAATGTTGAATGAGAGTAGTAGTATAATTTATTTATTATTTATTATTTGTTCTTTTTGTGTTAAAAAATAACTTAATTGAGATTTACTTGAATAATAGATTAATATGCAAGATATATATTAAGTATAAAGTTATTTAATGAAAAATTATCATAGTAATGTGTCCAATATATACCAGCATAGATCCATCTTAAATATAGATTTAACATGAGCCTAGAGGGATTAAATGTTGAATGAGAGTAGTAGTATAATTTATCTGTTATTTATTATTTGTACTTTTGTGTTAAAAACTAAGTTAAAAACTATTCTTTTTATAGACCAAGTTTAGAAGATGTTGTTTTTAAGTGCATTATTGAATTTGATTATGCATATTTGATATGCTGAGAAGTCATGTTGGTCAAACAAAGCTTTTAAAACTTGAATATTTTATGGCACTGTCATGTCATTTGTATCACCACATGATCACATTGAAATAATAAATAATATAAAACTCCTCCAAAAACAATATGAAGAGAATATTTGATACACATCAAATATTTAAAAGTGTGTTTGAATGTATATTAAAAGATCCTTCAAAAAAAAAATCACATTCGTGAATCGTATAAACCTAATCTTAATATATTCACTCAAGTAGGTCAAGAACGACTTCTACACCATAATTATTTATCTTGGTATTCTTGCAATATTCTTTCTTTGGCATCCATGCCCAAACTATGGTATTAATTGGAACACAGCCAAGTTCTGTGTCATCATGATTTGGTATCCAATATTGCTCTAAAAAAATTTCATTGTATTTCACTAAAATAGGCTTCAACTAATCAACCTTTACATGAAGATAATCACTTTCATTATCTTTAAATATATCTGAGATGGATTTTTCCATCCAAATCATCTCTCCTGCATCCTCATTTCCTGATCTAACTAGCAACATATTTCATTTCTGAACATCAATCTTTGGATTGAATATTGGCTTTAGCTTGTTGCATTTGAGTCCAACATATACTTGTTCGTCTATTGCATTATAAAAATATTCATCCATAATACTTGATATTACATGGAGTGCATTATGATTAACATCAACAATGTGCCTTTTCTTAGGCCAGAAATCCTCAAAAGAAGAATCACTTCCATCTATTATTCTATGATCTTTATAGATTCCATCTAATGTATTAAGAACTCTTTCCTAATACACTACTTTATTTTTCCATTCATCTGTAACAATTGGTGAATCCTTGTTCCCGATTTCTTTCCACATTTTTATGTATGATGTTATCCCTTCATTTAGTTCTTTTAAATATGCATCATTCTTTTTGGAAGCTAAGAAAGAAGGGTTCCCTATGGGAATTATAAGTTGACCTTCATCATCTATATTCCATAACTCAATTGGTTCTGACCACCCAATATCTCTAATGGACTCTTTGTACCTTAGTACTAGACTATCATTGAGTACAAGAAATTGGAAGTATTTAACATTAATATTTCCAACTAGTGAATTTTTTCCCTCCTTGATGTATCCATTAAGGAAACTTTTGAAGTCATAGACCTTGTCAATAAGTGTAGGCAGAAACACTCGGTTTTCTTCAATTTTGAGATATGTATCCATCATTCTAGGTAAAGAATATATATCTTTACATTTTAAGTTGGAAGAAATTCTTCTGTAGGTTCCATCTATTTCTTCATGGTTGTGCCCCACAGGAAAGAATCCAACCTCAATAGTGATGAAGACACCAAGTGCAGTTAAAATTGATAAAAACATGAAAATATAGTGATCATTATTATCTCTTGCTACATTGTCCAACTATAACAACAAATGTGGAGGAAGAGCTTTAAAATTAACATTTGACTCTTTGATATTCCATGAGATATAAAATCATCCCTGTAAACTTGACATTTTGAGTAAATAAAGGTGTTAAGTAATGCATTTGTAAGTGAGTTTCTTGAACTTCCACTCTCATAAAGTAGATCATTATAAATATCAATTTGTGGGTCTTAAAGGTCCCTTAAGCACTTTGCAAGGGATATAATAGTAAATTGCGATCCCATATGTACAAATGGTAGGGAGAAATGACCAAAACCACCTGTTTTATTCCCATGTGTTAGCATACCTGTCAGTGACACACCTAAATTTGTTCCTACAATATATTTTGATTTAACATGTAGCCTTGGGATTGAAGTCTTTGATTTATCCATTTTATCATGGATAATGCTCAAATACTCCTTTGGAAACTGCTCTGACATAATTCTATGGGCATAGTAGCAATATCTTCAACACATAGCAATCTTGTTATGTTTGTTCAGCCTACCTCATTCCTTTTCTCCCATATCTTTTGTAGTCGCTAACTTGATCTGTTCTTTCAACAAAATACATTCACTGCAATTACTGAAGTTGGTGTTCTTTGAAAATGCCACATATGGAAACTTAGTATTCCATATCTTGATCATTTTTTATTGTAATATTAATGGGTAATTGAGCTTTTGAAGAGCCTCATTGATCTCTTTTAACAGAGAATTTTGTGTGTAAATTGAAGGAAGCAATCTTAAAGGAGCAGATGTCCCATCTCCTTCAACTTGACGTGTTTTCTTTGGTGAAAAATCTAAATTATCCATTACAATTGTGTGCAATATTTCTATGGCTATCACGGTGTGTCCTCATGCTTTGCATGTGTTGGTGTTACCATGAATATCTTTGATCTGTCCATCATGGAAATATTGTTGGTATTTATAGAATGTGCTTTGAGGAATCTTATGTATCTTATACCATGATTTCTTACAAATAATATTCCCATTAAATCTCATCTCCTTTACATTTCTAGCAATAGGTGGTGGGCCATGGCCATGGCACCTTGACATGACTGCGTTTGACATGAGTGAATTCAAGACAAATTCCCTAATACCATTTTTATTTATTTGTCTCATACCCCTTCTAGCACCTGCACTAGCCTTCCTATCCACATGTTGAAGACAATATTTTCTACAACATACATCTACTGCCAAAAGTCAAATTTATTTCTCTTCATCCATATTTGTTTGACATTTTGCAATTTTTTTTGTAGCCATAACTCATTTATTCCTTTTATATGGCCTTGTTACATGAATATCAATTGAGTTTATATATATTTCATTACAAATATTCTCATCCCATTTGTTTAAGGGATTGATGTCTTCTATAACATCCCATAGCACCATTTCCTTGGGTGGATCCTTAAACTTTTCCTTAACCCTTAATATCACAACTTTGTTGTCCACCAACTTATTTATTGGCCATATAACCAAAAAATGTATAGAATTATCACCAATTCTGAATATTTCATAATTTCCATCTATCTCTTCCAAAAAAACACCAAAGTCCATTTCATCTAGTATTTCACCTTCAACAATGTCATCCCCACAGACATTAACTATCATTCCTTTGGCAATGCACATGCTTGTTCCCATGCATTCATGTGTAAGAGAAACCTTGTTACATATGAATTTAACCCTATCTTGGGGAATATTTATGGCATGATAATGGCAATGAGGTTCCAAATCTGATTCTTGCCAAATCTCATAAGATTCCAATGCACTGCCTAGTGTATGCTCAAATCCTGTTGGACGTGATAGAGCAACATCATGTTTTAAAACCTTCTCAATTTTAACCTCTATCCATCCTTTCTTTACCATATTTCCATGAACTTTATGCTCAAGCTCTGTATTGAATATGGAGCCCTCACCAACCTTCACTCCATGTTGCAGAAGATCTACCTTTTCTCCAATAGAAAATGTAGAAGAAACATTTGCACCTATAAACAAATGTAAATAGGGTTAGTATTTACTAAAAAAAAATATTATACTATCAATAATATTTGAACACATGCTTAAATATATTGATTTACCTATGGTGTGCCTCAAATACCTAATCTTCCATGGATGTATATCCCCTTCACCAACATCCTCAATCAAATGTCATTGATTGACATCAATTATCAAAATTTCAACATAACATGCGTTAACCCTTTATTTGACATAATAAGTTCCAAACTCTATATATTTGACCCTTCCTAGCCCAACGACTTGATCATTAATAAGGAGATCAACATAGTCCCCTTTCGCTATATTTTCCATTGTAGCTTGTCCCAATTCTGTAACAACAATTAAACCATAAATTGTAATTAAAATGTTCAACCATGTAAAGTGTGATTTTATATTTTCGCAAATACACACAAATTTCAAAAATTAATATAGACAAAGTAATTTAAATAATATGTAGTCATATTTTATGGAATGAAACATTGTTCCCCACCATCTAGTGCCTACTACTACAAAGTACTTTAGATGCAAATTACACAAAACATGTATGAAGACCATGCAATTAGAGATGTAGATAGTATCATAGAATGAGAAATATAAGCTCATATCAAACCACCAAGTTCCTATTTAGCTTTAGAAATGACACTTGTAGTCTTAATGCATGTGTATGAAGAATGATCATCAGAAATTTGTAGAAGTTGAAGAACCAAAACATGGTCCATTTTAAAATCTAAGAAATTCCAATATTGATACTACATAAGATGTATAAAAGCCTCATGAAAAGGAGAAATTAATTTTTCACTTAGTGAGGATGTTTTATGTTTGAACTTGATAATCAAAAGCCAAACTAGAAGTTTTCTTCCAAATAAAAGTTTTGAATGACAAATATAAGCTCATATCAAACCACCAAGTTCCTATTTAACTTCAGAAATGACACTTGTAGTCTTAATGCATGTGTATGAATAGTGATCATAAGAAATATGTAGAAGTTGAAGAACTAAAACATAGTCCATTGTCTAAAAGCCCCATGAAGAGGATAAATTATATTCACTTAGAGAGGATGTTTGATGTTTTAACTTGATAATCAAAAGCCAAACTAGAGGTTTTCTTCCAAATAAAATTTTTGGTACTATAAATACTAGATAATTCTCATTTTTATTCTAAAAAAAAAGAAATTTAATTTTACAAATATTTAGCTCCAATGTTAGCACTCCCTACCTATACACATTTAAGGACATACTATTGAGGATGGATACAAAGGGATGTTAACTTTAGGTCCTCGAAAAGTGTATATTTGAGTTTTCCTAGATTTTTATGTTGATAAGGAAGAGTCTTATCTTATGCATCCAAACATTAGTGAAATTGTTTTTGGAAGTTCATAACTATACAAAAAAATAGAGAGAAAAACAATACATGTGAAAAAATTATGTTTGATACTTTAAAGTTGCATACATTTTCATTGGAAGAAAAATATAGTATACGTCAATAATATGTTTATTCATAAACTTCAAAATTATATAAAGATAACATTATTATCCATGGATCAAATAATTATGATTGGATTATTGTGTTTGTGCCAAGGGAAAGCTATACCATTATCTTTCCTTCCAACTCAAGCACAAATGTAGTGCCAACAACAACATCCATCTATATACAGTTCTTTTGCACTATCATTGATCTCCATAAATTGTTCCAAATTCAATAAAAAGACACATAAAAAGCTATAACTCTAACCATTGTGATTATTGAGACAATGTCACCCCTAGATAATTGGTTGCATAAGTGTAATGGTGTCTAGAATAAAGCTAGCAATCACTAGGTATCCTTCTTGCATAATCACAAATGCACTGCCAAGAATAATTTGAGAGCACTAACCTTGGTCAGGGTGAAATCTTGATAGTTTTCCTTTCGGAACAAGAACAAATACATATAGTGAATTATATAACTCCTTATAACACAAATACAAGCACATTTCCACAATAATGTTGCATTGCGAAAAAAATTCAACGGATGCAAGATTTACTTCTAGCACAAACACAAACACATTTTCAATAATAATATTGCAATATGATGGAAATTTAACACATTATAACCTTCATTCTAGCATAACAACATACGTATTTCTAAAAACAACATTACATTATCATGAAGGAAATATAATGTGTGCTATCTTTCCTTCTATCATAAGTAGAATCCCATTTCGAACAACAACATTGCACCTTAAATGAAAGCTAACAACAAATATCACTCCTTCTACTACAAACGTAAGCATATTGCTAGAATGAACATTACATGGTCAAATAAATCTAGCATGTGCTAGATTTCCTTCTAGCACAAACACAAGCACATTACCAACAATAATTTTGTAAGGCGTTTGAAATCCACCACATGCTAAATCTTCTTCTAGCATAAATAGAAGCATGTTACTCACAAAAACATTGCAAAGTAAAAAAAATATTACACATTCTAGAGTTTCTTCTAGCCCAAAAAAAATCACATTTCCAAAAACAACATTGCAGGGTGGAAGATATATAACCTGTGATTCATTTACTTCTAGGACATTGCCAATAGTAACATTGTAGTGAAAACGAAATCCAATGCATGATAGAATTGCTTCTAGCACAAGCACAAGTACATTTCCAACAATATTGCATTGCAAAAGAAATACAATGCATGTTATATTTCATTCTAGCACAAATACAAGAAGGTTGCCAACAAAAATATTACATTGTGAAACATATCTATTGCATAGTAGATTTTATTCTAGTACAAACATAAGCACGTTTCTAGCTCCAATATTGCATTGCAAAAAAAATTAGCTGCATGCTAGAATCCCTCCCATACACAAAAAAATTGGCAACATCAATATTGTAGGGTAAATGAAATCTATATCATGTTATATTCTCTTCTATCACAAGCATGAGCATATTTCCAATCAAAATTGCAAGGTGAATTAGATATAACATGCTATCTGTACTTTTATCTCAAACACAATCATGTTACCAATAACAACATTGCGAGATGAATGAAATCTAACACATGCTAGAATTCCTTCTCTCCCAAAAAAAAACACATAAAAACATTGTAGGGTGAAAGAAGCATACCGCATATTAGATTTTCTTCTAGAAAAAACAAGCATATTGTCAAAAATACCTTATGCAAGACAAAAGAAATCTGATCTGGTAGATTTCCTTCTAGAGCAAACACAAACATATAACATTGTAGGGCTTAAGAATCTCGGGCATGCCAGATTTTGTTATAGCATGAACAAAAACATATTACCAACAACATTCTACTGAAAAATAAATCTAGCACATGCTAGATTTCCTTTTAGCACAATCACAAGCACATTGCCAATAACATCATTGTGGTGGAGGAAATATGGCACATACTAGATTTCCTTTTAGCACAAACAATTGAATTGCCAACAACAAAATTGCAATGCGAAAGAAATCTAGTGGACACTAGATTTCCTTCTAACACATATACAAACACATTGTCAATAAAATCATACAAGGCTAAAAGAAATCTAATGTATGCTAGATTTATTTCTAGCACAAACACAAACACATTACAACATTTCTAGATAAAATAAATCTAGCACATGGTAGATTTACTTCTAGCACAAATCAAAACATATTGTCAACAACCACATTGCAGTGAAAAAAAAATCTAGTGCATGCTAGATTTATTTCAAGCCAAAATTGAAGCATGTTGGCAATAAAAACATTGCAAGGTGAAGAAAATATAACACCTGTTAGATTTAGGCATAGCACAAACAAAAGCACACAAAAACATTGTAAGGTGAAAGAAATCTAGCATGTTATATTTGCTTCCAGCATAAACAAAAGCATATTTCCAACAACAACATTGCATGGAGAAATATATCTAGAACAACTTCTATGACAAACACAAGAACATTTCTGTTAAAAACATCACAATGTAAAAGAAATTTAATGCATGTTATCTTTACATGTAGCACAAATACAAGCATACTACCAAAAATAACATTTCATGCCAGAAGAAACCTAGCACATGTTTTATTTCCTTCTAACACAAACACAAGCACATTTCCAAGGTGAATGAAATCTAACACGCGCTAGATTTCCTTCTATAATAAACAACCAAATTGACAACAATATTGTAGAGAAAAATAAATCTAGAATAACTTCTAGCCCAAACACAAGCACATTTCCATAGTGCACATAATTTCCTAGTGATGGAACCGACAGAGGTCCAAACACATCACTGTGTAGAAGCTCTAATATCTTGTTTTCCCTCTTAGCAATAGAAGGAAAAATCACCCGATTCTACTTCCCATATACACAATCTTCATAGAAATCAGAATCCAGAGAGAAATTAGACACACCTTATACCATACCATTTCTATTTAGTATCCAAAGGCCCTTCTCTCAAATATGTCCAACCCTTTGATGCCATAGCATGGTCTTTTCTCTAAAGACTGCTAGGCTTTCCGCTCCACTTTTAGGAACCACAGAACTATTGCACCCATCAATGATAGTGCTAGCTTGAAGCTTGTATAGACTTTCGATTTTAACTCCTCACATTAATACCAATGCTCCCTGAACCATATTGCAGGTATCTTTCTCGAACACTGTTTTTACACCTGCAACATCCATTTTGCTTAAAGAAATCAATTTTTTGGCCAATGCAGGAATATGAAGAACACCAGGAAGTGTTCTAATCCTTCGACCTTGCATCTTCAGCTTGAATTTTCCACGTCCGATGATTCTAGACTTCCTATCATCCCCTAAGAATATGTCATCACCATCATACTTCTCATACTCGCAGAACCACTCCCTATGGGGAGTGAAGTGAAAGGATGCACCTGAGTCAATCAACCATGACTCATTGATCTACATCTATATTTGAGGAAGATGAAAAATACACATCCCCAATTTCATCCGAGGTGGTTTTTTCCTCTGCAGAAGAAGCATCCTCAGATCCCTTTCCTTTCTCAGGAGCTTTAGACCTGCAGTCCTTTTTGTAGTGCCCTTCCTTTCCGCATTTTCAGCACACCTTTACAAACTTTCCAAGAGATTTAGATCTCCCTCTAGATTTAGATCTCCCACTCAAAACCTTATTCTTGTTTCTGTTATGGGACCTTCCTCATATAGACAAGGCATCTCCATTTTTACCCGCCATATTTCTCTGTCTCATTCCTCTGACAGCAAGGCTGAGACAATGTCATCAAAATTCAAGGTACTTGTATTGCTACCTATTGCAATAACCAAATTGTCCCATAAATCTTGTAGAGAACACAACAAAATGATGCACTTATCTTTGTCTAATATTTTAATATCAACAGATAACAGTTAACTTACCACAGTATTGATCAAATTCAGATGCTCTTTCATAGAGTCTCCATCCTTCATCCTCAGGTTATACATTTGTTTTGGTAGGAACAATTTATTCACCAAAGACTTAGATTGATACAAAGTCCCTAGGTTGTCCCACAAATTATTCACCCTTAGTTCCCTAGATACATTAAAAAATATTGAATCTAAGATGCATAACGATATTGTGCTCTTTGAGTTTCGATCCAGCTTCTTCCAGTCTTCATCTGACATTGTCGTTGGTTTAGTACCTGGATCTACCATGATCCATTGATCTTTATCGACGAGAAGATCCTCCATATTGAGCTTCCACAACTCAAAAATATCACCATTAAATTTCTCGATCTCTACCTTTCCACCGCTCGCCATCTTCTTTCACCACAAGAATCGATCCCCTGAACAGGGTCTACCACAGGCCCGAGTAAAAAACCCCTCTACAGCAAACACGCCCCCTTGAAGCTGAAACAACTCTGATTCCAGATGTAGGTTTTAACCCTGTACAGAAATTATCTGCAAACAAATCTTAAAGGTATAAAATAAACAATAGTGAGAGAATAAAACATAAAATAGATATACACAGAGATTTTCCCCTGGATCCAAAATCAGGACTACCAACTTGATTTTCAATTATATTACTTTTAGTGTTACAACACATATATATACATGATGGAGCATTCATAAACCCCAATCCATTAACCCTGGATTAGAACAAATCCGTAGTTCCCTTGACCGGATCTACAAAATACCAGGGGCCGAAAACCATCGTCCCCCAAAACCATGTGCAAACCCATGTACAAAACCATGGGTATGTCCGCCCATCGAAAAAAAAAAATTCTCGGGCAGTTGTCCCAGACCCCAAAAAGGGGGGTTGCCACCTGTGGGGCTAATCGTGGAAAGAATATAACACATACCCAATATATATAGGAGCGTGTATTTAATTTGATAATCACAAATTGCCTCAGACATAGTCCAAAAGTTCTTGTTGAATACTCCTCTCAGAGGTGTAAGAAACTAGTGTAGTCTTGGGCAGTTATGGAAGTCATTCGAATAGAGCACTGGTCTGTCAAGAAGTTGGGGCAGATGCCCAAGTACAAGGAAAATTTATCTTTGCTACAGGAATCGATATTTCTCCCATTCCTAATCAAATTTTATGGTTATGATTCGGCTTTTGTGCTCAAATTTTCTCGCAATTTTGATGGGAGCATAGCTAAATTAGATTATTCCTTGGAATTCGAGGTGACCGAGCAGTCTATTTCACAAGCTACAAGGTTAGAAACTACAAGAGAGAAACAATTTAAAAAGGGGGAGCTCGAGAAAGGAGCTTGGCACTGATTTGTGGTCGACAAGAATTAAAAGGTGGACTGGAAGGTGGGGTTACAGAGGAATGAGATGGTAGTAAAATGGAAGCATTTATTATACATCTTACAGAAATTCCTCACCTACGAAGGGAGGTATTGATTAACCTTCCTGTACCAAATTTGTTATCTACTTCATTTCAAATCAAGTAATATGATCAACTTCACCTATTTTTTTCTGAAAATTTTAGAGAATATGTCTAAAAGTGTTCAGAAAAGTCAGTAAAGTCAAATTGGGTTCAAGCTATGCCACTATGGTTTGATTGCAATTTTAATTAAGAAAGAATTAGAAGGGAAGAATATGACTTGGGAACGATTCTTGAAGAATTTGAAAAGGAGGGTATAGTGAATCAATCAGGAAGAAATTGAAAAGCTACTAAGGGAAGGTCTGATCAGAAGAAGAAACTATCAACCTTGTAGATTGGTGGGGTCTCGAAGACTAAGGTGAAGAAACCCCCATCTAAGAAGCTAGTGCTGGAGAAAAAGTAGAAACCTATAATTGAAACCTCGGGCCCTTCAAAGAGACTAACCAGGAGCTATATCAAGAAAAGGTGTTCTTCCTCAAAATGAGGCCATACTGTATCAACCTCTCCGATAGATATTTAGGACTCATAGCCTAATTCACCAATTGAGGATGAAATTTATCTCCTTATAGATGTGCAGCCCATTCGGTGTTTAGTGCAGGTTGTGTAGAAGAGGAAGATAACACTCCTCTGTTAGTTTTAATTGAGAAAGTGAAGAAAAGTAGGACATTGAAGATACACGACGGAAATACAGGGAAGGAACTAGCAGTGGATTAGGCTGAGGATATGGTTCCTTAGAGTTTTCAAATGCAATGTGATATTTCCCTCGATGACACTGGAACTTTCCATGAGTTAGTTGTTGAAAGGATTTCAACACAGGAGGAATTCAATAAGGTAGACCCCACTTTCTATATGCACAACCAGGTATGAGAACTGAATCAAAAAATCTAGTAACTTAAAGTGTTGAACGAGGCTGCGCAATGACATAACACAGTGATGCAGATTAGGAATGCTGAATTGATGGAGGAGGTACGAGAAAGAAAGCAGTAGGAAAAGGTGTGGAAATTTTGAGCATCTAAATGCTACAATGTGCTTATGAAAGTGGCGAAACAACTCAAGAAGGCTAATATTAAGAAGTTGAAGACAATGAAGAGAAGGATTAGTACTCAAATAGAAGATTGAAGGGAGCCCTCCACGCCGGTTTTTTTTACAAAATGTAAGGTTGTGTAAGGACACACAACGAGATAGGGATGGGAGGATGTTGGTCATCTTAATTGACCTATTTTTAACATCCACCTTACCCCAACAATCACAAAAACCTTATGTTTTTACCCTTTGAACCTACTTATTCCTATAACTCTTTTGATCCTTGTACTTATTCGTACACTTCTTTCATGATTTTTGGTATTAAGGGTTATATTAACTTAATTAATAATTAAAAATATTAAATAGTCTATTTTCCTTTGCAACTTACATGTTTTCTTTCCTAAGGTGTTTGATAAAACTGGATTATTAATCAATGTGAAAAGTGGGTTGGTGGAGGAACAATTCATATATCGTCGATCGTTCTTGCAGTCACTTGGCAACTCACAACACCAACATGGTTCATCACTTATGGCTGATACAACTTGGCAATCTGCATGCATTCTTTGCCAAAAGATTAGTACGCTTGGTTGGGATGGGAGCACTAAGAAAAATACTTGATATGGAGGCCAGGGTTTTGACCGAATACCTTTTATTTAGTCCATTTTTCAACAGTCAAAAGCCTAAGATAAATTGTTGTTTGATTTTTGTTGCGGCCATCAGCTGATTGATGTATATTTAATTGGGTTTCTAGTAGTAGATTAGCGATATGTTGGAGAATTTTTGACTTATACTTTAATATTTTTTCATCGCTATACTTCTGGGCTAGATCTAGTAATCCACGATGTACATTTCCAACTTCTGATTTTAATACAAGGATCTATCCTAGTTATTCATTTCTTTTTCTAATGTTTCATGTGATGCATTATTTGAGAATTTTATTTTCCATATATCGTAACAGGGAAACGAGTTGGTTGGCTAGGGCCCATCCAACCCAGCTTGTTCTCCCTCTTTCATAAGGTGTGTTAGCTTTATTTTCTTATGCAGGGTTTTGAGAAAGAAATATTTCGTTCTTCTCTTTTGTTAACAGTTTATGTCTTCTTCATAAATCATGTGTGATTCAGATCCAAGGTGTGTAGGTGTGGGTGTGTTTATTTATTGAATGTTGTGACAACACTCCTTTACTTTGATGCGTTGTGTATTATTTTCCCTTCTGCAAAGGGTATGTCTTAGTTTGCTTGCACCACTACATTTCAATTATGCAAGTGAAGGTTTCTTCAGTTTACTTCTGCAAGTTAATTTATTTACTACAATTTAATTTGTTTTCCTTTTGAAAATCGTGTTTTACTTCTAAGTATAAGTTACAAGCATTTTAGCATAAAGGTGTAACATAAGATTGATCTATTTACATCTCCCTAAGCATTAATGAAACATTGTTTGCATTGTAAATTATTTGTACTTGTGCGTATCTCTCTGTGGAAGTAACCCGATTTAACACTGGAATTTACTAAAGGGACCTCTGAACTAAAACCTCCATGATTTAAGACTGTAGAAAAAGTTCATTTGACAACAGTCATATTGGAAAGAAAGCATGCCTCGCATTTAGATTATATGATCATTTTTCACACTAAGAAGTTTCCTGTTGTAGCAGATATTTTCCTTTGAATTTTCAAGTACTTCTTACTTCTGAATGAATGATGACATAAGGAGTCTTTTGGTTATGTGAAATTATTTCCTCTTCTCTGGTTTTCCTTGTAATTAATTTATAGTTAGCTCACTTTACATTTTATCCAAATGGTTTGGAAGCTCAGTATAGGAATATTGATTTGTTAGTACATGAATCTCTTTTTTTGTACAGGAACTAATATCCTGGTAGAGGAATAGAGTACTCTGGTACATGAATCAAGAATTATTGTATGAAGGTTGAAATATTTGGTGCAGGAACAAAATATAATTTTGGTCCAGGAACATCTCTTTAGTACAAGAACATTGTTCGAGTACAATAACGTTGTTGCAGTGCAGGAACGATGATTCAAACCAGGAAGGAAAAATTGTAACAAAGAAAAATGTACTTAACGTTTGAATAATTCCTTTTCTTATGACTGTGCCAAACTCAATCTCAAATATCTATTTTTCATTGGTCAGGATTATTTATGTTGATTTGAAGTTCCTTTCATTGCACTCTTTTGCAAAGTACTTTATTTTTCATTTCCAGCACCATAAATCTCTTGGTATTATTTGTTGTTATATATTTTGATTCTGCAAACGTAATCAGGGAAGATAGGAACAAATCTAGTGATGGTTCATACCATTTGTTTCCATTTCCTATGCTATGCCTCTAAGATTATGTAGCCTCGGCTTAGAAATTAAGTGTTGAAGGAGTTTGTTGAACTGCAACTGTAAAACCCAACAACACTGATAACAATACATGGGATTTGGTAAGTGTGATGGAGTTATCATTGGTGGATAAGAGGTATGGTGGAGTTATGGAAGGGCTTTCAATCTTGGTAGGCTCCACCATTTTTTTTTGTTTAATACGTAACCATATCCCTTCAAATATATGTGGGAGGGTGATTGTAACAAGAGACTCTATGTGTTCCAATGGTAAAATCTGAGATTATATACTAAGAAGTCACGAGGTCGATCCCACCACGTTAGTTGATTTTAAAACAATATTTTTGACCATCCATAAAATGACGTGTGTCACCTTATGATAGGCCCACGTGTCACCTTGCGATTGGTCCATATGCCACCAATCAGAAATTGACAGTTGTCTCGCTTTGGATGTGCCACATGTCGAAATTTCATTTATGATAGAACCTTGACCATGTAACCCTGAATCAGAACCTTACTTGCTAGATCCATGATCATTGAATTTGACCAACTTGACTTTGAAATTATGACCTTCATTAAAGAAATTTTGAGGTCTAAGATAGGCCTCCTAGGAAAAATGTACAACCAAAATAAACTTTATAAGGACCAATAAGATTCAAGTTGATGATGTCAACCATAGGGGATGATTCACCATTTTTGGGGTAAAAAAGTAAAAGGATTAAAAATAATAAAATAGTAAAAATATTTTTTAAACATGCATTTTCAACTTATCTCCCTAAGGTTTTACTCAAATTTCGAGTGAGATTACTCATTGAATGCAAAATTTAATTCCTCATCAAAGGAGTACCCATGTCACATACTTTTGATGGACCATACTACATGAAAAAATGTTATTGCAATCACACTTTTGCTGTATTTCTCATTTTCGTGTAGTAGGTTCCATCAAAAGTATGAAACATGGGGACTCCTCGGACGAGGAATCAAACTATGCATCCAATGAGTGTTACCACTTGAAATTTTAGTAAACTCATAGGGAGATAGGTTGAAAATACTAGTTAAAAAAGTAGTTTTTAGTTTTTTCCCTCTAAAATTCGATGATGTAATCTAATCTTATTTTATTATTTCCACTCTTATTTTATAATTTCCTTAGGAGGCCCATTTTAGACGTCAAAATTCCCCTAATGCTTTGACAAAAACTATGAATTTGAATGACTTCTTCATATGCAGTTGGTTTTCCCTAGTTTAATTACGTTGCAATCATTTTTCCGAGCTCTACATGATGGAACTGTAGGTTTTTTTCGAACGTGATGAATTTGAATTTTTGGAATTTTCAAATCCATTTGGATCATTCCCCCCTAACATTTATTCCAGGTATAGTTTTCATTGAAATAGTTAATATCCTCCACCTTGATTTGTTGAATTATGTCTTGAAAGGCCTGAGAGCTTAGCTTTGACTATCATATGCATCTTTTCTTTTCACTAAAGTGTCTATTCATATTGAAATTCCCTGCAATAATCCAACTATCCTCACCTTGGGTACCCATGATCCTAACTAGATCCATTACAAAATGCTTCTTTCCACCCGATGTGGATATTCCATAAACCCCTAATAGCCATATTCTCACTGAAGAACCAAGGCATGCAAAATTTCATGTCAAAATGTTGGAGTAGCAATCCCAGGAAATGAAAGATGGATTTTTTGAATCTGAGAGGATTTATAGACCCCCTGCACTATCTTTCACATTCAACACTATGCATTCTTCATGTGGCTAACATCTACCAGTAATTTGCATTAGTTTATCTTAGGATAATTTAGTCTCGTGTAATACCATAATATCTACTTTCTCTTGTTTGATCCTTTCCTTCATGTAAATCAGCTTACCTTTAGATTTGAGGCCTGTATATTTCAAGAGACTATTTTCATGGTTGGTTGGGGGGGTGGGAGTGATGAAAATACTCGAGCACATTTTATTAACCATAGTTGACTAGGACTTCCCCTCCTTCCCTGATCACTTCAGGAGTATTTTTTCGCCCCTTCTACTGTTTGGTTGATCCTGAGTTTTCCTCCATGTGGGTGAGGGTTAACACATCATATTTAATGACTAGAGATATTTGGGGGGAGTGATCCATTGATTTTTTACCTCGTTCACATTCCTTATACATCTGATGGAATTGTTCTACTTTCTACTAGGGAATGTATTTTGACCCCGCTTTTTCGTAGCTACATAAGAAAGCTACCATAAGTTTCTCATATGAATCCAGGTGTTCTAATAAATATTCATGTTCTATATATTGTTCTTCTTGAGCTAGAATTATTTGGATCTCCTTTTCTGTTGACTTAGTTTCAGGCGATTTCTTCTTAGTGACTTTCTTTTCCTTAGGGTTGTCCAATGTGATTTCCTTATCCATTTCCTTCCATCTATAGACAAAAATTTCATGGTATTTCACTATTTCTTGGCTCGACCTCTCCTAGAGACACAAAGTGATTCACATTCAATGTTTGCATTGTCACTAGTTGGATTAGTAGTACACGTCCTAACGGTCCCTTGTTTCCACAATTTTTCCTATTTTCTACCTCCAGAAAACCATCCATGGTGGAATTAAATGACGATTGAGGGTCATCCTTGGGTTTTTGCGTGTAGTTCGGAATATGTTACCATATTTGTGACATAAATGAAATTTAAAGGGAACCTTCTCAAGTCTAATGGTTGAGTCCAAACCTTAGTGTCATACTCAATCTCCACTGATTCAAGCAAGCGTTTAGAGATGCTCATGTAAGCATAGATCCAAGAATATGAAAAATTTCATTTACGCTTCATAATTTTCGAGATATGAACAAAAAACCCAATAGAGGTACCTATTGATTCAAGAATATTTTTCTCCCATATATCCTTTGGAATCAAATATAATCTGACCCATATGGGAGCCACTAGACACTTTTCATTATCTAGATTATATTAGGGTTCCCAATGTCTCATTAACAAGCCTGTATTATCGATAAAATAAGGCCCATTATAAAAAAATCCTCTTTTCTTTCTCCAGATATACAAAAATAACTACGAAAAATCATTTTTCTCTTAGTCGTAGCTCAATTTGGGCTTTCAGCTACCATTTTTTCAAGATTCATTGAATGAGATCTTGATCCTTGTGCCAAATGCCCATAACATGCAAATGATTGCATGATCCTACATAAATTTCCTAGATTTCTCCAAGAGGTTATTATGGATTAATACTATAGGATTCAATGGAGTGTTTGGAAAATAACAACCCTTCATACGGGACTACCATTAGGCATCCAAAATTGGTGAATCCTCTTGTTTTTCTGTTTGATATGAGCTATTGCCAATTTCTCTAGCCGTGGAATGAAAGGATAATGTTACCAGATTTTTGAAGGAGGGGGAATCCCACCCCACCCTCTAAGGGCCTCAGACATGTGGCCAACCCCCAAAGTCCCTAAACTATCAATCAATCTAAGGTTTTTGTATGTAGGTAGGAAACTTGAGTGACAACAACTCTGCAAAAACCCTTAGCTTGAAACCATTGAAACCATAGTATATATCCTTGTCAAAAATGATTATTTTTTACACTTTAAATAATATAATTTAAATTTTACTACAAGAAAGAAATGCATTTTTTCACATGAAAATAAATACTGATATTGATATTACATTATGTGTACTTCATTCTATGTTCCATTTACATGTGATATTTAAAATATATATATATATTTATAACAAAAAACATTTTAGTGAAAACCATCAGTAAAATATTTCAATTTCCATATTAAATAACATAATTTTATAGATAATTTGTATAAAGAAAATTAAAGTAATTTAAATTGAAAATTTTCTTATATTTTCACTTTAGTGAGAAAGATTGAGAGAATTCTTATTCCATTAACAGTTTATTTCTAATTCAGTGTATCAGGGATATTTGTAAATTTTTCAATTTTAATATGGATTTGATATGGAATATTTCACACAATATTAATACTAAAAATAATTAAATGTAATTTTACAATCATAGTTTCAACCATACGAAACTTTGTAATTTATAATATCTTTCTATTTTTTTAGGTAAGTCATTTTGCATGCAATTTCATATATAAAAGTTTGATATAAGTTCACCAATACATAATCTATAATAAATATTATTTCATAACAATACACATCATTATGATAACCATCAAGAAATCATAAACATCTTAAGATACACATTTGAATTCACGTAAATCTAATTATATGCCCTCTGTATTATAAACACCATTATATAGCACACTAAAATAATAATCTAAGGGCTTGGTCTTTTTTTGATCACATATAACAAAATAAAAGCATTGTAATCTAACAACATCACTACACACATCCTCAAATTCATATAAATCTCATGTCAAATAACTGCTATCATGGACATACACATATATTTTCAAGCACATTAAATGAACATATCTAACATGACCTAAAAATATACACATCAACACCAACAAATAAATTTCCATAAACATGAACAAAATAAAAACCATATATATATACAAACAAGTCCAATAACTACATAAAGTCAAATAATTTCAATCAAATATATAATAAAAACAAACATACTGCCAGCTTCATCTATAGTAGAAGAGGATGTATGGTCAACTAATGCATGATCTATTAGGGGAATTTTGAGGCCTAAAATCGATCTCCTATAGAGATTATAAAATGATAGTTGAAACAAGAAAATAAGATTAGATTACATCATCAAATTTTGGAGGGAAAAAGGAAAAAATGATCTATTCAACTTATCTCCCTATTGGTTTACTCAAATTTTGAGCGGGAACACTTGTTGGATGTGGAATTTGATTCCTAATCCAAGGAGTTCCCATGTTTCATAATTTCAATGGACACTGCTACATGAAAAATGAGAAATACATGGGAAATGTCATTGCAATCACGTTTTTTCATGTATTTCTTAATTTTCATGTAACAGGGTCCATTGAAAGTATGCAACATGGATACTCCTGAGATGAAGAATTAAATTTTTCATTTTTCATCCAACGAGTGCTCCCACTCAAAATTTGATTAAAACCTTATGGAGATAAGTTGAAAATACAAGTTTAAAAAATCACTACAAGGAAAATATCCTCTAGCAGAGGTTATAAAGGAGTTTTTAGTGTTATAAAATTAGCAAAAATTGTCAAAAAAATATTTTCTACAACATCCGTTTTTGGAAATGGAGGTTTTGGTGGAGATTCTAACAGAATTTCAACACCTAAAAAAATTGGTCGGCCGGAGGTTATTACGGATGCTTTTGTCATCATTGCGATAATCAAGTGTCAATGCACTGGTGTGTTTTAGAGTAAACGCACCGGTACTACAAACCTACCAAGCACAAGGATGGAAAAAAAATATAGGATACCTTGGGGAATTTAGCAATTTCCCGGTGCAAGTCATCCAGAAAAATGCCCCAGGGCGGTCGAAGGTTCATGCACTGGGGCGTTAAGATCTAAAACTGCACCAGGGTGCATTGTAGGTGATACAGCGTACCGTTCCGTTCTAATTGGTATTGGAATTTGTGCTATGCCCATAGGTCATATCAATGCCCCGATGTGTAATATTATACAAACACACCAGCGCGCAATATCACACAAACACACTAATCGTTCTAATTGATATTGGGATTTTTCCGGTGCCCATAGGTCATATCAACACACCGGTGTGGAGTATTATACAAATGCACCGATCGTTCTAATTGTTACTAGTATTTGTGTGGTGCCCATAAATGCACCGGTGTGCAGCAACGCACAAACGCACCAAGAGTTGTAATTGGTATTGCTATTTGTGTAGTGCCCATAGGTCGTAGAAACACACCGATGCACATTAAATAACACGCACTAGTGTTCATTTTGGATTTTTAGAAACATCTACCTGTGATAGTGCAATTATTGTGATTTTTTAAAATTCATTATTCATCAAAAGTCGACGCATCTTATAACAATATTCATATCAATTAAATTTTTATTATTGAATTTGAATGTGATGTCTGGATTAAATTATTATATCATATCATAATTATTGTCATATTTTAAAATTCATTATTCATCAAAAGACGACACATATCTTATACCAGTATTCATATCAATTAAATTTTTATTAGTGCATTTGAATATGATGTTTGGATTAATTTGTTATATCATATCATCGGGTTTCACATATCTTCATTATAATATTTAATTTTCCATATATTTAATCAGTGGTGTTACATTTCATAGCAACAATGGAGAACACAATAGAATAAATTAAAATGTGTGTATATATATATATATATATATATATATATATAAGACACTATTTTCCATACAAAATGGGATAGTTATTGGTATCCCTTTGTCTTTCAATTCAAACACTATGTACATTACATGAAAAAAAAGTCTGATTTCACAAACAAATATTTCAAAAAATACAATGCCTTTCTTTGATATCCAAACATAATGATAATCATTCTTCACTTGAACTGTTGTCACTGCTCGAGCTACTTCCATGACTTGGGTTATTTTGAGGAATGTTTTGTTCACGATGTTGATTGTTTTCTTCTTCTTCTTCACCCTCCATCTACAAACATAAAAATAAACTGTAATGAGTGTATATGGCATTGGTGAGAATAATTAAAATTGCAATATAACATATATTTCATTAAATTTGGAAGTATTTCATTGATCTAGAATTTAGAACTTTAGCTAAATTAAGTATTTTCAAAATGTGGAATTATAAAATCACTTAGTTTACTAATTTTAATGTAGATATTCACCATTTTTGGTGAAATTTTATCATGGTAAAGTATATAAAACAAATTTATATAAACTTTCGAAAGCAAATATTCCACATTTTAATCTTGGATTCCTTAAATTATCTCTTTTAAGATTTTTTTATAGTTTGTACTAAAAGCTAAGTTTGTTAAAGTTATGTTATGAAAATAATGTTGCTATGTTACTATTATTAACTTTATGAAAATAATGTTTTGTATGTTAATATGAGTAACTTTATGAAAATAATGTGTTGTATGTTACTATTATTAACCCATTTAATTATAATTTGATATAGTAAATATCATGTATGTGTTAAATTATGATTATTACTAATACAAGGTTGGCACAATTTAAAATCCTATCGCCTTTGCAACACTAGTAATATGGTTGAAGATGAAAAATCCTCTTAGATCATCCACTTTATACTCAAATTTGGATTTAAATTTCAAAATATTTGTGGCACTACCAATTTTCTTGATCTTTTAACTAAACAAAATTATGATGATCTTGAAACACTTATTTTAATGTTTTTTGAGCATAACAATAAAACTCTTAAGAATTTTGAGTAATATATTTATGGCTTCTTATATACCATATTATTTGGTATTAGTGGATGATAATCATCATTATCACCATCATCATTACATAATATTTTAGTGGAAGATAATCATCATTATCACCATCATCATTACATACTATTGTAGGAAGTTTGAACCATTTTAAAGTTGACATGAGAAAATATTTTTTTATGATTAGTTTAAATGTTGAATGAGAGTAGTAGTATAATTTATTTATTATTTATTATTTGTTCTTTTTGTGTTAAAAAATAACTTAATTGAGATTTACTTGATGAATAATAGATTAATATGCAAGATATATATTAAGTATAAAGTTATTTAATGAAAAATTATCATAGTAATGTGTCCAATATATACCAGCATAGATCCATCTTAAATATAGATTTAACATGAGCCTAGAGGGATTAAATGTTGAATGAAATGTTGAATGAGAGTGGTAGTATAATTTATTTATTATTTATTATTTGTACTTTTGTGTTAAAAACTAAGTTAAAAACTATTCTTTTTTTATAGACCAAGTTTAGAAGATGTTGTTTTTTAGGAGTGCATTGTGGAATTTGATTCTTTTATTTGATATCTTTGAGAAGTCATGTTAATTGACAAAGCTTTTAAAACTTGAATATTTTATGGCACTTGTCATGTCATTTGTATCTGCATGATCACATTGAAATAATAAATAATATAAAACTCCTCCAAAAACAATATGAAGAGAATATTTGATACACATCAAATATTGAAAAGTGTGTTTGAATGTATATTAAAATATCCTTCAAAAAAAAAATCACATTCATGAATCGTATAAACCTAATATTAATATATTCACTCAAGTAGGTCAAGAGCAACTTCTACACCATAATTATTTATCTTGGTATTCTTGCAATATTCTTTCTTTGGCATTCATGGCCAAACTATGGTATTAATTGGAACACAGCCAAGTTCTGTGTCGTCATGATTTGGTATCCAATATTGCTCTAAAAAAATTTCATTGTATTTCACTAAAATAGGCTTCAACTAATCAACCTTTACATGAAGATAATCACTTTCATTATCTCTAAATATATCTGAGATGGATTTTTCCATCCAAATCATCTCTCCTGCATCCTCATTTCCTGATCTAACTAGCAACATATTTCATTTCTGAACATCAATCTTTGGATTGAATATTGGCTTTAGCTTGTTGCATTTGAGTCCAACATATACTTGTTCGTCTATTGCATTATAAAAATATTCATCCATAATACTTGATATTACATGGAGTGCATTATGATTAACATCAACAATGTGCCTTTTCTTAGGCCAGAAATCCTCAAAAGAAGAATCACTTCCATCTATTATTCTATGATCTTTATAGATTCCATCTAATGTATTAAGAACTCTTTCCTAATACACTACTTCATTTTTCCATTCCTCTGTAACAATTGGTGAATCCTTGTTCCTGATGTCTTTCCACATTTTTATGTATGATGTTATCCCTTCATTTAGTTCTTTTAAATATGCATCATTCTTTTTGGAAGCTAAGAAAGAAGGGTTCCCTATGGGAATTATAAGTCGACCTTCATCATCTATATTCCATAACTCAATTGGTTCTGACCACCCAATATCTCTAATGGATTCTTTGTACCTTAGTACTGGACTATCATTGAGTACAAGAAATTGGAAGTATTTAACATTAATATTTCCAACTAGTGCATTTTTCCCTCCTTGATGTATCCATTAAGGAAACTTTTGAAGTCATAGACCTTGTCAATAAGTGTAGGTAGAAACACTCAGTTTTCTTCAATTTTGAGATATGTATCCATCATTCTAGGTAAAGAATATATATATTTACTCTTTAGGTTGGAAGAAATTCTTCCATAGGTTCCATCTATTTCTTCATGGTTGTGCCCCACAGGCAAGAATCCAACCTCAATAGTGATGAAGACACCAAGTGCAGTTAAAAGTGATAAAAACATGAAAAGATAGTGATTATTATTATCTCTTGCTACATTGTCCAACTATAACAACAAATGTGGAGGAAGAGCTTTAAAATTAACATTTTGACTCTTTGATATTCCATGAGATATAAAATCATCCCTGTAAACTTGACATTTTGAGTAAATAAAGGTGTTAAGTAATGCATTTGTAAGTGAGTTTCTTGAACTTCCACTCTCATAAAGTAGATCATTATAAATATCAATTTGTGGGTCTTAAAGGTCCCTTAAGCACTTTGCAAGGGATATAATAGTAAATTGCGATCCCATATGTACAAATGGTAGGGAGAAATGACCAAAACCTCCTGTTTTATTCCCATGTGTTAGCATACCTGTCAGTGACACACCTAAATTTGTTCCTACAATAGATTTTGATTTAACATGTAGCCTTGGGATTGAAGTCTTTGATTTATCCATTTTATCATGGATAATGCTCAAATACTCCTTTCGAAACTGCTCTGACATAATTCTATGGGCATAGTAGCAATATCTTCAACACATAGCAATCTTGTTATGTTTGTTCAGCCTACCTCATTCCTTTTCTCCCATATCTTTTGTAGTCGCTAAATTGATCTGTTCTTTCAACAAAATACATTCACTGCAATTACTGAAGTTGGTGTTCTTTGAAAATGCCACATATGGAAACTTAGTATTCCATATCTTGATCATTTTTTATTGTAATATTAATGGGTAATTGAGCTTTTGAAGAGCCTCATTGATCTCTTTTAACAGATAATTTTGTGTGTAAGTTGAAGGAAGCAATCTTAAAGGAGCAGATGTCCCATCTCCTTCAACTTGACGTGTTTTCTTTGGTGAAAAAACTAAATTATCCATTACAATTGTGTGCAATATTTCTATGGCTACCACGGTGTGTCCTCATGCTTTGCATGTGTTGGTGTTACCATGAATATCTTTGATCTGTCCATTTTGGAAATATTGTTGGTATTTATAGAATGTGCTTTGAGGAATCTTATGTATCTTATACCATGATTTCTTACAAATAATATTCCCATTAAATCTCATCTCCTTTACATTTCTAGCAATAGGTGGTGGGCCATGGCCATGGAACCTTGACATGACTGCGTCTGACATGAGTGAATTCAAGAAAAATTCCCTAATACCATTTTTATTTATTTGTCTCATACCCCTTCTATCACCTACACTAGCCTTCCTATCTGCATGTTGAAGACAATATTTTCTACAACATACATCTACTGCCAAAAGTCAAATTTATTTCTCTTCATCCATATTTGTTTGACATTTTGCAATTTTTTTTGTAGCCATAACTCATTTATTCCTTTTATATGGCCTTGTTACATGAATATCAATTGATTTTATATATATTTCATTACAAATATTCTCATCCCATTTGTTTAAGGGATGGATGTCTTCTATAACATCCCATAGCACCATTTCCTTGGGTGGATCCTTAAACTTTTCCTTAACCCTTAATATCACAACTTTGTTGTCCACCAACTTATTTATTGGCCATATAACCAAAAAATGTATAGAATTATCACCAATTGTGAATATTTCATAATTTCCATCTATCTCTTCCAAAAAAACACCAAAGTCCATTTCATCTAGTATTTCACCTTCAACAATGTCATCCCCACAGACATTAACTATCATTCCTTTGTCAATGCACATGCTTGTTCCCATGCATTCATGTGTAAGAGAAACCTTGTTACATATGAATTTAACCCTATCTTGGGAAATATTTATGGCATGATAATGACAATGAGGTTCCAAATCTGATTCTTGCCAAATCTCATAAGATTCCAATGCACTGCCTAGTGTATGCTCAAATCCTGTTGGATGTGATAGAGCAACATCGTGTTTTAAAACCTTCTCAATTTTAACCTCTATACATCATTTCTTTACCATATTTCCATGAACTTTATTCCCAAGCTCTGTATTGAATATGGAGCCCTCACCAACCTTCACTCCATGTTGCAAAAGATCTACCTTTTCTCCAATAGAAAATGTAGAAGAAACATTTGCACCTATAAAAAAATGTAAATAGGGTTAGTATTTACTAAAAAAAAATATTATACTATCAATAATATTTGAACACATGCTTAAATATATTGATTTACCTATGTTGTGCCTCAAATACCTAATCTTCCATGGATGTATGTCCCCTTCACCAACATCCTCAATCAAATGTCGTTGATTGACATCAATTATCAAAATTTCAACATAACATGCATTAACCCTTTATTTGACATAATAAGTTCCAGACTCTATAGATTTGACCCTTCCTAGCCCAACGACTTGATCATTAATAAGGAGATCAACATAGTCCCCTTTCGCTATATTTGCCATTGTAGCTTGTCCCAATTCTGTAACAACAATTAAACCATAAATTGTAATAAAAATGTTGAACCATGTAAAGTGTGATTTTATATTTTCGCAAATACACACAAATTTCAAAAAGTAATATAGAAAAAATAATTTAAATAATATGGTAGTCATATTTTACGGAATGAAACATTGTTCCCCACCATCTAGTGCCTACTACTACAAAGTACTTTACATGCAAATTACACAAAACATGTATGAAGACCATGCAATTAGAGATGTAGATAGTATCATAGAATGAGAAATATAAGCTCATATCAAACCACCAAGTTCCTATTTAGCTTTAGAAATAACACTTGTAGTCTTAATGCATGTGTATGAATAATGATCATCAGAAATTTGTAGAAGTTGAAGAACCAAAACATGGTCCATTTTAAAATCTAAGAAATTCCAATATTGATACTACATAAGATGTATAAAAGCCTCATGAAAAGGAGAAATTAATTTTTCACTTTGTGAGGATGTTTTATGTTTGAACTTGATAATCAAAAGCCAAACTAGAAGTTTTCTTCCAAATAAAAGTTTTGAATGACAAATATAAGCTCATATCAAACCACCAAGTTCCTATTTAACTTCAGAAATGACACTTGTAGTCTTAATGCATGTGTATGAATAGTGATCATAAGAAATATGTAGAAGTTGAAGAACTAAAACATAGTCCATTGTCTAAAAGCCCCATGAAGAGGAGAAATTATATTCACTTAGAGAGGATGTTTGATGTTTTAACTTGATAATCAAAAGCCAAACTAGAGGTTTTCTTCCAAATAAATTTTTTGGTACTATAAATACTAGATAATTCTCATTTTTATCCTAAAAAAAAATAAATTTAATTTTACAAATATTTAGTTCCAATGTTAGCACTCCCTACCTATACACATTTAAGAACATACTATTGAGGATGGATACAAAGGGATGTTAACTTTAGGTCCTCGAAAAGTGTATATTTGAGTTTTCCTAGAATTTTATGTTGATGAGGAAGAGTCTTATCTTATGCATCCAAACATTAGTGAAATTGTTTTTGGAAGTTCATAACTATACAAAAAAATAGAGAGAAAAACAATACATGTGAAAAAATTATGTTTGATACTTTAAAGTTGCATACATTTTCATTGGAAGAAAAACTATATTATACGTCAATAATATGTTTATTCATAAACTTCCAAATTATATAAAGATAACATTATTCTCCATGGATCAAATAATTATGATTGGATTATTGTGTTTGTGCCAAGGGAAAGCTATACCATTATCTTTCCTTCCAACTCAAGCACAAATGTAGTGCCAACAACAACATCCATCTATATACAGTTCTTTTGCACTATCATTGATCTCCATAAATTGTTCCAAATTCAATAAAAGGACACATAAAAAGCTATAAATCTAACCATTGTGATTATTGAGACAATGTCACCCCTAGAGAGTTGGTTGCATAAGTGTAATTGTGTCTAGAAGAAAGCTAGCAATCACTAGGTATCCTTCTTGCATAATCACAAATGCACTGCCAAGAATAATTTGAGAGCACTAACCTTGGTCAGGGTGAAATCTTGATAGTTTTCCTTTCGGAAAAAGAACAAATACATATAGTGAATTATATAACTCCTTCTAACACAAATACAAGCACATTTCCACAATAATGTTGCATTGCGAAAAAAATTCGACGGATGCAAGATTTACTTCTAGCACAAACACAAACACATTTTCAATAATAATATTGCAATATGATGGAAATTTAACACATTATAACCTTCATTCTAGCATAACAACATACGTATTTCCAATAACAACATTACATTATCATGAAGGAAATATAATGTGTGCTATCTTTCCTTCTATCATAAGTAGAATCCCATTTCGAACAACAACATTGCACCTTAAATGAAAGCTAACAACAAATATCATTCCTTCTACTACAAACGTAAGAATATTGCTAGAATGAACATTACATGGTCAAATAAATCTAGCATGTGCTAGATTTCCTTCTAGCACAAACACAAGCACATTACCAACAATAATTTTGTAAGGCGTTTGAAATCCACCACATGCTAAATCTTCTTCTAGCATAAATAGAAGCATGTTACTCACAAAAACATTGCAAAGTAAAAAAAATATTACACATTCTAGAGTTTCTTCTAGCCCAAACAAAATCACATTTCCAAAAACAACATTGCAGGGTGGAAGATATATAACCTATGCTTCATTTACTTCTAGGACATTGCCAACAGTAACATTGTAGTGAAAACGAAATCCAATGCATGATAGAATTCCTTCTAGCACAAGCACAAGTACATTTCCAACAATATTGCATTGCAAAAGAAATACAATGCATGTTATATTTCATTCTAGCACAAATACAAGAAGGTTGCCAACAAAAATATTACGTTGTGAAACAAATCTATTGCATACTAGATTTTATTCTAGTACAAACATAAGCACGTTTCTAGCTCCAATATTGCATTGCAAAAAAAATTAGGTGCATGCTAGAATTCCTCCCATACACAAAAATATTGGCAACATCAATATTGTAGGGTAAATGAAATCTATATCATGTTATATTCTCTTCTATCACAAGCATGAGCATATTTCCAATCAAAATTGCAAGGTGAATTAGATATAACATGCTATCTGTACTTTTATCTCAAACACAATCATGTTACCAATAACAACATTGCGAGGTGAATGAAATCTAACACATGCTAGAATTCCTTCTCTCCAAAACAAAAACACATAAAAATATTGTAGGGTGAAAGAAACATACCGCATATTAGATTTGCTTCTAGAAAAAACAAGCATATTGTCAAAAATACCTTATGCAAGACAAAAGAAATCTGATCTGGTAGATTTCCTTCTAGAACAAACACAAACATATAACATTGTAGGGCTTAAGAATCTCGGGCATGCCAGATTTTGTTATAGCATGAACAAAAACATATTACCAACAACATTCTAGGGAAAAATAAATCTAGCACATGTTAGATTTCCTTTTAGCACAATCACAAGCACATTGCCAATAACATCATTGTGGTGGAGGAAATATGGCACATACTAGATTTCCTTTTAGCACAAACAATTGAATTGCCAACAACAAAATTGCAATGCGAAAGAAATCTAGTGGACACTAGATTTCCTTCTAACACATATACAAACACATTGTCAATAAAATCATACAAGGCTAAAAGAAATCTAATGTATGCTAGATTTATTTCTAGCACAAACACAAACACATTACAACATTTCTAGATAAAATAAATCTAGCACATGGTAGATTTACTTCTAGCACAAATCAAAACATACTGTCAACAACCACATTGTAGTGAAAAAAAATCTAGTGCATGCTAGATTTATTTCAAGCCAAAATTGAAGCATGTTGGCAATAAAAACATTGCAAGGTGAAGAAAATATAACACGTGTTAGATTTACGCATAGCACAAACAAAAGCACACAACAACATTGTAAGGTGAAAGAAATCTAGCATGTTATATTTGCTTCCAGCATAAACAAAAGAATATTTCCAACAACAACATTGCATGGAGAAATATATCTAGAACAACTTCTATGACAAACACAAGAACATTTCTGTTAAAAACATCACAAGGTAAAAGAAATTTAATGCATGTTATCTTTACATGTAGCACAAATACAAGCATACTACCAACAATAACATTTCATGCCAGAAGAAACCTAGCACATGTTTTATTTCCTTCTAACACAAACACAAGCACATTTCCAAAGTGAATGAAATCTAACACGCGCTAGATTTCCTTCTATAATAAACAACCAAATTGACAACAATATTGTAGAGCAAAATAAATCTAGAATAACTTCTAGCCCAAACACAAGCACATTTCCAATAACATTGCCAAGGTGAAGGAAATCTAACACGTGCTAGATTTCATTTTATCATAAACAACCTAATAGACAACAACAATATTGCAAAGTAAAAGAAATCTAGCATAGTGTCTAGCCCAAACACAAGAAATTTTCCAATAAAAACATTGCAAGGTGAAATAAATTTAACGAGTGTTAGCTTTACATGTAGCACAAATACAGGCGTACTACCAACAACAACATTGCATGCCAAAAGAAATCTAGTGCATGCTATATTTCATTTTAACACAAACACAAGCACATTTCTAGTAAGAACATTCCAACATGAAGGAACTCTAACACATGTTATATTTCCTTCTATCATAAACAACCAGATTACCAATAGTAACATTGCATTGTGAAAATTCCTTCTAGCACCTCAATAAAAATATTGCAAGGTGGAAAATATTTAAGGTGTGCTAGTTCTGGAAATATTGAGAGGGGGGTTGAATCAATATTTCTTTAAAATTGTTATATTATTCCAGTTAAAATCACTAATTAAACCAAAGCACAAGATGTGAAACAAGAAGATAAATTTATTAATGAACTTGAGGACTCTAAAAACCCAAGCTCCAACTTGTACAAAAAATTATTTAACTGCTTCAAGGCTTAAACCCTGAATGAGGACTCTGATATTCAACTAAAAATCGAAGCTCCAACCTTGTACGATGACTCCAATCCTCTACATATCCAACCCTCTCAGTTTGCTTCAATCCCTTAAGGTGACTTCAATACTACTTCAAGCCTCCATCAAAAACTTCAAATACTTCTAAAAAATGTATCCAAGATAGGTTTGGAAAGTGCTCTCAAATATACCTCTACAAAAACTTCATGTTAGCTTCAACATAAATTTTATGGTTGCACCAACAAAACATGTCATCAAGTGTTGATCTTCAACTATGATCCAAGGATGACTACTCAAAATATGCTCAAAGTATGTTATTATTTTATCTTTCAATGAAGGTGTCTCCTACGTTCTTCATGTGTGCTTTAAAGAATGTCATTTGATATACAAGGATTACTTTACTTTTGTTTCAAATATGACTTGATATGTTGATCAAGCCTCTCAAAGTGTAATATTCCTAATGGAAAAATTAACAGAGATAACAAAAACATGCAATAAACCCAACACAGTTATTTTTCAGCAAACGCCCATAAAACAGAAATGCTCCAAACACACCAAAATGGGAAAATTTTATTATAAGATATTATTGGAGTACAATATAAAAAAAATGTGCACCCTGGCTTTCACAAGGCAAGCTACAAGCCTCAGGTTGATGTTTTATCAATGCCAACCGTTGCTGGAATTTTCCCACTAAAAATCTCATTGGCCTTGTGATTTTTGCACTGTTGGTTGTGTTGATACCCTGATTAGCCCTCTCCTAACTGTGAAAATTTATGAATATTACTTATGCAGACACCCTACTGTTAAATCATGATTTACTTCTCCTACTTATACAAGTTATTAATCTGAAATGTCTAGTATTAACATTGAAGTAAACACTTTAATGACCTACACAGATCCAAACCTAAACTGAATACATGCACATAGACAAAGTGACACACAAGATTTTATGGACAACTGTCCTCGAAAAAACCCAATGTGGGAAAACTAGTCTTCTAGCTGCTGGAGGGTTTTTATTATTAAGTAGATTCTAAGTACAACAAATCTGGGCACCTTATTGGTTAAATCGACAGAGAAAAAATCTATAGCAATACCTTTGATTTGGATAGGGAAAATTGGTCCATTTCACACCCTCAAACGAGATTTACAGAACTTGGCCCTTTTCTATCCTCAGAGACCCCAACGCATCTCTGAAGCCCTCTGCATCAGCTCCACATCAACTCTGCTAGCCTATGTGTGCATCTACGTTACTCAGGAGAGGCATGCGTAACCTCAGACTAGGTTACATTGTCCCTGCTCTATCATAGTTGGGCCTGCGTAAGCCCTGATGGCCTCCTGCTACCTCTACGCTGCCCTTTCTGGGCCTGCATAGCACTGAGCCCTCTGCACTGCACAGTTGCTGCGTAACTGCTGCTCCCTCTACATTTCTCTGACAACTGCTTATCTGCCTCTTGCTGACTGTTGGCCTGGGATCAAATCATCCCTCTCGCCAATACTACCCTTCGTTGCAGCTGAAAAAATTCTGGAAATTATTAGCAAACCACGCCCTAGAATTCTAGCTTAGTCTCAGTGCTCTGCCTCCGTTTGTGTTCTCCAATTGACCCCAAGCCTTTCCTTTATACTTTTCCCATTGGGAAACCAACAACTGTGATCTAATATTGAATCGAAGGCTAAGATTAAAATAAATCTCGATCCGTGTGACTTAAGTCATTTCCATCACATGTTTGAATTAATTACCTTTAATATTTTAATTTTCCTGAGTCAGACTTAGGGTCCTTAATTAAAAATATTAATAATTAGTTATCCCTTAAACTGGATGGAATTTCTAAAATCCCTTTCTGGGTCTTGTAGATCTCATATACTCTAGTCCGTTCTCAAATTTTGGGAGCTAGAGCACATATTATGCTACCCAAAACCTCAAAAATATCAACACTAGCTGCTTAGAAAATTCTGATAAATTAGTCATGGAATCCTTGTCAAAAACCCAGAAAAACCCAGAAAGGGTTTTCCTTAGTTTTGATGCTCCAAAAATGGCCCCAAATTCCTTGACCCTCCTCTGAGTGCAGAAAAACTAGAACTATGATTGACGCTAGAATGAATGTCTCAAAATGGCTAGAAAATTCTTCTCAATTGAACCCCAAACCAACCCCAAGAAACCCAACTGTCAAAATCCCTTCACAAGCCACCTCACAATTGTGCCTTGACAATTACTGTGCAGTTTCTGAGTAGCATGATGTAGTTTCTCCTCCAAAAAATCAGTTTGATGTTGTGTGTTGAATTCTACCCTTCCAAAACTTCTTCTGTTTTCCTAGAATTGACCAAAAATTACTTCGAAAAAGCTACAGCTCCCAAATTCAGTTATTCCTCAACTCTATGCGTGGCCTCCTGAACTATATCTTAGTTGCCCAGAAACCATACCACATGTGTGGCCCTCTCTCCAACTCCTAAAACTTATGAAGAATCCTTCCTACTGTGGTACTCAAAGTCCATCAAAGAAAGGTTGAGCTTCCTCCATGTGAAAATCTTGTGTTGAACAACACTATCTAACTCTGCTAAACAGCTAGAGCAACACTTCAATTATCAAATTATCAAAAGGCCTTAAATGTTGCTTCCTCTCTCCTATTTATACTTTATTCTCATTTCCTCCATGTGGGCCCCTCACTAAGAAATTCAAACCTCTTCCTTTGGCCATAACATTTCTCTCTCCTTAAGGAGTTCATATTACTTGGGGAGGTGGCCCCCACATTCCACCAACACAAACATTTTGACCCCCTTGTCCTATGTTTCCTCTCCAAAATTATCTTAGGCCCCCAAAATTAGAAAAATGGAAAATTTGTGGTACTATTGAAAAAATTATTTAGGAAGGGATATTATAGCTCTCCCCTCCTAAATGTTGCTTGGCCCCAAGAAACTGTAAACCTGGGTGTTGCAAACTCTGCTTGTTTTTCCATGTGGAATCCTGTTAATCTTGAGTTAACATGTTGTTAGCTTAGGTTAGTTACATCATTTTCCCATTAATCCATTAGCAATATCATCAATCATAAGTGTAACTAATGAAAGAACATAAGTAATAAAAGCTGAAGACAAGCCAAGACAGAAGAACACATGAATATGCCTCAAGCCAGGGGAAAACCCCAAGATGGGGAAAACCCTTATCAATTATTCTTATCATTAATGTCAAATGTTCAGTAGAGAGAGAGAATACAATACTTCAAAGTTAGAATGACTTTCAAATGAGAAGGTTTAATACCACTACCCTTAGACAAGAGGATGGTTCCAACAAGGTTGTAAATCTGATGTTTGGTGTGGGCTCCAAGGACTTGTGTCTTCTCTGCAATTCTAGTAGGACTGACTAGGGCGTAAACACAGTCAACAACTACCCCATTCACAGCCTTAAATACCTTTACTAGACTACAAATTACCTTCAACCAATCCCTTCAAATGTCAGTAGCCCATAAGCCTTCTTCTAGGCTTCAAAACCCACTACACAGCCTCATGATAAAGCAACCCTCACTATGGCATTCCTGTTGTAGGTTCTTAGCCTTCAGAATAGGGCTCTTAAGCCTCGTGGCCTAGTTGTAGGTGACCCAAACTAGTGTGGATGGTTTTAAGGAGAATGACACCTTCACAACAATCCCAAATTGTCATCAAAATAACCCTTAATAGGTGCGACTTCTATCTACTTGAACTTAGACATGTGATGAAGATAAAATGGCCAAGAAAAATCATAAATGTGCCCAAACCAATCTCATCCTCCATCCTGTGGAACTCTTCCCTTGAAGATGACTAAATTGAAGCCAACCTTGCCTTCATCTCCTTTGTTGGAAATCACCTTCTTCTGCAGCTACTTCAGAGAGAATAATGAATATCAAAGTGCCTAGGATAGGTTATTTTTATCCTTCTTGGGTAGTTTGACTTGATTACTTGAGGAGGGAAATTCAAATTTCAATTTTCAATTTTTCTTGCCTAAATAAGGTTATGCCTTATGAAATTTCATTTGAGTGAATGAATACTTTTCCTTATCCAAATTTAGTAATATTTAGGCCGATTTTGATCCTCTCAAAAAGAGGAATCCAATGTTGCAATCATCTTCCTCATAGGAGCGGTCTAAAGGAAATTTGGTTCTAATTTCCAATTTTAACACTCCCTCTCAACTAGGGAGAATTAAACCCGCCAATCCATCCATCATGAACCATCTCTGAATATCATCTTTTCTCTTCTCTGCTTTTTTGCACACTGATATGAATAATAAATAAGAATTGATCAAAAGTGAGTCACAAGACCTCGACACTCTCTACTGAAAAAAGTTAGTTCAGAGGTAGAACCTCAATTGGTCCCATATACGTTTTTTGAACACCATGCATCCTAGCATAGGGAGTACAACAGTACACGATGCATCCATCGGTAGTGCTATGGTCCCTATCCTCATTTCCCAACTCATTGGCCAGATGAGAGGTACTTCGCATGTGTCTCGAACTTCATGGGTAGGATGATGCAAGAACATATCACATCTTTCTCACAACCACTCATAGGGAATGGTGAAACTATATCCTACAAACACACATCATAATCACATATAGAGAAAGGATGAACCACTTCCTACAGTCACACATTACAATCATCATAAGGAAAGGATGAACCAACTCCTACAGGCATGTAAAACACCAAGAGTAGGGAAAGGAAGAACCACATCCTACACACATGAAAACCAACAATAGTAGGAAGAATCATGCATGTGAAGAAAGGAAGAACCACATCCCACTGACATGTCATCCATCAATCATAGGAATCAACATCCTACATGTGGGGAAAGGATAAACCTATATGCATCTCTCACTCAAGTACCCGCAGGAGAAGGTGAACCACTCATCTTGTTCATATGCCATAGGAGAGGGTGAACCACTCATCCTATGCATGTCGTTAACTGTAGGGGAAGGTTAAACACTCACCCTACACACATATGTCCGCAGACGTATGGGAAGGTGAACCAATCACCCTACACACATGTTAGAGATCATGGGGTATCACAAGGAAGGTGAACCACTCACCTTGTACATAGCGCACCACTAGGGGAAGGTGAACCACTCACCCTATGGTCGCTTATAGATCAATAAGTACCCCAAGCCCCTAGGAGTTCCCAGAGCTCAATTATTCAACCAAGAATCCCTTCATATAGGGAATAGTGCCAGGTTGCTTCCTGGAAATCAAAACTAGATCAATGGGAGCTTCATCGCTCCATTCAGAAGTGTACAAATGTATAGAAAACATATTGATTTACATCAAAGACTTTGATAGTACTTAGTAATCCTCTGCAAATATTCTTACTCATTCTTACTCGGGAATAACAAAACCTAAACTGGTGTTTTAAAGGTGCACAGTGTCCATCAGACAACCTTCTCATCATCATATATGTTTGCTCAAAAAATGTCTTGAAACATGATTTTCTTCTGTTGTAACATATGGAGAGGTATGTGAAATACTGGATTTTCATAATATTATTTTGTAATGATGAAGTGCACAAATGGCTCACTAAAGATCTTTTTCAATAGAGTGGCTTTATAGTAAGTCATGCATTCAGCTTTAATAGAGCTCTCAAAGCAAGAAAATCAAGTAATGTATCTTCATTCTGCTAAGCGATACAATATCAGAATATCTGAGTAGCTATCAATAAATTAGGCACAGGAAAACTAGGGATCGGTGGTTTTTCCATTTCATCAGGCTATGTCAATAAGGCTCCCTCTAAATCATTACTTTAGATAGATATGCAGACTTCATCATTAGTTGTGCTTGAGTAATCCAATTATGATGGATTGTCCATAGGTCCCTCTGAATGTAGGCAGATTGACCTTCCCAGAACTTAATCATTGAGCCACTAGAAACCTGTCCTATATTCTGTTATGGATGCTTCTGTGCTCATAATCAATACATAACTAATCATAAAAATGATTTGTTGACCTTTTCGGTCTGCAATACAAGGTTTTCAACATCAATAGCAACTTCCTCCACTTTTTCTCAATGGACCATTTGTAAATATCTCGTGCTAAAGTTAGATACAACATATGTAGAAACCATCATGTATTCTACAAAATATTCATACTGATGTTTTTCAATTTTCCAATTATATCACTGAAGAACATACTAAGGTATTTGAGAACTAAATCCTTTAAGCCATGGATTCTAGTATATTTGGAACTGCTCTACATTTCAAAACTATAATCTATGATTTATCTCTTAACAATTTGTAGTGACAAACTAGAAATTCCATTTAGAACTTGGAGTATTCAACTGTCTCTGTCCATATATCTTAACTGCAATATTTTCTTGATGATGCCAATAGACCTGCCTTAAGATGATAAGTTTATGTCCTTCGAGGCATTAATACAAAAGCACTACATTATGATGACATAGATACGAAGACTCTGATTTAAATTGTCATCCCTAATATACTCCAACATTGATATATATAAACTTGGTTAGTCATGCAGTGTTATTACTCTGTTCACTGGTCAAAAAGATGTTCATACATAACAATATAATGAACAATCCCAAGTCTTTCTTAGAGATAAAATCTCCACATACATAATCCTTACCACATGTATGCATTCTACAGGAAAAAGGGATGCTGATTAGAACATTGGCAAGTTCAAAAAATGCTCCTAGAAGTTTTAGAGAGGTCATAATGCAGTTCAATTATCTTGTTGTCATCATCATGCACGACTAATCAGGATATGATTTGATACGTTGTGGACAAATCAAGGCCCAGGCATATAATCAACACATGACATGGATCTTATCATAATTTTTATGAAAACCATAAAAACAGTGTAGTCCAGGTCAAATTCTTGGTCTCTGGATCAATGTATGTAGATTTGTTATTAATTAAAAAAAAAAATAGAACTGTTCAGAATGTCTTTAAGAGGACTAAAATTTCGCTCGAACAAATATAGATATCCTCCACAGGCTTCTTAATTTATTCTAGATTTCTATTGAGCAGAGATGCTCACATAGTGCTTGTCACTGAGCTCAGTATGCTATGTAGGTTGGCTTGTAAGAAATCGCTGAAGAAGATATATGTATATATATGTGACAAAGGTTATCTCTATTACACAACAATTTTACATCTTGAATTTCCACACAGTTATCTGTTAGATATCAATGTAACATATGTATCATACTTCCATACTTCAGGTTGACTGTGTTGGGTCTGCAAGCTTCAAGACTGGAACTTTTGATTAAGAACAAGGCCTAAAGAAAAAATAATAATTTGTTGACTTCGGTATTTTCTTTAAACTTTGTCTAGAGCTGAGATTAGGTTGCCCTTCAAATGGAGTTGCACAAGTCTGCATAGGAAGAGTAGGTCTTCATTGTAAAGGAGGAACCGAGGTTATATTCAACTTTGTTTTCCTCTTACTTCCTGAACCTTTCGATCTCCTTGTGGCACTTTTATCACAAAATATTATAGGGATTTTTTTGGAGTTTTTCCCTAAGAGAGCCACAAGAATGAAGGTCTTAAAAACAATATTTGAGCTAGACCTTTAAATGACACGTAGTGTCTTGAAACAAGGGCAATTTTACCAAACGATTTCACTATTTTGTGATGAAGATCACAGAATATGGTGAAACTTGGAGCTCCGTCTTCCAAAGATCGATTGCCTTATGACAACCAAATGGAGTCGGAATCACTAAATAATAGGCTTGTGCTTTGATGTCCTAATTGTAGGATAAGGTCACTATTTCTAGAGCTCCACACATCAAAATAATGCTCAGAGTTTTGTTGTAGAACAGAGGTTGGGATTATCATTTTATTGTTACAGTGATACTAAAATAATTCCAACAATACTTCTTACTGCTTTTTTATAGAATAGGAATCAAGTTACTCAATCTTCCACAATACTAATGAATTCAGATCATAGTAAACTCTGAGTTGTCTTAACTCCACCTCGCCAAGAGATTAGGAGTTCTTGACATATAAATTATTTTATGTTACTATGATACCTCAGAGTCCAGGCAAGGATATTGAAGGGAAACATCTCCTTCAGAATTTTTACTACTAAATATAGCTCTGAAAAATAACTTGAAACCACCTAAAAGCACACCTAATAAGTTCTGAAACATACCTTGATGACTTCCAGCTTTTGTTTGTAATGACTGAGCTTCTCTTTGAATTTGTGCCCAATTTCACTGATTAGGGCTTCTAGAAGGCTCTAAGACAATGTCACATATTGTCCTTTTTGAACCCGGACTTGTCCTACCACAGAGGTCTGAAGGTGAATTATGTTGAAATTCCTTAGGTGCTTCTTAGAGATCGCAATATCTTAAGCTTGGGCTTGTCCTCACCTGGCTCTGATACCAAATTAATTTTGAGTCAAAATGTTATTAAATTAGGTTAGCTACATAATTTTCCCATTAATCCATTATCAATCTCATTAATCATAAGTGTAACTAATGAAAAAACATAATTAATAAAAGTTGAAGACAAGCCAAGATAGAAGAACACACGAATATGGCTCAAGATAGGGAAAACCCTTATCAATTATTCTTATCATTAATTTCAAATGTTCAACAAAGAGAGAGAGAATACAATATTTCAAATTCAGAAGGAATTTCAAATGATATAGTTCAATACCACTAACCTTAGACAACAGGATGGTTCCAACAAGGCTTCAAATCTAATGTTTGGTGTAGGCTCCGAGGACTTGTGTCTTCTCTGCAATTCTGGTAGGACTGACTAGGGTATAAACACAGTTAGAAACTACCCCATTCACAGCCTTAAATACCTTTACTAGACTATCTAGATTACCTTCAACCAGTCCCTTCAAATGATGGTAGCTCATAAGCCTTCTTCTCTTCTTCAAAACCCACTACACAGCCTCATGATAAAGTAGCCCTGACTGTGGCTTTCTTGCTGTAGGTTCTTGGACTTTAGGACAGGGTTCTTAAGCCATGTGGCCTACCTTTAGGTGACCCAAACTAGTTTGGATGGCTTCAAGGAGAATTACACCTTCAAAACAATCCCAAACTATCATTAAAATCACCCTTAATAGGTGCAGCTTCTATCTACTTGAACTCAGACCTATGATGATCATAGAGTAATACATGGAAGTGATTCATCTTTTGAGTATTTTTAGTTCCTGGGATTCTATCTACATTCCAATCTTTGGTTGTGGATATGCAAGAAGCAAACAAGTGCCTACGAGGATCTAGCAAGAGAAGAAAGGAAGTGTCCAGGTGATTTGCAAATATTTGCTTCAAACACCGAGTATGGTGTAGGGAGATAACATGGTCAAAAATCATAATTTAAAAAGGTGGTCGCTGATGATTTTGATGGTGCATGTGTTAAAATGGACAAGGACATTTTTGCAATAGAAATGAAGAATTCTAAAAACATGGAAGAAATTGCACAACCACCTGCATTATTGAAGGATAATCTTTCATAGAAAGAAAACTATCCAAATCGACAAATAAGAAGAGAAGGCAGCGGGCATATATATACTTGACAACATTTCATCATTATCCCAACTTCATGTGGATGAAATTTGAATTCATGGAGGGGTTTGAGTTACATGAAAAATGTGGAAGAATTTTTGGAGCTTTTGAATGTTAGAAGACTGCAAAAATAATAATGAGAAAATGGAGGGGAGAAAAATGACCCGTTTATAGCCAATCTCTTAAGACATAGGTAAGGTGACAAGGGACAAGCAGTAAAATAATTCTTAGGAAATATGATGTGAAGTTGCTTGGGAACACTGGAAAATTTATGGGATTAAATTAAGAAAATTGATGATAGAGGAGGAAGAATGCCTGATCTAGGTGGATATCGGTGGCCACCCATGTATTCCATTTAGACCCGCAACATCAATTCTTCTAGCTTTTCACTTCCAGCAGCTTACTATTTTTAGCAAGTTTTCGGGTTGTGCACGCCCAGAGCCATTTTGGGGCATTGATGATCCAAGTGGATATTGGTGGCCACCCACATATACCATTTGAACCCCCACCATCAATTCTTTCCATTTTTAAGTTTTCACACAACTTACTATTTGTAGCAGTTTTTCTGGTCCTAAACTTTCGGAGCCATTTTGAGGCCCTAAACGAAGTTTTCTGGGAAAACTGGGAGTAATATGGGTCCTTGGACTGATGTTTCTCACACCAAAATTTGTATTCCTCGGATAGATATTTCTAACGAGCTATTGAGCATGTCAAACGGAGATCAGATGCCAAAGTTATGTCCCTGGGAAGTTGAAACACCAATTTACCCAAATGGGGCCCACAGTTTTGGCGCTTCATCTCCTAAGGTTAGGTTTTTGGACGTTTCAGGTTTTACATTGTTTCTCAACAATAAATAGGCCTTTGAGCATCATTTTAACATAGTTCAGGGGCTAGTAGACATCACATCTCTTCTCAGGGATATGTTTCCAATACCCTAGCTCATTTCTTTCCATTATGTCTGCAATAGGCCTTCGAGGCTCAATGTAACACAATTCAGAGGCCTGTGTATGCCACATCTCTTCTCAGAGATATGCGACCAGCTCCCTATCTTGTTTCCATTCTATTTGTAAGATTATTTCACTCATTCTTTTATTAATAAAATTATGCATTATTTCCGCTGCATATCTGTATTTATGGTTAGATGTGTATTATGTTGTGTTCCTGCATAAATCCGGATGAGTGGTATTAGAGCAGGTCTTCTCTTTCGTTTTCTTTCTTTGCATGTCCCCAATGCGGTCAGGGTATAAGGATTTCAGGCTCGATCTGGTTTCACCCTTCCAAGATCAGCCTCGCAAACCCAGAGGACCCCCCATGGCGGAGGGAAGGAAAGACGAGGGAGCAGAAGATCGTATCAAAATCTTGTTTGAGGAGGCCCTCAAGAAACAAAGGAACGTGACGATGGATAACATTTCCCAGATCCTTCAATGAATTCCCACCGATGGCACATCTACATCCATCACATCCACCAATAGGTCCGCAACATCCTGGACAAATCCAATACCAAGTTCAGCAGAATTCCCCCCCATCATGGAGGAACTTAATGCAATGGATACCATTGCTTCCTAAGGAGGGAGGAATGATCTAGGTGGATATCAGTGGCCATCTAACTATTCTTTTTTTACCTGCAACATCAATTCTTCCATCTTTTCACTTCCAGCAGCTTACTATTTTTAGTAGGTTTTCATGTCCTGCACGCCCGGAACCATTTTAGGGCATTAATGATCTAGGTGAATATTGGTGACCACCCACCTATTTCATTTGAACCCCTACCCTCAGTTCTTTCCATTTCTAAGTTTCAGCACAACTTACTATTTGTAGCAATTTTTCTGGTCCTAAACTTCCGGAGTCATTTTGAGGCCCTAAATGACGTTTTTTGGGAAACCCGAGAATAACATTAATCCATCGACCAATGTTTCTCACACAAAAAGTTGTATTCCTCAAACATATATTTCTAATGAGCTATTGAGCACTCAAACAGAGATCGGATGCCAAAGCTACATCCCCAGGAAGTCGAAACACCAATTTACCCAAACGGGGCCCACAGTTTTTGCGCTCATCTCCTAGTGTTACATTTTTGGAAGTTTTGGGTTTTACATTGTTTCTAAACAATAAATAGGCCTTTGAGCCTCATTATAACACAGTTCAGGGGCTGGTAGCCATCACATCTCTTCTGAGGGATATGCTGCCAGTACCCTAGCTCATATATTTCCATTATTTCTGTAATAGGCCTTTGAGCCTCAGTGTAACACAGTTTAGAGGCCTGCGTACGCCACATCTCTTCTCAGAGATATGCTACCAGCACCTTAGCTTGTTTCCATTATTTTTGTAAGATTATTTCAGTCATTGTTTTATTAATAAAATGAAGCATTATTTTTTACTGCATATCTTTGTTTATGGTTAGATGTGTATTCTGTTGAGTTCCTACATAAATTCGGATCAATGCCCAATGTCTACTTTCACTAGTTCTGAAGGAAAAGCTTGTGAATTGATAAACGAACCTGGTGGAAATATAGAATCTCTTCTTGAGAGTTTTTTTAATGAACTATAGTCCCGAAAGGATACTCAATTGGATAACAACTCGTAGAGAGCTATGCACGCTCGCGCTCAACATAGTATGGCACATTCTGCTGATGATCTCCTACTAGATCCATTTCAGAAAAATGAATCATTTTTACATTTGAAATTGAAGAAATGGTCAAAATTCCCTCCAAAAACTTCTTTTCATCCTTTGACAATTCCCTGGGAAGTGCTTTTAAAAAATATTTACATTTTATGGGTAGATATGTGTTAAAAATTTAAAAAATATGAGACAATTGTTGAGAAGGAATTCCCATCAATCTATCAAACAACTCGATTTGGAAAATTTTCATATATAATTGGTAATATTCCTACTAGAGATTACTATATTCAGTTAGCAAATATCATATTCACAAATGGCCTATCTGGGATATGAGGTTTGAATGCCTTTATACAACAGGATAAGATTATTTATGAGCTTGACATATATACTCGGGTTGGTTCAAACACTCCACTTGTTTTGATGGATACCCCAGCACATGTTATTCATGGAGGAACTTTAAATATTAGATATGAAGCAGTCACTGGTAGCCCTATTGTATGTGACAGTTACATTAGAAAGGGTATTATTTTCCTTGATTTTCCTCCTATACTATAACTTTAGTTGAAATGATTTGAATATGATTTCCTGTGAGATACAATGATCTAGATAAATGACCAATATGAATCTCTACTTCAAATTAACTTGGACAGGAAAAACGATGAATATCTTTCTCTAGATGTAGGTGACTTGTTGAAGTTGTTGGATTTATCTTGTGATGAAAACACATTACCAACTACATATGGCGAACTTCGGCCTCCTCTTGGAAAGCACTGTTTAAAGATAGTGGAGTTAATTACAGTCCCACTAAGGATGGGCAGTGAAGTAGCTCAATAGGAATAAGTCAAGTTGGGTGCCATTCAAATGATTATACATCTACTTTCTTATTATCCTTTTAATAATTCCTTGCATCATCCAGTGGAGAGAATCATAGTGTCATGCTTAGAGAACAATAATACATCTCCTATCAAGCATCTCCTTTAGGATTGTAACTTAATTGGAAGTTTTTTGGCAACAGAAATAAATCCCACTGTTCCTGTTGATCAGAATAAGCCAACAGTATCTTACACAGGAAAGGTTGCACCAAGAATATGGAACATTGGTCACTTTACACGAATTGCAAACAAGCTTACTTAGTTGGGAATAAATAATATCTTGATACAGTCATTGTTGCAGAGAAATGGTCAGTGGACTAATCAGGAAACAAATTTTCCTTCAAAGTGTAATGTAGTGGGGAACGTTTTCCAGTGGACATGAAGACGATCAACAGTACAAAAATAGACTATAGTTGGTGACGAAGATGATTTTCGTGGCAGATATTATGATAAGTCAACAATGGCCAATAACCTAAGTCAAGTATTCTGATATGGAATGTTTGACAGTGAATATGGGGAAGAGGCACATCAATCCATTGGTAGAGATAATGAGGATGCCTTCTTTGATGATGAGTCAGTAGAAGTGGTTGTATTCTCTCTTGGAATGGGCATAAAATAGGATCATGTGATGTTGAGAGATATGATGTTCACCAATACAAATTGGTTTTCCCTTCAAGATGATAGGCATACTAACTGGCCAGTGACGACATTTACTGTTTCGTCATCTCCCAGAGTAGAGGATGGTCAAACAAACAACATAACAACATCAACTAATACTGGTGGTAATAGTAGTAGTAATGATGAAATTGTGTTAAAATATGATGCGAAGTTGGTAGATACAAAAGGAAGACCAGTGCCAAACATGAACTTAGGACAAATGGATTCTAAGGATATTTAGAGAGTTGGAATATATGTGAATGGTGATGAGAAATAATGATGTTACAACATGCTAGGTTATATCTATGAATGTTATCTCAGATTGCAAAAAATTAACTAGAGGGCCCTTCCAAGGGTGCTCCACGTACATATGCATGGCAATAAAGAGGTGACCTTTCTATAAACTGGGATCTACCCTACCTTTCACTTAGATGATAGCAATAAGTTATCCAATTTAATAACAAGAATTAGCGAGGGAAAAGCATAGGAAATACCTCAACAGACATCCTTGTTTAGATGGCATATTTTTCCCTTTAATCAAAGCCCTTTATAGCATAATTTAAGTGGAATTTATAGTCAATAGAAACAACAATATAGATTCAAAAATGAAAAACCTTACACGAACAAATACACTCAATCATTCATTTTCCTTTCAAAACTTAGGTAAGTGAAGGTACTTCTCTTATACATATATTGAGATCAAAATCCTCAACAATGAAACAATAATTAAGATATCGTAGATCCGTGATATTTCCTAGGGTGAATAAAAATAATTTATCTCATAATAGCCTCCTAAAGTTAAGTAAAAAATACATAATAAAGTTCTAGGACGATTAAGTGGGATGCCACTTGTTCTTTCCTCAAGCAAGATGCCCTCTTAACATTGTCTTGTCCAACCCTGTTATAAGCATATTGGAATATTGTGCATTGTTCTCCTCTAGAGTGCTAGTCAAGGGATATCTCAAAATGTGCCAATGGTCAAAAAATGAATGGATCACTCCACTATGTGAAGCGGTCAACAGCCTAGAGATGCACAAAATGTGCTGAAAGTACCATGATCAAGTAGGGTGTTCTCTCTAGTGAACAATAATGTCCCCAAAAATATAGATCTCCTGAATAAGTGTGCAATAATGGTCCTTTGGTTGTTCTAACAAGATCCTCAAGGAGTTCAACCTAAATAAATGTGCAAAGAGTATTGGTCCATGTGCATAGTAACCATATCTTCTCCAAAGAAGCCAATAGAAGTGGAGCACTCTAGACAAATGCTCATGAGAGGTGGAGCCCTTCTCATAAAATAATTTTGCAGACCCAAAACCATGTGCAAATGACATGAATCCATGTTCAAATACCATCAAACCATCTTATTACCATGGAATAAGAATAGCATGCCCTCGGAATACGTGCCACAAAGTGGAGCGATCCTAAAAAATGGGAATACAACCAATTGCTAAATAATCTATCACTAATCCTAGTGCTCCACCAGCCAAGTCTCTAAATTCATGCAACACTGCAATGTGACATCATATGAAGCCAAGAATGCAAGACTCTTATCTGATTGTAGCCCCTGTTGATGTGGCATGCCTCAAAATATTTGCTTGTGCCTAGGGAGATGTGAACTGTTCTCTCAAGCAAACAAATATGCATGAAATTGTTTGGATAAAGTTTTCAAAAGGTGCCCCCAAATATGTGAATTAACACCTCAAACGTGACCCCAAATATGTGAAGTAACACCTCAAAAGTGACCCCAGATATGTGAAGTAACACTTCAAAAGATGATTCATAATAAATAAAAGACATAAAGAGCAAACAAAATGGCTATCAAGCCAACCTCCTCGATATGGAGGTTGCTTGGGTAGGTCTTCAATGTGGATCAAGGCCTCATACACCATGAGGGGTAAGAGGCTCAATCAAAAGAATAGTAGGAAGAACCTGGCCAGTTTAGGATCTGGAAGATTACATTTATTATTACAAAGGAAATGTGTCATGAGGTGAAGGAGATCTTGGTAGGCCCGGGTAATGATCTCTGTGATTTGTATGGCTATGTCATGGATTTTGTAAGTGGATTTATTTTTTAAAGGAAATGGTATCGTAGGTTTTACTAAGAACTTTGATATTGATACTCAATAAATTAGACTCCTCATTGATAAACTAGCAAGATCTGGCAGGAATCTACATTCAGTAAGTCGTTGCATTAATACTTGCATTTTCAATGAGAAGCATTCTTTTTGGAGTTTTAGTACATCATAGGCAATCTTTCAAGCATATTTACATTGAGAAATTTGCATTATAGCTGTACATAATTCCATATAGCTCAATTTTTATGGAGGGCTAGACAATGTCCAAATTTGAATGTGGATGGTGTGTTACTTCAATACTGATTTTGGGGCTTATCACCTCATTTGGTATTGTAAGTCATAGTTGGACTCTACCATCTTGTGATGGAGTCTAGCATGATGAAATACTGGCAAAGCTGGTTTTTCCCCTCTTTGTTGGTGAAATAAGAAGACACTGGGAATCTATGGTTAGCTTGAATTCTTGATGTGAAAGATTTTTCTCAAGGGGTAGAGGTAGCCAATATAAATTTGATACTGCCATCATGTATAGTATGGGATATCCTTATTTTAAGGTATTCATCATGTGTACTCGATTCTGTTGTTTTATTTGTTTTTGAGCTCACAATTCTATTGAAGGTGTATGTTTTATTGTTTGTCATCTACTTGCAGTTACATGGAAAGCACTTAATTGCATACTAAATTCTAATGATGTAATCATGATATTAAAACTAAGTCCCCAAGGTACCCAAATGATTTATTCTAACAATTTTCAAATTACAATTTTGAACCTTGTGAGCCCTGCTAAGCTACACTGCATCGTATTCAAATTTCTCTTGTTAAAATTCGGAATAATAAAATCAGGGCTCTAGTTTTGACAGGATGAGTAGCTAAAACATGAATGTTAGAAATAAAAATGTGCATAAAGATACAGTGCCCGATGGTTGATGAATTTTCTTTTGCAACCTCGATCTCTCTCTGTGTAGCTTGTAAAAAAACACCAAATTGAATAGTGTTGAAAGAAAAAGAACAAATCACAGCAATAAACCCTGGAAAAAGAGACCCTAATTCCTCATTATTGTCAGAGAAACAACAAAAAATATGATATTCATGAAAGGATTCATTATTAGGGCACTGAAATTCGATATCAACTCCATGTCCATCCCAGCAATGATGATTGCAAATCATTCTTCTAATGCTCTGCGATACGACTGATCATAGGGTCAAATCCAAATTTGGTATTTCAATGTGAACAGACTAAAATAGGGAGAGGTAAAAATGTGGAGAAAATGTGGAGAAAATGCAGTGTAATAATGAAACTAAGTTTTGAGGAAAAGAGAAAATGATATGAGAAATAACAATGCAACAGTTTACTGAGACAAGAGGTTTACACAAATCAATATGAATATCACAACCCTTTTGCAGCAGTTCTTTGTGTAGCTTATAAAACAAGAACGTTGCTTATAAAACATGAACGTTGGAAAGAAAAAAATTTCATACAGTGTAAAAAACCCAGGATACTCGGTCATAACCATTTTGATAGCACAAGAAATAGTGCTACTCGACTGACCTTAGCACAGGAGACTTGGAGTATGCTTTGATAACTGGAACCCGACAGGATAATGAGTTACCACCAACTTCAACCAATTGATGAAATGTAGTTTATGAATTTACCTTTTAAAACACGGTTCGAGGGTAATATCAGTCTCTATGTCTGCCTCATCACTCCCTTCAATCACCCTTCAATAACCGAGACATACCTCTAGCATTACAGAAGGAATACACAATGTTTCTGAATGCATTCACATCGCTAAGTGAGTTATCCAGGAAGATAAATACATGAAAAGTAGATGTGTGAGAAGTGTATATCCTCTGCCTATTTTATGAAAATGTTCATTAATCCCAAAATGTTCATCAATCCTGAAAATCTCCATGACTCCCTCCTCCCACCTATTTTATGAAAATCTTCATTGATTTCAAAAATCTCCATGACTCCCTCCTCCCACCTATTTTATGAAAATTTTCAATAATCCTAAAAATATCCATGACTTCCTCCTCCCGCCCATTTTATGCCAAAGCTAAATTTAGGTCAAGAATCGATTTTCATAGTTCATATTTCTATTATTAAACTTTCTTTTTAGATGAAAAGGATTAAATGTTTTCCCCAGTCTCCATTTTAAGAAAATTATAATTAATTTTTTAATACTTTTTGAAAATTTAATAATTTTTTTTTTAATATTCTATATTAAAAATAAATAAATTATAAACTATTTTTTAATAATACTTTATATTAAAAAATTAATTATCTTATAATTTTTTAATACTATGTTAAAAAACTAATTGTGTGTGGATAATTTATAATCTGTGTATTTATTATTGTAAAGTCTAATTAAAAAAAGGTTTCAGTTGAGATAAAAAAATATTAATGGAGATGGAAAAAACCCTAACCTACAACAAACTGTAGTTTGTCGGCAGACTCCATTGGAGCTTGTCTGCACGTAGGACTGGAATGATAGTGGATCAAGGCAGAGGTTATAGGTTTATTACGGTGACGATAGTTTTAGGGGACAATTCTGCCACAGCGTTGGGGAGGTTTTTTATTATCCGCCATACGAACAAGACTGCTCAGAGCTCAATACTTGATTTTATAAGGTGGTTTGTCGCCAATGGTCATGGGATTCACTGCCATAGCCCTGAAGTTGCACACTTTGGCATTTCATTAGTGGTTCTAACAACCCGAAAGTGGGTTATTATTATTACCCTTGATTTCCTTCGAGACCCCAACGGATACGGTGGACGGTCACAATAGTTGAGCCAGCTCCTAAAAACAGACAAGGTTTTTTGTGGCAAGGAGAAGGTGCTCTCAGAACAGAGGTGAACACTCGAAATAGAGAGATGATTGAGGATGAGCTGGACTACTTATCTGAGAACTTGGAACCATCTCATATCTGGGCTCGCTTAACACCTCAGTGGACAAGTGGGATGACCCAAGGATCGTAGGAAAAGAACAAGTGGATATGGATATTGGTGACTCATCACATACTCCGTATGCCTTATTGGAATCCTTCCTGGCAGTTGAGGTGGTTTACTCGGAACCCTTCCCAGCAGAACTAGCCTCTCCAGCATATTCTATCCCCTCGTCGTTGGTTCTTAGACTATGCGAGAAACAAGCCCAAGTAACACCAGATGTTTTCGGTCCGATAATGAATGATTTGGGGGCTAATGACAACAAATTGGAGGATTATTTTGGTTTCGAACATTTAGGCATCAATCATGTAGAGGATGAACTAACACACACAACCAATTTAGGGGAGCCCCCTTTTGTGGCGGCATCAGGTTGTTTTGAGGGAATCACTCATTTGTTTCCACCTCTGGAGGACATCAGAACTTCAGACTCGGATGACACATCGAAAGGAGAAGGGCACATCTAGGACAAGACCACCCACAGGACAGGAGTTTTCAGACACTGGATGCTAGAGGGAGATCAGTTGGATGTGCAATGGGATTCAATAAAAGGACTATCAAAGTGGGTAACTAGTGTGGCAGAGAAGGGATACTGGGGGCTGACATCACTATAATTGGACTTGACATGCCCATCTGCATGATCAATGTTTACGGCCCTTGCCACAATAGGGATGAATTCTAGGATAACTGGATGGCCACTACCATCATGAAGGGGGAACACATTATCATGGGTGGAGATTTAAACTTCTCCATTGGACTTGTTGAATCTTGGGGGTCAAACATTTTTCCAGACCCCTCGTCGGTATGCTTTGAGCATCTGATTGATGATGCTGACATGTTAGATTTGGCCATGCCCACAAAATTCCCCACTTGGCGAAATAGAAGGACTGGGGAGGCTTCTTTGGGTAGAAGACTGGATCGCTTCATGATCAAGACTAGGTTGGTTGATAGGATTGACAAGGCCAAATAATAGGTGGAGTCGAGAGGATCCTCAGATCACACCCCCATATACCTTGAAATTCAAAGGGATAGTTTCAAACCACAGCCCCCTTTAAATTAAACTCTGGCTGACTGGAGGATTCACTGTGATCAGATACCTGAATCTAAGCCTGCCCGTGTACTCTACTGCAACTTGTCAGTATTAAAAAGCTTAACTATAAGATGTGCTAGAGAGAAGAAAAAACATGAAGAAGAGACATTAAAAAATATTGAGAATGAGTTATAGAATCTGATGGGATTGGATGGCATTGACTTCTAGTCCACTTAGGTCAAGGATCATCTCATACAACTTGAAATGGAGAAACCCAAATTGTTAAGGAAATAGGAGGAAGGGTGGAGACTCAAAAGCAAGGCCATTTAGCTCAAAGCGGGATATGACAACACAAAATTCTTCCAACAATGTGCAAAAGGAGGAGGGAGTATTAATACTATCTATGAACTGAGGGACCAGGCTAGAAGGGTATTAACACTCTACCTTTTTGTATGTCTATAGTCGACAGTCCTCCAGATACACTATAAGGTAGATACTTTTTCAAAAAAATTCTAATGGTAGTTTCTACTATGTGTATGGTATTACTGGTGGGTGCATGATCCTCCAAGTCATATGATGAAATGAAGAGCTCCCAATGTAGTATCTTATGTACTAATTTTTTCTATCAATAGAAATACATTGACGAATTTTACAACAACAACAAAAAACCTCTTTCACTCTAGTAGTGTTATGTCCTTTTTTACTATAAATGTTATGACTTACCTGACCTTTCATCCTTTAATTTGCAACTTTTGGATATGTGGTGGTCTATTATTGATGAAAAACCAAACGAAGACTATTTTTCGAGAATTTTGGAGCTCATGTCAAGGTACATAACACTAACATCATTTTCCATGGCAATGGTCTAGTCAGTTTCCATGTCAAGTGTAAGGTTGATTGGTGTAGTCATTTGTATATTTTTTAATTTACCCTACAAATGTTATGACTTACCTGACCTTTCATCATTTAATTTGAAACTTTTGGCAAACTAATAGTGCTTCGCAACAACTAGGTATCACAAAGTCATCTTTCCTTCATCCAAAAGAAAAACATATTTGAAACAATGTCTATCTTCGAACCTTAGCCATCCTCAGTAAAGAAAATAGAAATAACATAATATCATAAAATCTGCTAGCGTAATAATAGTGTTGTGCAACAAATGATTATCACAAATTCATCTTTCCTTTTTGGCTGACACCTATTCAATGAAATATGGGTTGAGATGGTATCCTGATGTATTACAAACGAACCTCTAAAATTTCTGACAGTTGGCAGCTCCAAAAGATGCGTGAAACTCAGTGGGAAAGGACTACATAGAACACTTTTTTTTCGGTATATCTCCCAAACCATAAAATATTTTTTGTGTTTATATCTCCCTTTATTCATTATATAGGAAAAATATGAGTGTAATAGGTAGTTGCAAACAAAACATGTTCGATCCATGAAGAGAATCAACAAAAACTGGAAAAGTATAAACATCATGGTTGTTTACAACCTTTTAAAAAATGATAAAATGAAAATTTCATAGGATACTTTCCTTCATCCAAAAGGAAAACATATTTTAAACAATGTGTATCTTCGAACCTCATCCATCCTCAGTAAAGAAAATAGAAACAACATAAAATCATAAAAGTTGCCAGTGAACTGATAGTGATGAGCAGCAACTGGGTAGAACAAAGTCATATTTCCTTTATGGTTGACACATGTTCAATGAAATATGGGTTGAGATGGTGTCCTGATGTGTGAAAAACCAACCTCTAAAATATATGACAACTAGCAGCTCCAAAACATGCATGAAACTCAACAGGCAAGAATTGTGCAGCACCGACACAACATACTTTGTTTTGGTATGTCTCCTAAACTGTAACATTTTTTTTTGGGTATATCTCCCTTTATTCATGATATATGAAAAATATCATAGTGTAATAGGAATTTTCATACAAAACATGTTCCATCCATGGAGAGGATAAACAAAAATTGGAAAAGTATAAACATCATGGTTGTTTACATCCTTTTAAAAAATGATAAAAGGAAAATTTCCTAGGATACTTACCTTCATAAAAAAGAATACCATATCTGAAACAATGTGTATCTTTGATCCTCAACCATCCTCAGTAAAGAAAATAGAAACAATAGAAAATCATAAAATTTGTCTATGAACTGACAGTGCTGCACAACAACTGGGTAGTACAAGTCATCTTTCCTTTATGGATGACACATGTTCAATGAAAGATGGGTTGAGAATCGAGATGGCATCTTGATGTATGAAAAACCAACCTCTAAAATCTCTGACAGCTCGCAACTCCAAAACATGCATGAAACTTAGTAGGCAATGACTGCACAACACCTACGTAACGCCTGCGCAACATACTTTGTTTTGGGTATATCTTCCAAACCGAAACATATTTTTTTGGGTATATCTCCCTTTATTCATTATATACGAAAACTATCAGTGTAATAGGCAGTTGCATACAAAACATGTTCGATCCATGGAGAGGATCAACACAAAATGGAAAAGTATAAACATCATGGTTGTTTACATCCTTTTAAAAAATGATTAAAGGAAAATTTCCTAAGATACTTGTCTTCATCCAAAAGAAAAACATATTTGAAACAATGTGTATCGTCGAACCTCATCCATCCTCAATAAATAAAATAGAAAGAACTCACAATCATAAAAGATAGCAATGAACTTACAGTGCTGCGCATCAACTGGGTAGAACAAAGTAATATTTCCTTGATGGTTGACACCTGTTCGATGAAATATAGGTTGAGATTGAATCCTGATGTATGACAAACCAACCTCTAAAATCTCTTACAGATGGCAGCTCCAAAACATTCGTGAAACTCAGTAAGCAAGGATTGCGCAACACACTTTCTTTTGGATATATCTCCCAAACCGTAACATATTTTTTTGGTTATATTTCCCTTTATTCATTATATAGGCAAAAGGTCTTAGTGTAATAGGAAATTGCATACAAAACATGTTCGATTCATGGAGAGGATCAACACAATCTAGAAAAGTATAAACATCATGGTTGTTTACATCCTCTTAAAAAATGATAAAATAAAATTTTCCTAGGATACTTACCTTCATCCAAAAGAAAAACATATTCGAAATAGTGTGTATCTTCGAACCTCATCCATCCTTAATAAAGAAAATACAAAAAATAGAAAATCATAAAAGCTGCCAGTGAACTGGTAGTGTTGCGCAACAACTAGGTAGAACAAATCCATATTTCCTTTATGGCTGACAATTTTTCGATGAAAGATGGGTTGAGATGGCATCTTGATGTGTGAAAAACCAACCTCTAAAATATATAATAGCTGGAAGCTCCGAAACATTTGTGAAACTGAATTGGAAAGGACTGTGCAACACCTGCGCAACACACTTTGTTTTGGGTAAATCTCCCAAACCATAACATATTTTTTTTGGGTATATCTCCCTTTATTCATTATATAGGATAAATATCATAGTGTAATAGGTAGTTGCATACAAAACATGTTTGATCCAAGGAGAGGATCAACAAAAACTGGAAAATTATAAACATCATGGTTGTTTACATCTTCTAAAAATGATAAAAGGAAATTTTCCTAGGATATTTTCCTTCATCCAAAAGAAAAAAATATTTGAAATAGATTGTATTTTCGAACTTCATCCATCCTCATTAAAGAAAATAGAAACAATAGAAAATCATAAAAGCTGCCAGTGAACTGACAGTGTTGCGCAGCTACTGAGTAGCGCAAAGCCATCTTTGCTTTATGGCTGACACCTATTCGATGAAAGATGGGTTGAGATTCCTATGTACCTCTTCTCGATTCCCGCAGCCCCGAATTCGGTCATCAAGAAAACAAGGGAAATCAAGAGAAACTTCCTCTGGGGTAGTATTGAGAATAAGCAGAGATGGGTATTGGTTGACTGGAAAACATTTTTCCTCCCCAAGGAAGCAGGTGGTCTGGGGCTTAGAGACCTAGAAGTCAATAATCAGGTATTGCACTAGTAAATATGCTAGAGTTTGGAATAGACAAAACCTGATTCGATTCAACAAGGAACCCCTAAGATCAATAATTTGGAGGGCTACTAATGCCAACCGTAACATAGTCAAAGAGAATAGCTTCTTTTTATCAGATTTTCCCTTGTCAAGATTTTCTTGTGCATTATAACCTAGAAGAAGAAATTAATTTTGGGGAGAACAAAGGAGTCCCAAAGCTGATTTCAAAATATTGCAGGTTGATTTGTCTCACGCTACATTTGGAGATACATAAATCCTTGCACAGTAGTGTAGGTTGTGGTGTTTCCCCAACCCCAAGACTCTGAAGCCTGCTTGTGAATCGGAGCTGAGTCAGTTAAATTCACTCTGAGAATGTTATGTTGGGATTGCAGATGATTCGGGACTCTGGGAAAGGCCTAGGATTTCCCATTTCTTGTCTCATGCCAAATAGAAATGTCTTCAAGTCTGAGAACTCCATGCTGAGAAAGCCACTCGCGAATATCTTTTAGATCTTCATAATTGGCAAGAGGTGGGTGTCCCATTATACTATTTTTCCACAACAATATTTTCCTTCCATTAACAGGAATATGATAGATATGGCTTTGAAAAAATTCTATTCCTCTCGGGTAGAGATTCCAGATCAACGATCATTTTGGAGAATTATCTGCCTACAGATTTCTCAAAGGGACACCTTTGGCACACTTCTTTCTTAGAATTTGACTAACTAGGTGTTTTGGATTCATGTATATCTTCCATGGAATTTTGCAACCCAATGAAATGTTTGCGTGGGTGGGATCTCTGATTTGAAATCCACCTTCCTAAATTGGGCGTTTAACCATTTCCCAGTTAACTAAATGGAACTTATGCTGGTTACCTTTCCCTCCATGCCAAAGAAATTCGTGGGTAGACTTTGGGGCGAGAAGAAAGGAAGCCCGAATAATAGGCAAGGCAGAGAGCACCGATTTTATGAGGACTAATTTCCCACCGTTCGTGAGCCAATGATGTCCCCAAGAGGCGATTTTCAACTTGATTTTGCAGATAAAGTCAACCAAAAATGAGCACTTGTTTACTCCAAGAGTTAGAGGAAGACTATCCAAGTTATTTAATTTTCTCCAAATAGGCATAACCAACAAAACCCAGTTGATGTGCAATTTTGTGTATGGATTGTTGCTCAACATTCCACCCATACACCGCACTCTTCCTGTCATTCATGAGAGCACTAGAGACATTGCAGAACCTGTGGAGGATTAATTTATAGACATTTTTTTATCCTTATGGAGGATTAATTTATAGAAATTTGCGATCCTTAATTTAAATTCAAGATTGGTCTCGATCGTGGCACAAATAATTTTGCTGAACTATCCTACCTCTTAGCTCTTTTACAATTTTCCATCTCAAAAAATTGCATCAAACTACAAATCTTCAGAGACTCCAAAAGTATCATTGATTGGTTCAAACTGCTCTCAACATGTCACACGCACACAGTACATAATATTTTGGATGATGTCCTACTACTATAAACCCATTTTGATCTCATCTCATGTCAACATATTTACAGGGACAGGAATGCGGTTTCCAATCTCCTATCCAAGGAGGTGGCGCACCTATTGAGAGATCGCATGGAGATATAGGAGCAAAATTAACACTTATATTATCAGTATTTCCACCGACCCTTTGAACCAAATAAAAGGGTAGTTCATACATAGTACATCAACAACAATAACTTCTGGTTTATTTTGGCTACTTATGCATATTTTTTATTACAGATTGCTATGTACGTATATATCACTGCTATTTTTAGTGCTACCAACATTCAAAACTATCTATCATGGATTATATTTCAGATGTATTTTTTTTTATCTCATTATAGCTCCCTAGCTGATATGAATATGTTAAATTTCATATACAACATGTAACTTTTATTTACATATAATATAAGATATGATTTTTCTGTGGAACGAAAAAGCATATTGCCTCATAAACTTCTTCACTTTCCTCATATACCCAATTATATTGAGAGTTCTAGGCAAACCATGTGAAACATATAAAGTGTGTTAATTCATGTTACTTATATTAAACTCCACCATGGATGATGAGGCTTTTTCTTCAATTGAAATAGGATGCTCAGTATGCGTATTGCTTCCAGAGACATCTGCAAGAGTGACAGAACCTAATGAATTAGAAAGATTTAAATTACTACACAGAATTTTGTTTTCCTTCACTTGAGGTGCAAAACAATTCTAAAGGATATCCTGAAGGGCCAAATCATCATCTACAATAGGAATTTCTCCTGTCAATGTTTTAACAACAAATCCTAGAGAAGGATCTCGCCAAAGATCTCCAAAAGGTGATAAAATTGGTGAGTCTTCCTTTTTTTTTGTTCAAATCAATTTCTCCTTCAATGCTTTCTTTTGTTGGTACTTTAGAAGGACAACATTCTAAAAAAAATCAGTTTTCAATTCTTCTTCACCATCTACAAGTAAAAGTATTCAGCAGGGCAAGCAGCAAAAACTAAAACTGCTAAAAGGAATTAAACAATACATAAAAAACATAGAAACGAAAATAATGTTGCTACTAGTGAATTTCCTCAATAAAAATATTTAAGTGTATCAATACAAGAAGCTTTAACTATTAAAAGGAGTGTAATAGATGTCTGTGAAAAATAACATGTACATCAGTAAGTGATATGCAAGGCTATCATGCTATGTGAGAAATGAAATGGTAGATAAAAGGATTTTGATATCAAAGTACTATTTATATGTGGTTGCATTGGCATCAAGGTCAAAAATCAGCTCCCCTTCCTTCATGATCCATTCATCTCGTCTTCATCTATAAGAGGTATCCAAGATCCTTCTAAACTATTCAAAACCCATCTAGCCTTTGTAGGTCTCTTACTAGAATGCACTCATACTGTATTTTGCAGTTCGTTTAAGTTTTGTGAGGACAATGATGAAATGGGTGTATTTTCATTTCCAGCATCTTCATGCACAGGATGAAATGCCAAGGTAGTAAGCTTGATCCAAACACATGTGAATTAGCATATGCCTAACTGGAAGGCAAACAAAAATCTGCTTAGAATTAATTATTTGAAAATTACACTGCTTTCGTTCTCTGTTTAAATTTTACTGTCGGGGTTTTCATTCTTCCGCTTTGAACTAGCCCCTATGATATATTCAGTTTCCAATAACTTAAACAAGTATTTCTTATATGAAAATATATTTTTTGACACAAGATCAAAAAGTACTACATAACCCACTAAAGAAGGATTGTCAATAACGGAACCATATAAAACTTGAACTCACCTAAAATATTGAAATTTAGTTTTCCTATTGTGAACCTACTGTGATCACCAATGTTCAGTTTCCCAGTTTTAAATAGCTCAATCCTCCTCAATAATTCCATTTCTCATTAAGTTCCCAGACTAGGAATGAAATCACTCCCTAGTATTTCAATTTGTGATAAAACTCAATCAGTTGTAGGAATTTCACCACCCAGACTAGGAATGAAAGCACTCCATGTTATTTGAATTTGTGATAAAACTAATTCAGTTGTAGAAATTTCACCACCCACTAGAAACTTTACATTGGAATAGATTCATCTTAACATGAATCTGTTAAGCACTAAGAGAAATTGAAAAATAATGTGTTTAAACTTCTTAAAGCTTAATAGATCCAGTGTTAAGACAAATCTATGTTTTTCTTATTTATTTTATTTGAAAAACTCCCCTGAGGAAGCCTTTTAGACACCTCCTTACATTGCAGGAGTGGTACCTGGGATAAATTCAGCTGGTTTATAATATGTACTCTTAACCTAGAGGAACTCTACTAGACTTGTACCCATGACCTTTCACTGATCTCTGATTTGAAATTGGTTGGTTCAAACTGATCTAGCTAACCCACTAAATCTAAGTTCATCTAAAAATTTATATATTATATATCACCAAAATTCAACTAGTTATCATAGGGTTTTTGTTGGGAAAAATACTGAGAGGGGGGATGAATCAGTATTTAGAGCTAACTAATAAAATTTTTACTTCTCTTTTCTTAAAACCCATACGCTACTTTACAGAACAAAACTAGCGTATATACGCGGATATCCTTAAAGAAACTCATGTATGCCCAGAGCTCTTATTATGTATTTGATTCTTAAATAATTGCATCATTTATTCATCAGATGTTAAGTAGTAAGCATGTGCAGTAAAAACAGAATAAACCATCACACATAAGCAACACACATGAACACCAAGATTTAAGGTGGAAACCCAAGTCGGGAGAAAACCACCGCTGTCGTCGTCTCAGTCTTCAATATTTATTATAAAGAAAAAATCTTACAACCATGTACTGGCACAGACTCATACCGGCATGCAGGCACCCACCTGCAGAAGGCTACAACCTTCTCTCGTTTACCAGCCTCTCCTGGAGGGGAGCTACAACCCCCTGCTCTCATTTACCAGCCTCTACTGGAAGAAAGCTTCCACTTTCATACTGAAGGCTTCAACCCTCAGATCCAATGCAGACCACCTTTCATCAATTTTCAAACTGGATCAAATAGCTTCAACACAACCCTTCATTATTCAACAAACATATTCTGCCCAGAACTTCAAACAGAATAGTGAGACCACTGTAGCCAGAATATCAGAGATAACCAAGACTTCATAATAGATATGCAGATGTAAACTCAACCCAGAACATTCATTAATTCAAACATCATACGCTATTTCCTTTTATGTAACCCACGTATATACGCGCCTTTATTCACTCCAACCTGCGTATGCTTCAGTGTATAGTAACTTTGTATACACGACTTTTCTTCACCATTTCCACGTATGCACGCGCTTTCCTTTTCACCAACTAGCGTATTCTTCTGTGTATGATTTTTTTTAGAATTAGCTCAGACTCAGATCTGAAATCATATTTATGTTCAGACAATCTATCAACCATACAGAACTGTTTATACAGTCATTCTTCCTCCATCACTTAGTCACTGAATCATCAACCAATCAACCAACAACTTGATCTTTACTCAAAAAATAATCACTAGCACAATCAACATTTAAACAACCCAGATATGTATGAATACATCATTGACAGATAGCAGTAAAACAACAAAATAGATCAGACATTTCATTCCACATACTTCAGCAAAACCCTAGATTCCATACGCGCTTTTATTTCACTGAACCTGCGTATATACGCGCTTTCACAAAGACGAACCTACGTATACTTCAATGCATTTTATTTTTAGAAACCCTGACTGCCATACGCGCTTTTATTTAAGAGGAATTGCGTATACACGCGCTTTTCATGAAACGAACCTGCCTATAGATCTATAAAGGATAGAATTTGTAGAACAGACCAGATCTATAAACTTACCCAGATTTCTTCAATTTCTTCATCAGACTTGCGCCAGGTCTTCATCATTTCTTTTCAGATCATCCTAGAGATTCATCATTTCTAGATCTAGAGATCTTGAACCTTCATCATATCCATAGGTGCATCTTAGATTCAGATCTATCAATTAAGAACAGAATTCCACCATGCAGATATACTTCAAAGTGAAGTGTTCATTAAAACTCAGATACATGCACACCTTTCACTATGATCTTCTTCTCCTTAAATAGATTTAGCCTTTGTCAATACCATGAGTCAAAACCACTCAACTGCTGATGGTATTCCTGGACGGAATCAAATATAAAATCAAGCACTCAATAATTTGGGTCAATACCATGGTAATGTCTCCTGGTTTCATAAATGTAGAGTGGAAATGGGCATACTCTACTTGTCACGTACATTTCCGTGTACATGCGCGACTTATCCTTAACAAACCTGCGTATGCCTTGTGACATACCTTGTTCAACATTATTCTAGCAATTTCTGAGCTACTTCTGAACTGATTTGTTGATACATCAGATTTACATCATTAACACTCATCAGGTCAGTTTTCATCAAGGAAAACTTCATCAGGCAGGTTCCATCAAAGTACAGCTTCATCGGGCAGGTTCCATCAAAGTCAACACATTGTATCACATTGCCAACAATCTCTCCCTTAACTCATCAAGTAGGCCAAAAATCTCCCCCTTAACTCATCAAGTAGGTTTTCATCAACTTTATCAAGTAGGTTGCCATCAAGGACAACACTGTCATATTGCCAACAATCTCCCCCTTTGGACTTGATGGCAACCATGATGGTGTTTGATCACCACAACAGACAGATACATTGATTATAACCATTATGCAAACACCATGATACTCTCCCCCTTTGACATCAAGAGCAAAGGGCGGACCAAAAGAAAGTTTTTCTTCTCATGTAGAAAGAAGAGCTCTGTAGATCTAATGTGCACTGGAGTTACCATAAGTTACCATGCTCCCCCTGAGTTCATGCTGAATCTTCAAACATATTTTTTCAATGAAGTACATGACTAAATAAAACAATTTACATCATGACCTTTTTATCAAATACCAAAAAGACCTCAAGAGAGAGATCATATTTCAGAACCATCATAATGCCAAAAATGCATAATTCTCAGCAAGGCTAATGCTCCCCCTGAACTTGTACACTTGTTCTTGAGCCATTTCACTCCTTCATCTCCCCCTTAGCTTGTTCATCCTGAACACTTTCAACAGCAAATCATCAAGGCATCTGCATCAAATATCAGAGAATGAAATAGAAATATGAGAGCTGAAACATCATCAAAGATACCCAACAACACCAAAACTATGCTAAAGAATGCTGAGCCAGAAAAATTTGTCAGCAATCACCCATACGCGGTTTTCTGTGTATAAACTCGCGTACATACGCGACTGTCTTTCAGGAAACCCGCGTATCCAATTTAATCTTCTGCATTTAAGCAGATTTGATCTTCTGCATGGCAGAGACTACTCCCAGCTTCTGTCTGAGATATTCGACTGCTTCCCTGGGCAGAGGTTTGGTAAATATACCAGCAACTTGTTCTTTGAAGGGAACATACTCCAACTTCACCTTTTGTTCAAGCACTTGTTCACGTAGGAAGTGATACTTGATGAGAATGTGCTTGGTCTTGGAATGTATAAAAGGATTCTTTGAGATACTGATGGCACTTGTATTATCACACATAATGGATATAGGAGGTGAACACTTGATTTGAAAGTCTTGTAAGGTTTGCATCATCCAAAGAAGTTGAGTGCAACATGATGCGATAGCCACATATTCTGCTTCTGCTGTACATAAGGCAATAGATTTTTGCTTCTTGCCGAACCAAGATACTAACCTGGGCCCCATATAGAATGCACCACCACTAGTGCTTTTCCGATCATCAACATTTCCAGCCCAATCTGCATCAGTGTAAGCATGAAGAGTGAGATGATCATTCTTTGGATACCACAGTCCAAAGTTTTGAGTTCCTTGTAGATATTTGAATATTATTTTGACAGCCTGAAGATGAGACTCTTTTGGATTAGCTTGGAATCGTCCAACAATCCCAACTGCATGCATAATGTATAATCTAGTTCCAGTGAGATAAAGTAGACTTCCTATCATAGATCTGTATTCTGGTTGATTCACTGTAGGAGAATCATCATGAGAACTGAGATTACAACTGGTTATCATTGGTGTACGTACTGGTTTGCACTCTTCCATGCCATATTTCTTCAGAATTTGCTTAAGATATTTTTCTTGTGATAAGAATATGCCATCAATTGCTTGATGCACTTGCAAGCCAAGAAAGAATGTTAGTTCCCCAAGTAAAGACATTTCAAATTCTTGCTGCATAACAGAAGCAAATTTCTGACTCATAGACTCTTCATTACTTCCAAAGATGATATCATCAACATATACAACCACAATCAATAGTTTATCATTTTCAGTTTTTGTGTATAAGTTGCTATCAGCCAACCCCTTTGAAAATCCTTGTTGATGAAGATATTTGTCAAGAGGATAATACCATGCCCTTGGAGCTTGTTTGAGACCATATAGAGCCTTTTTAAGTCTAAAAATAAGTTTTTCATCATTGCCCAAAATGAATCCTTCTGGTTGTTCTATATAAACTTCTTCTTCTAGATCACCATTGAGAAAGGTAGATTTAACATCCATTTGATAAACTTTGATTTTGTTGGAAGCTTGAAAAAGCAAGAAACATTCTTATGGCTTCAAGTCTAGCTACAGGAGCAAAAGTTTCTTCAAAGTCTATACCTTCTTGTTGAGCATACCCCTTGCAAACAAGTCTATCTTTATTTCTTATAACGTCCCCATTCTCATTTAACTTGTTTTTGAGTATCCATTTAGTTCCAATGACATTTTTGTCATAAGGTCTTGGTACTAATTCCCAAGTGTGATTCTTTTCAATTTGATCAAGCTCTTCATTCATGGCTTGAATCCAAAATTCTTCTTTTCTAGCTTGATTGACATTGTGTGGTTCAATAGTGGATAGAAATGCCAGATAGCTAGAAGATCCCACAAGAGTCCTTCTTGTTTGTACACCTGATCCCTTATCTCCCAAAATTTGAGATTCTGGATGATTCTTTTGAACATATCTGGATGGAAATTTTTCAGATAAATCATCTTCAGGTTCTTCGTTGGGTTCACTGTTTATATCATTGCTATTTGATGTAGAAGGACATATGTCACCATCGTCTTCATTTGTTGTTTTTTTTTCTTCTTTTGGGGCTGCTGGAGACTCATCAGTAACAACATCAATACATTCAACAATATTCCTAAGTATTTTATTGTAACATTTATATGCTCTACTCCTAGAGGAGTAACCAAGAAGTATTCCTTCATCTGCTCTGGATTCAAACTTGCCAAGTTTTTCATTATTATTTTTGATAAAAAATCTGCTTCCAAAAACTCTTAAATGCTTCACAGTGGGAGGATTACCATACCAGAGTTCATATGGATTTTTATCACTATTTACTCGAACATGTGCTTTGTTAAGAATATTTACCGCTGTATGTGTTGCTTCTCCCCAAAAAGTGTCAGGTGTCCTGGAATCATCAAGCATAGCTCTAGCCATTTGTTGAACTGTTCTATTCATTCTTTCTGCTACGCCATTTTGTTATGGAGTGCCAGCTACAGAAAATTGTCTTTTTATGCCATGTTGTTCACAAAATTCAAGAAATTCATTTGATGTATATTCTCCTCGTCGATCAGATCTAAGACACTTGATTTTCAGATCTAATTCATTTTCAACTATTGCTTTCAAGGTCTGAAATTTCTCAAATGCTTCATCTTTGTGTTTAAGCAACCCAATCCAACATATTCTAGAGAAATCATCATTAAATAAGATATAGTATTATTCACCACGTGGTGAATTTTTCCTCACAGGTCCACATATGTCAGTATGAATAAGTTCAAGAGGCTTACTTGATGATCCTTCCTTGGCATTAAACTATACTCTGGTTTGCTTACCAAATTGGCAAGATTTGCATATGATATTTTCAGGTGGAGTAATATTGGGAAGATCACGAACTGCTTTAAGTTTGCTTGATTTGTTGATCTGAGAGAAGCTCAGATGCCCCAACCTTCTATTCCATAGCCAGTTTTCTGAAGATTTACTCAAGTAACATTGATCTTTGCAGTTTTTCAATACATAAATATTGCTTGGAGTTCTTTTTCCTTTTATAATCATTTTACCTGTATCAAGATCACGTACCACACATTCTTTTGAACTAAATACAACTTCAGTTCCTTGATCACACATTTGACTTACACTTAACAAGTTATGCCTTAATCCATCCACATAAATGACATCATTTGCCTTCACCTTTTCTTTTAAAAACACAGACCCTTTTCCCTTAATTACAGCTGGAGTATCATTTCCAAATATAAATTTCTTTTCCTTTTCTAGAGCATTATATGCAAGAAGTTTGGTTTTGTCACCTGTCATGTGTCTTGAGCATCCACTATCAATGTACCATTGATTTTCTTCACCTTCTACAAATAACGCTATGCCACAATTTTCAACCTGCAATTCCTTCTTTTTCCATACTTTGGAGCTTGAAGGAACATCCTCTTTTGGCTGAACTTTGCTCCTGCATTCAGATTCTTCATGGCCAAAGTTATTGCAATAAGCACATTCAACTTCATTTAGAAGAGGAGAAAAGTTGTTATAGGTATTCTTCTTTGTTTCAATATTAATCCTTTTATTTCTTTCTTCTCTTGTCATGATGGTTTTATATGCAACACATTGAACAACTTTATGACCAAAATTGTGACACGATAAACATTGTCCATTGAAGAAGAAATTTCAGCGATCATGAAATATTCTACTTGAATTTACCTGTTGATTGTTGTTTCTTTGAAAGATATTCCTGTTGGTTTTCTTTGAATTGAGATGATCATGCTTTACCTGTAATGATTCTTTATTCCCTTGCTGAGTGGCAGAATTTTGTAAACCAGCTGTAGCTGCTTTTAGTTAATTTGGTGCTGAAGGCTGAGAATATTCTCTGGTATATCCAAGACCTGTCTTTATAAGAGGAGAACGTTGTCCCTTGATAATATCATCTAAGGTTTCATATCCTTTAGCAAATCTAAGATTCAGAGTCTTTACTTTCTCAAATTCTTTTCTTAGACTTACCACTTCACATTCTAATTTCTCATTGTGTTTCTTCGCTTCTTCAAACTGCTTTTCCAGAGTTTCTATGGTTATTTTCCTTTCTTCTAAGAGTATTTTACTTTCTTCTAAGCGTATTTTGAGTTGATTGTTTTCTTCAAGAAAATCATTGTCCTATAGAGCATCCACAAAAGTATCCTTTTCTTCTCTAGATTCAAATGCCATGAGAAGTCTAAGATCTTGTTCACATTCTTCCTCACTATCAAATAACCCATCACTGTCTTCATGAGTATAGTAACTTTTTCTAGTGTTAAACCGATTCTTATTCCTTCTTGCTACTTCCTTCCCTTTTGCAGGTGTTTCTTTATGAGCACACTTAGCAGCATAATGACCAACTCTTCCACACTCAAAACATTTGAAAGGAAGCTTACCTCTGAACCGTCCTGTGCCAAGTTGGAGTTTCTTTACAAAATTTACCTCATCTCCTTCTGAGATATATCCTGATCCTTCTGCTTCTTGTACTTATTTCCCTTTTGTAGAAGCTCTGAAGACAACCTCTTTGACTTCAGATGGTCCTCCTCTTCTCATTTCATATGCAGTTAGTATGCCATGAAGTTGCACCACAGTAAGATTTTGAAGATCCTGTTTTTCTTCAAGAGAAAAAACTTTTGACTCAAATTTTTCCCTTAGCAATCTTAAAATTTTCTCAACCAAAGTAGATTCGGTTATTTTTTCTCCCAGATTTCTCATACGATTTACAACATCATCAAGACATAAAAAGAAACTGGCAATATTCTCATCACTATGCATTTTTAAATTTTCATATTCAATTCTGAGAGTTTGAAGTTTCGCACTTTTTACCTTTGCATCACCTTCATAACTTAGAATGATTTTGTCCCATATCTCCTTTGTTGTATTCAGCTGCATAACTTTGACAAATTATGATTCAGTTAGACTTCCCGTTAGAGCATTGACTGCCTTTGCATTTGTTTCATAATTCTTCTTTTCAGTCGGATTTGTTGGTACTGCAGCTGGATATTGATATCCTCGTTCAAAAATGGCCCATACATTTGCTCCTATAGACTGAAGATAGGATCTCATCCTTATTTTCTAGAAGATTAAATTGCTTCCATTAAAGAGCAGAGGCTTGATAGATGCTGTTCCATATTGATTGCTCATCTTGCTTGGTCTTCCTTCTAGTGGCTAAGATTTTTCAGAAGGACCTTCTCTGATACCAATTGTTGGGAAAAATACTGAGAGGGAGGGTGAATCAATATTTAGAGCTAACTGATAAACTTTTTACTTTTCTTTTCTCAAAACCCATACACTACTTTACAGAACAAAACTAGCGTATATTCGCGGATATCCTTAAGGAAACTCACGTATGCTTAGAGCTCTTATTATGTATTTGATTCTTAAATCATTGCATCATTTATTCATCAGATGTTAAGAAGTAAGCATGTGCAGTAAAAACAGAATAAACCATCACACATCAGCAACACAAATGAACACCAGGATTTAAGGTGGAAACCCAAGTCGGGAGAAAACCACCGTTGTCGTCGTTTCAGTCTTCAATATTTATTATAAAGAAAACATCTTACAACCATGTACTGGCGTAGACTCATACCAGCACGCAAGCACCCACCTACAGAAGGCTACAACCTTCTCTCGTTTACCAGCCTCTCTTGGAGGGGAGCTACAACCCCCTACTCTCGTTTACCAGCCTCTCCTGGAAGGGAGCTACTACCCCTTGATATTAGCACCAACCTCTACTGGCAGAAAGCTTCCACTTTCATACTGAAGGCTTCAACCCTCAGATCCACTGCAGACCACGTTTCATCAATTTTCAAACTGGATCAAATAGCTTCAACACAACCCTTCATTATTCAACAAACATATTCTGCCCAGAACCTCAAACAGAATAGTGAGAGCACTGTAGCCAGAATATCAGAGATAACCCAGACTTCAGAATAGATATGCAGATGTAAACTCAACCCAGAACATTCATTAATTCAAACATCATACACTATTTCCTTTTATGTAACCCGCGTATATACGCGCCTTTATTCACTCCAACCTGCGTATGCTTCAGTGTATAGTAACTTTGTATACGTGACTTTTCTTCACCATTTCCACGTATGCACGCGGTTTCTTTTTTACCAACTAGCGTATTCTTCTGTGTATGCTTTCTTTCAGAATTATTTTAGACTCAGATCTGAAATCAGATTTATGTTCAGATAATATATCAACCATACAGAACTGTTTATACAGTCATTCTTCCTTCATCACTTAGTCATTGAATCATCAACCAATCAACCAACAACTTGATCTTTACTCAAAAAATAATCAGCAGCACAATCAACATTTAAACAACCTAGATCTGTATGAATACATCATTGACAGATAGCAGTAAAACAAAAAAATAGATTAGACATTTCATTCCACATACTTCAACAAAACCCTAGATTCCATACGCACTTTTATTTCACTGAACCTGTGTATATACGCTCTTCCACAAATACGAACCTGCGTATACTTCAGTGCATTTTATTTTTAGAAACCCTAACTACCATATGCGCTTTTCTTTAAGAGGAACTGCGTATACACGCACTTTTCATGAAACGAACCTATGTATAGATCTATAAAAGATAGACTTTGTAAAACAAACCAGATCTATAAACTTACCCGTATTTCTTCAATTTCTTCATCAGACTTGTGCCAGGTCTTCATCATTTCTAGATCTAGAGATCTTGAACCTTCATCATATCCATAGGTGCATCTTAGATTCAGATCTATCAATTAAGAACAGAATTCCACCATGCAGATATACTTCAGAGTGAAGTATTCATTAAAACTCAGACACATGCACACCTTGCACTATGATCTTCTTCTCCTTAAATAGATTTAGCCTTTGTCAATATCATGAGTCAAAACCACTCAACCGCTGATGGTATTCCCGGACGGAATCAAATAGAAAATCAAGCGCTCAATAATTTGGGTCAATACCATGGTAATGTCTCCTGGTTTCCTAAATGTAGAGCGCAAATGGGCATACACTACTTTTCATGTACATTTCCGCGTACATACGCGACTTATCCTTAACAAACCCGCGTATGCCTTGTGACATACCTTGTTCAACATTATTCTGGCAATTTCTGAGCTACTTTTGAATTGATCTGTAGATACATCATATTTACATCATTAACACTCATCAGGTCAGTTTTCATCAAGGACAACTTCATCAGGCATGTTCCATCAAAGTACAAATTCATCAGGTAGGTTCCATCAAAGTCAACACATTGTATCACATTGCCAAAAATCTCTCCCTTAACTCATCAAGTAGGCCAAGAATCTCCCCCTTAACTCATCAAGTAGGTTTTCATCAACTTTATCAAGTAGGTTGCCATCAAGGACAACACTCTGTCATATTGCCAACAGTTTTAGCTCCCCTATTTTGAATAGGTCAACCTTTCTTACTCAATCTATTCACAACAAGAGAAAACACTCATCACGACTTCCAATTGTGATGAAACTCCACCAGTTGTAGGAAATTAACCATTATAAAGAAAATTTTATTTCATGTTGGCATTTTCTTAGGCATTACACACATATGAAGTAATGAAGATCTTCCCCCATCAGGGCTGTATCTCACCTTGCTTCTCTTGATGCAAAATCCCAGTTCTCTTTTCCCATTCCAAATAGTGTTCATGAGGCAGAAAATAGGCATAAAGCATTCTCAATCATAAAAAAAAATCCTAATGGCTGTGCTGTGATGATAAAAAAATTTTGACGTTGGTAGTAAGCACAGAACTCTAAGGAGAGAATGTGAGTACCTAATGAGTATAGACACTATGTATCATCATTTATATATATTGCGATTGAAAATTAGCTTATAAATTGAATGATAAAAACAAATTTAACTCACCCTGTTTTTATTGTTTGCCATCAAATATTAAAGTCTAAGGAGAATTAGCAATATCACTTTTGGTTACCACTTTAAACTTTTCCAAGGTTTGAAAAAAACACCCTTCAAAATCCTTATGACTCGGTATTGCCTGCGGTGCAAATTGATGGCAAAGAGAAAATGAAAATCACATAGCCCAACAAAATAGTGGCACTGTATCACCCTCACAGAGGCTAACAGTTACCACGATGTCAGATCCAAATAGAATGGATGAAGTCTCACATGTCCTCGCGCAATTATACTAATAAATATGGAGGATGCCCTCACACAGGCCAAACAATTAATCCATCGTGTCAACCAATAGCGAACGCGGTGTTTTGGTTGTTGTATTCGCTAAAACCCAAGCTCCCTAGAGAATGTAGAGAGTGGAATACAACTTTGGATCACCTCTTTCCAGAGCTTCGAAGTGACATTCAAATTATTGCCCATACCCAGCGAATTGATTTCACTGCAGTGCCTAAGGCAAAGCCGATCCTCTTCCAACCTGTCCCAAAAGAGCTCAACATTATAAAATAAAGGGCTTTTATAAACCCCTCTCATAGACTTAAATATGGTTAAGTGCCTCCAAAATCTAGTTGGGAAAACACTAATTTTTTTGTCTATTTGTTTTTATTTGTTGGATTTAGCTAAAAGTTTCTTCGCAGGAATTTTATTTTTATTTACATTTTCAATAATTAATCTATTTTTTATATTCAAAAAATAAAAGATAAAAATAATCAATAATCCAACTTAATAATGGTGTATCTTTACAACATTACCGTGTTTTGTGATTTGAAAATTTTTGATTATCCAAAATTAAAATGATATTTTGAACACAAAGGTTTCTTTGGAAGGAAATTAAGAACCAATATCAACAAAAGTCACAAGAAATTTCAAAATAGACTACATGAATCCATAAATCCTTGGAGATTATTTGAGGATTATAGCAAATGAACCCAAGTAAACCAATGCATAAGTTTATTTCATTGCTATTATTCCTAGATAATTATTTTCACTTTCACCCTTGATTTCTTCTATTTTTATTGCATTGTTATTAATTCATTGTTTGTTCCGTTTTTTCAGGTTCGATATGAATGATTTAAACTCTTTTATGGTAGCTTTCATTGAAACATGGTGGTAAAATATATGTGTTTAAAGTGAAATGTTGTCTTGTCCTCTTAAAATTTCTCTACTCTCAATCTATTTCATTTTCCATTTATTATATATATATATATATATATATATATATATATATATATATATATATATATATATATTTAAAGCTTATAAACACTACATTATTGCTAAGGGCATGGCCCTTTATTTTTTCAAATATTAGGCCCCTTATCTATGTTCTATCACCATTTACAAGTATTAAGAGGTCATGGAAACTATTTTCATATTGAGTTGTGCCATTGATGGCTCCAACTCTTGCAAGCATTTTGTGGGAGCCTTCCATCATGGGGTGGGAGTGCAACACCCACTAGCTCCTTTTTCCTCTTTCATTTCATCCTTAACAATCGAAAAAACCTTATAAGATTGAAATCCCCTTTTCTTCTCCTTCATTTCAACCTTATCAATGGAAACCACCTTATAATATTTAATAAAGAAGATTGAAACCTTCCAGTTAAGGAATCTAGAATGTTGTGGGTGCCTCCCATCATGGGGTGGGAGTGCAATGCCCACTAGCTCCTTTTTCCTCTTTCTTTTCATCCTTAGCAATGGAAAACGCCTTATAATATTGAAATCCCTTTTTTTCTCTTTCATTTCATGCTTATCAATGGAAACCACCTTATAATATTGAATAAAGAAGATTGAAATATTCCTGTTAAGGAATCTAGAATGCACTTAGGCAATACTGTAAAATGAACATAAAAGTAAGATAAGATTCATGGTTCTTTCCAAGGACTGTGTGAAGCTCTTTTGAGCATCGAAGCTCTTTGGGATAGTTTAATTCCCCACAAGTGGTTCCATCAACAACCCCTTCCCACGAGGTTTGAACATGAGACCAATTGGGGGCCAAACTCCACTCAAACCAATTGGTCTATGCCTCATGGGTATGATAAAATTTTACAACAAAGGGTTGTCATACAAAAAATTGGTGTTTGTCTTGAAAACAACCTTAAAAATGAATTATTATTATTATTATAATCATAAAATTTGAAAAACAAGTTTGAAAATATAGAAATATAGAAATTATCTAATACCTGATAGATAAAATAGAAAGATAGGTGGAAAGAAACTAATCACTACCTCATAAAACAATTAAACAATTTGTAATGTTTCAAAAAAACAAATCAATCCTTTCTTTATATTTTGATAGGGAAAAACTACATAACTCATCAAAGTAAAACACTCGAAACTCCATCAAATTGAACAATTAAACAATAAGAAACTAATCAACCCTTTATTTTTTTGACACTTACAGAAAAACATATTAATTTAGCAAAACTCATGAGTTTAGAAGACTTTACCTAGTTACTTTAACTCCAAGAAAAAACACTTAGTGATCCTAAAAAAAATGCAATAACTATAGCATAGGAAGAAACTGTAATGTGCAGATATATAACAACAAACATATGATGATGATCCTTTCTCTACAAATACAACAAAAAAATAAAGGATATTCCATAGTGTTTGTAACCATATTTATAATAAAAATATAATTTTATTACAAATAAATACATAGATATGATATTTTATTTAAATGGATGTTAATGTAGGGACTCTTTTAATCACAATTTTAATTACAAGTTAATTTTTACATGTCGGACCCATTTAATGTTATTTATCCTCTCTAAATTATCAAATATCATGTGTCCACCAAATGTTTGTCACAATTATTATCACATATATTTCAATATTTTTGAAACAACAAGTACTATATATTTCATGCCTCCCGGGCATATCAATGGCGGTTTATAGGATCAAGGAGATTGTGCTTGTGGACGACACTTCTTCCATGAAATTTCATCGCCTCATTTAAGTACGATAGATACTAGATGCATATTGTTAGTTTGTGCAACATATGTATGAAAACCTTGATTCACATGCAAATAAAGAAAACTTTCTTCCTGAGATAAACATATGCATCTGCCATGACTGTTGGAAAAGAAATCATTTTGGAAGTCTTCTGGTTCATCGCCATTAGGGCATGCTCGATGCCCTCACCGTGAAGGGAATCTATTGGAATGAAGTTGGAAAGGTATGCCCTTAGTCTGTGTCTCCATGCACAATATAATGAATCACACGTGATTTGGACACAAACAAATCACTGCACATTTCAGTAATGTGTAATTATTGTCAATGCCAATCCAAAATCCTATTACTATAAAATATTTTTATCAAGGGGAGGAGGATAAGCGCTCATGGTTGCATGAATATTAAGCCATTAACCCTATCATGTGCGTTCATTTCCATATTTCCTCAAATTATATACATCATGCCCAAAATGAAATGTCAAATGAAATTTCCTCATATACTTTCTCTCACAATATTTATATAAAAAGGAAAAATAAGAGCAGGGATTGAATAACGTACACTAGGAAAGAAGAATGAAGTTATATTATTATCTTTGGATGCTTCTCAGAAGTATCATTTTTTTAAACTATATTTCTTATATGCAATGCATTGCAATGGTTGGGTGAATGAATTACTTGGCACTAGCACATTTGGCCCAAATTCCAACGGCCAAATCATCGCTATTCCAACACATAGGCATCCTAAGAGCGACACTTTGAGGTGGGGCAAAACGTGGCTAGCTATTACATAGAAATTTCGACACTTTGATAATGTGTTGGAAGAGCGACACATGTTCAACAGAGTGTTGGAAGAGCGACGTTAGCAAAGTGTCGAAAGAGAGACATCCGCAAAGTTTTGGAAGAGCAACGTTAGCAAGGTGTCAGAAGAGAGACGTTAGCAAAGTGTCGGAAGAGCGACGTTCACAAAGTGTCGGAAGAGTGACGTTAGCAAGGTGTCGGAAGAGCGACGTTAGAAAAGTCTCAGAAGAGCGACGTTCGCAAAGTGTTGGAAGAGCGATGTTAGAAAAGTGTCGAAAGAGCAACGTCCATGGAGTGTCGGAAGAGTGACGTTCAAAAAGCGTCGGAAGAGCGATGTTCGCATAGTTTCGGAAGAGTGATGTTATCAAAGTGTACAAGCGTCGCAAGACCGACGAAACCAAAAAATTTTAAAAAAATATACGTCGCTCTACCGATGGTTATAAGCATTGGAAGACTGCTGAAATCAAAAATGTAAAAAAAGTGACTGTCGCTAAAGCAACGGTTATAAACCGTCGGAAGATCAACGAAACCAAAAGATTTAAAAAAATGTAAATGTCGCTATAGAGACGGTGTTCCCAGAACATTTTAGTTTGCATTAGATTTTGAAGAGGTTAAGAGATCTGGTAAATTGATTACATTATGTAACTTTAAACATTTAGTAGAATTTTTCTTCTTCTTGACAAGCTCAAAAGGATCACTGTTCAAAATTTTACTGAGTTAATATGGTTCTCCATTCTTCATATTAAATGTAAAAACTTAAAATGTATACCAATAGGGCTACTTTTCAAATGGATGTGGAAAGAAATTATATATGACATTAAATTGAAAGTACAAGCCTCCCGGTGTCACTTTTCTGTGAATTAATTTCACTGTTTATAGTTCACACATGAGAAAGTATTTACAATGTCCAGGATAGCACCACCACAAATAAATCAAATGAATACTTTGTAACCAACTTTTATCCTCTATGTGAGAGAGGAATTGTCTGCCCAGGATTCAATACATAGGTCTGTGACTACTTTGATAACACATAATAGATGGTAGCTAATAAAAGATATTACTCAAAATTCACATTAGTTTAAAACTAAATATCTAAGTGATTTAATTAGATAAGCAAGGAATTTTCATATACCTGTTGAATTGCAAATTATGATATTGGTTTTGCATCCCTTGCTCCTCGATAGTCTGATGGGGGATTTCCAGGAGAAAATACCTTAATGGTTGGAAACCCCTTGATTCCGTATTCCTGTTTGAAATAGAGACAAAAGAATTTAGCTTAATTCAATCTAAACATAATTTAACGAGTAGGAATAAAAATTAATCTGCAAACAAATTACCCATTGAAAATGCATATTCAACAAGTTAACTCTAAACACAAAACACATCTTTATAATTGTCTTGAGTAAAGCAATTTTGGACAAAGTATAGGTTATTTAGTTGATTTCACACACATTCATAGAGACTCACAATGAAGCACATATGGTTAAAACTTTTGATCAAATCAGATCTTAGCAACATATTTATCTAATGGGAAAATACAAACAAGCCTTCATTCCTATGGGAGAATCCTCTCACCCTGGGAAGTCATAATAGCTTCCAACTATGTTGATGAATGTACCTACTTGGGAACTAGGGCCTTTACCACATGAAATCATTATTTATATCGTTTTTGGGACAACTGTCCTAGTCTTGTGCATGAAGAATAACAATAAAGGGTGGAAAAAAAAAAAAAAACAGACTAACAAGTTTCGTTGAAATCAAATGAACCTGAGTAAGTGACTTGTGGGCGTTAGCATCAAGAGAAGCAACTGTAACAAAACCTTTCAAAATAGTGGATGTCTTTTCCTATATTGGAGTTATAGCCTTACAATGACCACACCATGGTGAACAAAACTCAACAAGGACAACCCTGTTAGAATTTAGAAGCTGCATCTAAAACAAACGATTTTCATCTTCGTGAATAAACAATAGCAAATATAATAACTTAGAATACAGAGTACAAGAGGTATATTATCTAACAATGTTCAAAATTTCAGTGGAAATTATGAAAATGTAAAAGTATTATAATCCCTTTAACTGAGATGGTCTTCCAAATCGGCTCATCTATTCAATTGGCCTTGAATTTCCAAATATATATTTCTAGAAACCAAAATAATGGCTTAGGAACAAATACATAAATAGGAAAGAGGTTTCCCAGAAATCTTTGAAAATTGATTCTTTTTTGGGAAACATTTCCAAGTGCCAACTTATTAAGGCCTAATATGGATTTATTTATAATTTCAAGTTACTGGAACAAACATATGGAATAAAGGCGGTCTTATACAATTGGAACAAACGTACATATGTTTCTTTTTTATTTTTTTCTTTAATGAGCATCCACTCAGACCAAGAGGATCTAACATACCATGATGAAAACATAGCTAAAAATTTAGATCCTAGAGTATGAGATCTCTTGTTACTCGTTTCCTTAGTTTGAGTTGTTATCTTGTCTTTGGAGCTTTTTCCATTTCAGATAAGACATCTGAGAAGGAAGTGTTATATGTCCTCCACTTGATTTTCTCTTCGACATGAAATGATCGAGACAGAGTGGGGTTGTATTGTTGAAAGAGAATCTCTTAGATATGTCAATTAAGTATAACTTTAATGACATTTGATCCTAGTAAAAGATGATAGATGTCAACCACACTCTTGATTTCGAGCTAGTGAATCTTAGGGCTCAAATAGGAAGCCATGTTCTCACCATGGCGTGGGACTTCTACATCTGTTTCTTACAATATCTTTATCAGTATGGCCTATACAATTTCTTCATTGTTATGGCCTACACGGCTGCTCACAATTTTACCCACGAAACTCCAAATTACTCTGCCTTAAAACATCCACCTATATCACCTAAATAGGTGTTGAATAGAAGAGTGAATCAATGTGTGCCCTAAAAACAGTGTAAAACCTGCCTGTATAGATGTAGGCTCATTAAAAAAATAAAGTTGTAGATAAAGCAGCTGCCAGCCTGCCACAAACAGACTAGGATCAACTAACAAATTATGCAACTTAGACTCGACATATAGAAAACATGGGAAAACCCCCCCTTTTTCTCGAAAAATGCTAATCTCGCCATGATAATCTCCAATTGCAAGCTGAGGATAATGTTAAAAGGGTAATATCAGAATAGAATTAAAAGTCTCCCTGTAGTGATATAGGTAATTTCCAACATTTTTGCATATGGCTTTGTGGGGGAGATTATTTCCCACATAATCAAAATCACCGAGGATGATATTATCTTCAGCATTAACAAAATCACAGAGAAAAATACCATAGTATGTGTCACAAACTCGGTTCCCATGACAAACACAAAACTAGGGCATATTTCAACTTCCTCTGACATATAAAATATTGAGGAGAAAAATGGAGAGAATGCATACCTTGGACTTGAAATTTGAGGGAGTGAGTAGCAGCACATCAGAAGAGGGACCATACAGGGCTTCCACTGGTTGTGATCCACATAAAAAAATTATTAAGAATGCCACACTAGCACCCACTGAAAACTCTCGTAGACACGTAAACTTCTCCATTAGCACCACTGCAGCCACCTTGTCTCCCTTCTTAATAAGCTCCATAGGTTCTATAATTTCAATAGTACCCTTGTTAATATTTGTGGGAATATTTAACACCTGTATATTATATAAAAAACAACAGACCATACTTAAACACAAACTTCGACGAATATCCAAGAAAATTTCACAGGTATCTCATCATTTCGAATATATATTTTGGTAGTTAAATAGTGCAAGTAATATAGTGAATTTGAATGGGGTAAAACAAGGGATTTAAATATCAATCTAATTCTTCCAGAAGAAGAGAGCATTATTCCACGATCGATTTCTCTTCAGATCTCCCATAGATTTCTGAACATCGGCAACCTTAGAACTCAAAATATCTCCACCAGCTACTATGGCTTTCGAGCCATTAATGGATGGTGGCCGCTTTAGGGTTTCAGAGTGTCAATGATTCCCAGCTTCTGCAATAATATGGAAAAAATCAAGCATCATAGGGAAGAATGGAATCATGTAAAACAACAACAAAAAAGTATAGAAAAAATGTTATAAAGAGTACCTAGGCGTAATACATTTGTGGATCAAAATCAAAGCCATCATTCTGTTCAGAGATTGAAAATATGCGAGTAGTTTTCGAAGCCATCATTTTTACTTAGGTTTAGTTAGAAAATCAAAAAATATTCCTCCTCTGCTTATGGAGAATATGGTACATGGGAAAGAAGGCATAAAGGTCGAACAAGTAGAGCGGGAAAAAAAAATTGAATAGGTAGTTTAAGAAAATTTGAATAGGTCTAACAAGCGGAGCGGGAAAAAAAATTTGATTAGGTATAAAATCTAAAATTTGGTTTCACATAGTCCTAATTCTAAAATCAATCTACTTTCTAAATTAGACGCTTAAGAAAAAAAATCATATCCTAGTTTCTTGATTAGGAACAATGCTCAAATCAAACACCCTTGTGAAGAAGAATGCTAAGGGGTTTTAATTTTCTCCATTGTATTTTATTTATAAGATTATATCTAATCAATTATAAATTGTACACAAAAGTGAAAAGTTAAGGAAGTCAAAATTTAGTTTCTAAAGTATGTAGGTTATTTGTATGTTTTCATACATAAAATGGGAACTTTCATTGGGGAGAACATCAAATCATTTCCTATGGTCATTCAACCATGTCAACGATTTTGGCTCTAGGAGGGTTGTATTGTATGAATGATAATAATAATATACATAATGATATGTCACACAAATTTTTTAGTGCATATTCTAATCCTATGCAAACTTTTGAAAATAGAAATATTGATATTTAAAATTCTAATGTTCCATATATTGAACCATTATATGTTATTCGTAATGAATAAGTAAATAAATTATGTCAACATACCTAGACATATGCTGAGGAGATAAATAATTTGTGCATTAATCCATTACTTTTATTTTGTTAGGTAATGTGAGTTTTGAGATGAGTTGCATGCCTAACATGTGATTTGAGTAGCCATGAACCAAGGGCTTTTAAGCCATTAAAATCACCTAGGGATCGCATCCAACCTAGGCCACACCATCCCTTAGCTTGACTGGAATTTTTCCCACATAGTTTCGAATCAATGATTTTCTCACCAGTGATTGTCTTAATACAGCACCTTGTCATTGTCTATTTTACACCCCAAAGGATACTCCACTACATAGATGGAAGATAACTGCCAAAGATATCAATTAGAATAATACAATGATTGTTTTATAAATGATAGAGGGCTTAATTGAGTTCACACTTGGTGAAATGTTCAACCCCTAAATGTTATCCCATCATCTCCTATTGCTTCATATGCTCATCCTTCAAGCCCTTAAGTTTACTATAAGAGATGGAGAGAATACATTGGCAGATAATTTTGGAGTATCAAAAATGCGAAAAATGGATGATGAGTTTGGTGGGGGACCTAGGAAATTAATAGGCCATTTTTTCTCCTACGAAGCTCTTTTTTCTACCCAAAATTCCCCGTATAGATAATGAGCTTCAAGATAAAAATCCCATATTCATGAAGAGTTTCATACGCCTTGTTCAAAAATTAGTAAATGAAACTGTGGATCTAAACAAGAACTCTAGAGAAGATACCTATATTTAAATAACTTACAAACCATATTGCAAAAAACAATTACTTCTTATCTTATATGTTCTTACAAACAAATATGAGAAGACTCCCAGCGTAACTGGTGTGTAACTATAATTTCAACAGTTACTTTAACCAATTTTAGAATATTAAGATCATTTAACCAAGTAATAAAAAAAGGATAGGGGTTAGATTTAGGATGGGCACACTAGTGTTTTTTATGGTCCATTTTCGTACTCAGCTTGACATATTTTTGCAGTATGCCAGCTACATCTCTTATATGTACTATCTTCAACATCGAACAATGAATATATATCTTATCATTTTCCAACGTTGAAAAATCAGTTTTCTCCAGGTGAATTTTCATAGGGGTGGAGTTAATGTGACTTATCTGGTCATTTTTGTTCCATAAGTGACCAAAATATAATCTACTATATCATCTAATTTTTCTATGTTTGGTATGCATGGTAATAATGGCATTACCCACAAACACATGATACCCTAATAACCAATACCTAGTTATCTAAAAATCAAATGTTTCCAATATGCTCGATTAGAGTTGATGGATTCTCCTGGAGGTCAATATATTGGTTTGGGATGTTATTTTCATCCTCAGATACTTAGTGGTTAAGGGCTTCAAGGGTAAAGGGTTAAGTTCCAATGGATTTAGGGTCAGAGGATTTAGTGGTTAAGGACTTAAGATTTAGGGGATTTAGGTGTTTAAGGGATTAGAAGTTAATTAAGGTGTTTAAGGGTGAAGGATTAGGGGTTAAGGGTCACATGTTAAGAGGAGTTATGGCTTACAAAGTTCATGGATTATAGCTGGTTAGGGGTTATTTTCTTAATATTTAATTAGTCAAGGGGTGTATGGGTTATGAGTGTAGGGGTTAAGGGATTATGGATTGGGGGTTAAGGGGATATGGAATTCAATGGATATGGGTTAAGGGCTTATGGTTTGTGATCATTGGAATCCTCATCCCTGACTTATCACCACTATTGGGGGTTCCCCTAACGATTGCTCTCGCTACCTTCCCTCTGGGTCCCCTAGCCCCTTATATGAAATTAGGTCCTAAGCCCCCTTCTAGTCATTCTCTAATGCTAGGATTATAGATCATAGTAAACCATGCTTACACATCTAAATTATACCCATCCATGCAACCCTTGTGTCCCCTTGACCAGTTATTTCACATTCCCCAAGGCACAAATCAAATATTTGGATGTATCTTAGATGACTTGTCACATTCCATGACTAGCTTCACGCATGAATAGGAATTCCCATGATTTAAGAATTTTTTGGAGGGTTTTCAAGGCATAGTCAAGGGCCACATTTACAAAAAAAGAGAATTTTATAAGTATATGTTAGATGGATTAAGGACTATAGGGTTGTTGACAGGGAAAAAATTCTACCTTGCACCCTCAACCGAAATGACCTGACTCGAATGGGTTTGGACGGGTGCCCTCAAATGAAATGACACGGCATGCCCAACCAAACGAAGGCACAAGGGAAAAAATGGCAAACATGGCACGAAATCTGTTTTCAAGTTGAGAATTCTCCTTCTAAATTGCAAGAAATTCAATAAATAAATGATGAAGCTCAGGGTTTGTATGCAAAATTCTTGATCTACCATGGCTCCAACCTCGAATGACTTTAACTTGGATTCCTTCATTGAAAAACAGAGAAGCGAAGACGATGTGTGAGATCTATCGGGGCTTAATCATAGCCTTGAAGATATACTGAATGATTTCGAGGAGGAATCGTATTCGAAGGGGTCTAATGATGACACTGCAAAACCTTTTCTCTTCAAAAACCCTAGTTTCACACTTCAAAGGCAGGAAAACGATGAAAACAACATGGACTGGGCCGAGAAAGGTTCGAAGAAATTGGAGAAAGTTGAAGGACATTCAAATTCGTTTTCAATTACAGACATATTGAAAATTGGATATGAGAAAGGTAATGATTATGACCTTGACACTTCTAATTTGAACTTATAGGAAAAAGGCAAGCCCTTTCATTCGATGGAAAATAAATATAAGAAAACATGAGTTTCCATTGATGCAGGTAGTTCAAATTTAGAGGAAAGGGGCAATCCCTTGCATTCAATAGATAATAGATTTCAGAAAAATGCAATTTCCAACAAAGTTCAGTCGACTGGACAATTGAATGAATTGAGGCTTAGTTTGAGCATGAAGAAGTCTACATTCTTGGATTTCGCTGGTAAGCGTTCAGAATTTTCCCCTCCAACGCCTGCTTCGTTTTCACTTTTATCTCAGTCACTGAACTTTTCTCCGTTGCTTGGAAGTGTAAAGCTGAGTCTGAAGCCCAAAGCTGCACTTGCTATGGCTGCAGACGCATCTCGAGTTGTTCCTAGTCCCCATGCCACAGTGATAAATAATAGGAAGGCAAACATTTTATCTTAAAAATGTCTTGATTTAGCAGGCTCGGTAGAGTCTAGTTCAAAAGTTGGAGCAATTTCAGAAGAAGAGGAAAAGGAGGGGAGTATGGCTGGTTCTGATGTGGGAATTTATGAAGGACTGTTTCAATTTGGGGATAATTCAAATAGTATGCCATATGAGCTCAGTTTTGCTAGACCTGAAGAGGAAATGAAAAAAGAGACACATACTTTTATGAAAAAGCAGGAAGATCCCCTACCGAGATCAAAACCAAAACAATTTATTTCTCAAATAGAGACAGTGTCAAGAGAAAATGAAGAATAAAGAATTATAAGAGGGAAGAATGAAGAAATAGAGGGACAACATGATATCAGTGTAGGAGTGTAAGACAACGAAGTGTTGTAGATTGTGTAGAACATTAGCAAAAGTAGTCCAACATCTGACCATGAAAAAAAGTCCACTATTGATGAATTCCGATGCTAATAATTGTCTGGAAACTCAGAACTCTGAATCCAGTAAATTTTCGTTGGATAGTGATCATAATATATCGCAATTAGATAGTAAAGAAGAAACAAGAAATGCTCCTATTCAATTTCCGGAGCCAACAAAGACGTTACTCAAGAAAAGTAGGTCAATGTAACTGAGGAAATTCTTAAAAAGAAAAATGAAAGGACCGTTGATGACGTTGTCAATGAAAAAGTGGGAAAATTGAACATGGCTGACATGGAAGGAAAACAGGAAAAAAGGTTCAAGCCTCTCTTAAGCCATTGGTCTTGGTGGAAGAACTTGAAAAGAGAGATGCTTATTCTGGATTGCATTGGGAAGAGGGAGCTCCAACACAACCAATGAGACTTGAGGGTATCTAACAAGGACCTCCAGCAATAGGTCATTTACAAATTGATTCCATGAGCTATCTTTTGATACGCACTTGCATCACAAATGTTCAGGAGGGATCATGGTTCTCCAAAAGCTATAGCTGTGCATATGAATTATATTGTTGTGGGTATGTCCAAAGGATCTATCCTTGTTAATCCTAGCAAATATTCTTCTCAGAGTGCTGATGGCATCGATGCTAGGGTTCTTTACTTTATCCTCATCCTCCGAAACCTAACTATTTGCATGTATTCTGAAATTTCCTTATATTTCAATCCCCTTCGTGATTTCTTCTTCTAAAAATGTTTTGTTTTTTTACTATTGAATGCAATTTTAGCTCTTTCAAGACAGACGTCCTATTCTGACAATTGTTTCTCAAGTTTTTCAATAGAACTTTTTTTTACTAGAGTATCTTTCGTAGTGTTCAGTTCTCTGTATACGACTGTAAGAATAGTGGATAAAAGAGCATACATCCTTTTTAATTGATTGAAAGTGGGGGACAATATTGATCTATCCATCCTGTACAATATATCTATTCTATCAATCGTTATCAAGTATAATATATCTATTCTATCCATCCTTTATAATATATATATTCTATCAATCGTTATCAAGTATAATATATCTATTCTATCCATCCTGTATGAGTATTCACTTTAAATTTTTTTGAAAAAAAAGTATGAATAATAGGTTGTATGTAATCATGTATCATATAACATTGAAGACTATCTTATTTTGTGGATAAGGAATTGATATTTTTTGATATTAAGGAACCATCCTTGCATTCATTATGTTCCCAGTATCATAAAACACACCTCTTAGGTCCCTTTCTGCTCTTGTTTTGGAGTATTTTGCAAGTCATTTTTAATTCCTTATGGCCAACCACATAGAAATTATTTTTTTCCATAGTGGTTTCCACCATCAGGACTTACCCTAATTTGGCAATAAATTTATCCACTAAAGGATTTTTAGATCATACTATTTCATCTTCTTCCTTTATGATTCTTACATTATTTATAATCAAGGCTTCAATTGATCTGCATTGTTCCCTCAAAGTCCTACCATATTGGTTTTGATCCATCACTATTGCTAGATATTTGTAGTCACAGGACCGAAACTTTGGACACCTTAAATAATTCCTTTCATGTAAAAGAGTTAATATTCTATTTGATATAGTATAGGTGTTCTCACATCCAACCCATGGATCAGACTCTAGTCTCATTTTTTCCCCATTACCAACCTTCCATGCTATCCAGTTGTCTACAATTGGAAAGATTTGCACTAGTCCCTTCTAGATCAAAATTATCAAGACATGAAATCAAAAAAGACTTTGTGGGGGAAAAAGAGCAATGCGTTTGAATTGGATTGGGAATAAATCGTGAAAAACCTGGCAAGTACAAAAATTAAATATATACACATTTTAAATAAAAAAATATGTATTTTTCATTGATATTCAATAAACCCATGTCCATATAATGCACACTATCAATAAATGTCCAAAATTTCATGGATTAATAGGTATCTCATATAATATGGGTCCAATCTAAGAACTGAAAGTGTCTACTGATAAAGGTTAAATCAAGAGTTAACATTGAATACTATATAGTAAAAAATCTAAGATGCAGGTTTCTCCCATGTCCTTAACTCTTTGACCCTCAAGGTCCACAAAGTCCTTAAGGTGAAAAAGAGGGCTTCTTTTGATCGAAGCCAATCTGATGTAGGATCTAGCTATTCCAAGTTTAGTTCAATATCCCAATGATCCAAAGCTGTCATTATCATGAAACATTAAAATGTGAACTAAACTTTAAATCAATTGTTCCAATTCAAGTGTTTAAGCTTTAGATAAACTGAGATGAGTCTTATGTTTCTTGATGTCTCACCTTGGATTTTCCTATTGCAAATTCGAAGAGTGCAGTGGAACGATACAGGGTTATTTAAGTGCTTTTGTGTTAATAACTTAATTGGTTGTGCTTATTGGCATGCATTTTCTCAAACATGCTCCAATTGCACCCACAACCTTAATCACTGTAGGTATGCCTCAAGATTTCAATGGAGAATATTTTAAAATCTGGCACATCATTGCCAAAATTTTTCCACCAAAGGTTTAGCAAAGTGGCAAGGGTAAAATCTACTCAAAAGAATGTAAGAGGGGCATGTAATTGGCATATACTTGGCCACCTCTTCATTATACTTCTTTGGATGGCCTCCTAGGTGAGATCCACTGCCTTATAAATGTAACCCTTAGTGTTTTTTTCAACATCAACCATCACGAAAGATTGAAGTCATTGTCAAACATTCAAATTTTGGTATAAATAAAATTTTAAAATGAAATGAAGTTTGACTTTGAAGGTGAACATTGAAAAAGTGTAAGACTTAAGTACCTAAGCACTTTGGCAAGTGACCCTATCACAACAATTATCTCTTGAGCATCCTCCTAGAAACCATCACTAAACACAAGAGCAATTATTAAAATGCATTCATGTGTTTTTACATGTCTCTTGATGCCATCCACTCAGGACCCAAACATATGCTATTGAGATTTACCCTTTGGTCAACCATGAATTGCAAAGAGATGAATTTTTTTGGAATTTTGGTCACTGTAGGACAAACAAGTTCCTTGCCTTCAATGAATATTGTTGTGCTATTGAGGTCATTTGTGTGATAGTAAATTTATTTGGTGGTGGATTTTTCCTTATACATAACTTTTTGTATCCATGTAATTCTTGCAATGCCTCAAGAATTAAATCTATGCAATGTTTAGCACAAGAGTTCCAAAATATGGAGGGATTCCTAAGCTCAAAAATTCTAGCAGCAGCCATATCATTAGTTGCATTGTTGTTAAAAATTTGTACAACATTTTATTTTCCCTCTTCCTAAACAAATTTCATCATTTCACAAATTAGTTCGAAACTATTAACTTTGTTTTAGGTATCTACTTATTTGAGAAATATTATTGCTTTTGGACTAGATATGGGGAAATTTATCAAAGTTCTTTTCGTTTGATATATCCATCCATAAATCATGATAGTGCTCTTTGTTTCTGCCCACGTTGAACAAAACTTATCTCGCATATATCATCAACATTTTCTAACAAAAAATCTGTCCTAAGGCTCTGACATGTAGGGGCTTTCAACGTAGATTTGCAATAGTGATTGCATCAATTGTATGCTAGGAGTGAGGGCTTTTGGCACAGTTGTAATGTCCCCAGGAAATTAGTTCCACAAGATGAAGTGGCCTATTTATATCCATAGGCTATAGTCTTTGATAAAGGGGAAAACATAAAATACCCAATGTTTGGGAAATGGAGGGCAAGCTTTGGGGTAGTTTGGAAAAGAAACCAAAAGTTGGGGTTTTGAGTGAACCTCAATCAATTAAGGAGAAAAGCCCTTCAAAGAAATATATAAATACAAGAGGGCTAGATTGTTAATTTTGGGCAACTAGGTCCAAACTCCATGTTGCACTACTTGTATGACGATGGTCATACTTTTTTTGGATTCCTCTTTCAGAGAGGTGCAAGATTGATCAAAATATCATCTTGTTTAGATGAGAAGAACATTTATTTTGAATTTATTTTCCACATGTGCAAGGTAGGCCATATTTGTAATGTAGGCTCACATGCCTAATAGATGTGTCACACACACTCACTGATGGATATAAATTGGAGAGAATTGGAGGTAATTTTTTCATAATCTCATCACACATTCTCTCATTGTGATCTGATTGGTTCAATAGCCTTTTGAGGCCTTTTTCCCCTCACACATGTGGAGCGAAGCTACTATTTTCTACGGACCTGTTTAGGGCCTATTACTGCACTGTTAGCCAACGTTGACCTTGGTCAACCTTTGTCGTTTGAAATCAAACTTGTGCAAAATTTCAATTTTAGGAGGTCGTACCGCTGGGCACTAAAATCAACGAAACCCAAGTGTTGTAGCCACTACAACACCACCCAAAATTTTGGGTATATTTAAAATTCTGGGTCCCCCTCTGCTCGCTTAGTCGTTAAGGTCTTTCACCAAACCTGTAGTTAGTGACATCCCAACGACCTATCCCCAACCCCGCATGAGTTGTCTCGCCATCATGATCAGGCGTTGTTGTTGCAATCACGCCATGTGCAAAGGATCACCATGCATACATTCGAATGGAAACTTGTGTGTATTTACATTAAGAGCGCTTGCATCATGGATTGTCCAGCCACTCCGTTTTAGCACTTCGCCGAGCTCATAGTCTAATATTTATTATTTGGGAGGCACCATTCTCTGAAAGGTAACTGTAAACTAATTAGTGTTATAATGTTACGTGCAGGCGATCCCACAGATGATATACCAAAGAATGTCACCATCACTTGGGAGAAAGAGATTGGAACCCAACTAACAAGAGCACAATGCCTGGGGAAAATGATGACGCTCTTGAAGATGCAGATAAGGCTATCATTAGATTCCAGAATGAGCGAAAATCACAGATGCTTAAGAAGGATAAATACACTTTATCAGATGGAGAAGATGAAATTCTTACTCATCATGGTATTGCTCTATCGACGCTTGACGACCTTGAGGATGAGATTTTTTGAAGATGAAAATGATGATGACACAATTACCAGGAAGCTATATTTTGGTGGGGGTGCTGATCAAGAAACAATCCCATGCTGCTATTTTAGGAGGAGACAGAATAAGCATAAATTCAAAAGGAGGTTTTGGAGATCCTGCACAATACCATCTAAATGTCGATGGGTGCACACAGAGGAACATATGTCACCACTCCGACAAGTATAGCCCAAAGTATAGCCCGATGAACAAAGCGAACTCAAAATATTTCGCTAGAGAATGACAATCTCATTCAAGGCGTTCTCGTGCCAGGCAGCAGTGTGAAAGCACACATGTTTCTGTGGCAAGCCAACGACAGGATTTCAAATATGTGAACGCCCCCTTTAGAAGAAAAATTTATTAATCCTAAGCTACATAGTGTGGAATTACTTATGCTGCAAGGAGTACAATGTGGAGCAATGAAATGGCCTTAAAACCCTAGTCTCCTTTGCTCTTACATATCCATAAAGTTTGTCTATGTGGAACCATAAGAGATGGAGAACTTCAAATCGAACCTAAAAGGTTATGTTTAAATGAATGCACCTCTTGGTAGCCAGGCACATGGATGCATATGCAAATGGGGTCTTTGGAACCGCAAGATAGAGAGGGTTAATATTAAAAGAGCCATCAATATGGTTTGAACAAATGACTAGTCTACCATATGAAGCCCCATTGTTTTAAAAGATTAATTTCTTTGGAAGGAGATGCTTTCACTATGAAATAGGAAGAATATGATTGGAGGCTTCTCATCGACCTTGCATTCCAAGCACTTTCGCAAGACATCCCAGCTTAGTTGCTGAGTAGCAGAGGTCAAGTCTCAAATTTTTCAAAGCAAGAAGTGTTCAGTATCATGTGATGGCGACCTCAGCATGAAAATTTTTATCCATTCGTGCTGACAATCAAAGGAAAAGAAAATGATAAAGGATATGTGATTAAACCAAGGCTCAAAAGATAAAGGACCTTATGGTTCCAAAACCATATGAGATGGTGGATCAAGACGATATGAAAAGCATTACACGTAAGCTTAATTTCTTTTATGGTGGATATAGTGATCCAGCTTATGTGTAAAACATGCGGCAGAGTGTATGACAGACCTCTAGTAGCGTGTTATAATGACCATGGCACGTTGTATGGAGTCAAAGGTTCATTGGCGGTTTTCAAGTTGTGGTTAATGATTTAAGAGCAAATATACGTATTTTGCCGTCCAACTTTATAATTAAGGTGCAAAGGATCAGAACCATATGAAAACTCATTACAATTGTGCTCAAATATTTCTATGGTGTAGTTTTGACCTATGTTAAAACGTGTTGAGCGAATATATAATGGTAAAGGTTTATTCGTAAAACATGGAGCGGGTGCAAAGGTTCGGTAAATGTTTGGAGAAATTTACATGTGTAGCAGTCAATGTTACGTTGGAAACGTGGCGCAGAAATACATGGGCACGTTGCATGGGGCGTAAATATTTCGATTGGCTCAAATTTTTTCATTGCTGAAGTTTCAATCCATAATAAACATTTGCGGCATATATATAAGTGGTCAAAGTTGTGTTCGAGTGTTTGGAGCATGTGTTTAATGGTTGAAAGGTATGTTTGAGCATAGCAGCGAATGTTATAACAACTATGGTTCAATATATGACAATCTACAACCATTATTTTAGCGGTGCAAGAACATGTAAGATGGCGCAACAAAACCACGTGGACACGTGACATGGAGCCAAGGTTGCGATGGCAAGTTTTCAACCTACGCTAAAAGGTTTGGAAAAGAGAAATTTTATGGTCCAACAGTCATGTTTCCATGTGGCAGAAGGCTATTATAATATGGTTATTATTCAAATCTGCATGGATGAAATTTCCAACGTATATATCTCCAAGTCTACATGGCAACCATTGTAAAAGGACTGTGCGTTTCTGGTCAGTGTATAAGGATATCGTTCTGAAATAGAATCCGAATGATTTATGCCAACTTCTGTAGCCCCTACGGCGATATTACAGGAGAGAATCACACTTCAAATATGCTGCACTGGTCACATTTAGAAAGGCGTTGTCATTAATAAGCGTTTATTTTATTCTGTCCAAAGTCGCTGGAAAACTGGATCACACGTTCCACGTAGATTGCATGCAGTGCGTTGCTCACCACGGAAGCAGAATTATCTATAATCCATTCGGAGAGAAAGCAGTAACAACATACATGTCAGCATGATATTCATCCACTAACCCTCACCTTTCCAAGGCAGATAAATCTTTCGTTTTATTCTAAATCCACCGAAATAATGAAGAATTCTCCGAATACGTGGTAAGCAAAGTTGACCTGCAAGTTATGTCTGTGAGACAACCTTCGAGACAGTGAGGTCACGCACAGCATCAGCATGCATGCAAATAGAACCCTAAACAATTTCACTGCAGGCATACATACGTGTAGGAGACTTTTCGACTCAGAGGAGAATAAAACACATATAATTATCCTTGCACAACGACAGATCTGGTTTCTGGAGGTGGGATCGAAGTGCATGACCAAAAATAGTATTCGAAGACTTCATGCTCTTGTTGTAATGCAGGTTGGATTGCACACAGAGTTAGCTGCATCGGCTTTGTCATTATCAGAGAATATTGATTTTCGGAGGAAAATAAAAATGCTCATTTGAACGAGCACAGTAGCAACTATGGAACATGATTTTCACAAGATGGCGGCCCATTTTGAAATGTATGGTTATCACTAATAAGTCGACGGATCAGCGTTAGAAGATCAAGGGGTTGAAAAACCAGCAATCGCGGAGACTTATCAATTACATCGTTAAACATAGTGCGTTCATTATTGCAACAATAAACAGCATTGCTGCAACTAGGAGGGGAAGATTTTTGTGGAGATGCCCATTCAACCCTGCCCGTGATCTATCAAATTTCGCTCCTGCCTCCAACTTCGACCAGATCATATGATAGAGGGACATGTCCACACATGAAGACCATGCCATCCATTAAATGAATCACTACGGTGTTTCACCTCCTTAAAGAAAAATGCAACGCAAGTGAAAAATCTTTGGCATGACTGGCGTAGGATCGTAAGTGAGGTCGCACAGTCGCAATTAAGACTGTGAGCTCATGGGGGGTCGCACAGTCGCAATTATAGGCAGGTCGCATGCTGTTCTCTTTGGATGTGTTGTGACCTAGCGACCTCACTTACGATCCTACGCCATTCATGCCAAAGATTTTTCACTTGAGAACAGCATGCGACCTGCCTATAATTGCGACTGTGCGACCCCCCATGAGGTCACAGTCTTCCCCGGTCTCCAAGTCGCAACGTATCCAAAGCAAATAGAGTGCGACTTACCCAGAATCGTGACCATGCAACCCCTGTGAGGTCGCAGTCCTCCTCAGTCAAGATACCTAAGATTCTTCGATTGAAGATGACAAGTATTGCTCCTCTAGTGAATGGGAAAATCGATGAGCATGAAGACCTACGACAAACACTGAGAACGTGAATAAAGAAGCTCGTGCCTATCAAGTAATTTAATCCAAGACTTGAAGAGAACCTTGTGCATGGGGAAGATGATGATCCTGACAGAGAAAGGGCACAGAAAAAGCTTACCCTAGCCATTCTCTCCGAAGATTCATTAGTTGACCACACAGGGGTCTAAGTTATTATTTTCATTCTTACAATTGATTAAAATGCCCTTAGCATTATTATTATTCCAACATAAAGATATGTGACCTATGTTATTTTGATTGTAGGAAGAACCTCTCTGTTTGCACATAAGAGCCAAGGTTTTCCCCAGCAAACAAGGGGACATTTTCAAAACAAGTAGATGCTAGCGAAACTCCAAAGAACTCACTAATCTTCCCAAGGTCACAAGTCGCATATTCGCCTAGGTCGCGAGCTCGCAAATCCCAAAAGGTCGCAAGTCACAGATCTGATGAGGTCGTAGGTCGCATGTCTGTCGAGGTCGCGAGGTCACAAATCCCAGCAGGTCGCAAGGTCGCATTTCTGACTTTTCCTAAAATTTGTGACCCCGCGACCCAGCGACCAAGTTGTAAGGTCGCAAGGTCGCATTTTCATATTTTTTCACGATCCGCGACCCTGCGACCCAGTCGCAAGGTCGCACCTTGGCCATTATTTTACAACCTGCGACCCCGTGACCCAGTCAGGTCGTAGGTCGCAACAACAGCTCAGGTCGCAGGTCGCAGAAAAACTGGGTCGCAAGGCAGCCCAACGGTCAAGAAGATGAAAATTCAAGGAAGCCCAAAGGGCAGGTTTTGTATTATAAATACTCCTTCAGGAGCTTGTAAAGTGATCTTTTGTTTGGGACTCGAGTTGAATATATTGTATTACCAGAGGATTACACATTGAAACCTGAATACAAGAATTTTGAAAAAACCCCTTTGTTGGATCTGATGTGTTTTGCTATGCGAACACTATGTGTATTTCTTATACAGTTTCAAATATCCTTTGATTAATGAAGCTACACTCTTAATGGCATCATTTATGCATCACGACTATTTGTGCTCTCTTAATGGATGTTAATGACTTTTCTTATTAGCATTTCATTTTATCTTTCAGGAAGTAAAGGGGAATCTCACCATAAGGAACTATTTCTTTTGTGGTCAGAATACCTCACAAGCATAACCCCAAAGATGTGTTGCTAACCACACCTCCTTCGGCATGTATGCTTTATTAATTTTCTCGCTACGCATAGTGTTATATACGTGTTTAATACATCAATCATATGTCTTGTATCAGTTTATTAGGTGTGTATCCATTGTTTTATAGAGTTTAAGCGAGACCCAAAGAAAAGGAGAAATCAGTGGTCACCGGACCCACACCCCAGACGGGATCCCTATTCCAAACGGTTCAATGTCTAATTGGGACCTTTTACCGGGGAGATCCCCTGCTGTTGGCCGGATAAATTTTCCCGTCAACAGAACTGGCGCTAGAAGGAGGGTCGATGACAAGATGAGCCCTTAGAGCCTGCAGTTAATCTCATATCTGTAATGGCTCATTCCCAAATCATTCTCCCGAGATGTTTGTCGAAGTTTTATGAGCCTCGATACTTCATCCACGATGAAATTATGTATCACTTGTCCCAGTTAAAATTTGATGGTGAAAATGGGGTGTCCATAGCCCAACACATTTTAGATTTCTATGGCTTTGGTGAGTGCTACGAAATTGAAAATGAAGGTTTGATATGTTTGCATTTCTTCCTCACCCTCGAGGGTTGCGCTAAGCAATGGTGCCGCACATTGCCGGAAGCTTCCATCAATTCATTTGAAAAATTCTCCAGTGAATTACAGCAATATTTTCACAGGTATGATCTTCATAACATTTGAATAAAGTTAAATGACATTAGAATGGAACCTCGGGAATCTTTAGATGAGTTCTCTATCAGATTCGTTCATTATTGTTTTGAGTTCCCTGAAAGGGATGTCGATTGGAAATGTTTAAGTGAACAGTTCAAGTATGTGATTCTCATTTCCCTTGAACAATTTCAGTTAGATCCTAGTGTTCCCTATGATGACCCGCAAGTTACCGGTTGTTTTACATTTGAATCTTTCACGCACCATGTCGAATCAGAGTTTGAAAACCCTAGTGGCTCATTATCCCTCTCGGTTCATGAAACCTACCTTGATCCCACTCGATGTTTCCCTGGACACAGTCCTAAATCTGATTCACATACGGATTATGAATCGACTCCTATCCCAGATGCAGTCGTTTCCCTTGCAGGGCCTTCCAGATAATTGTTTCCTCGGAATGACACGGATGCGCATGTTGAAAAGCCTTGTATGATTAATGCCCCTGCGACTCAATCAGTTCATTCATTATTCCCTGGTTTGTTTCTCAATCCTGCCATACCAATAATTTCTTCGAGACGTCCAAAATTTCCTTATACTGGTATTGGCGACAATCAAAAGCATGCAGATGGTGTTTCACAATCACAGTTCAAAATCGATGAATCTTTCAGATCTGATCATTCTCACACGAAATATTTAGACATCCATAGGAGAAATTTCTAGTCTGGGCAACCTCAAGATGTCCTCTTTAATGATCCATCCCAGTTGGTAACTCCCGGGGAGCCTAACTTGCCAAGTACCCAACTTGATCAAATCAATGGTTGTAGCGATCACTCCTTATCTGAAAGCATATTCAATCATATCGACGAGGACAGACACTCGCATCTCTTTCCCGACCATATAGAGACACCAGAATTCGATGATTCGCTTTGGGAAGATTCAAGTACCCATCAGAAAATTGAAGCGCTTCAGCTTTTGCCAACCATTTCTGAAATAATGATCCCCAAGTACCATGCTCCTCCCAGCATAACCATGTCGATTTCACTCCACCCTAGAAAATCTAGAGAATCTGATACCTTGGGTCATCAATCTATCAGTGCGCAAACATTGGACCGACTTGATACAAAGCCCATTGACATTTTGCAACTCACCACAATCCATGATCACATCCACTCACTTGATGATCTCGCCCAACTTTCAAAGTTGGGAAACCTACCGCTCGAAGGTCTGGAGTTTGTTCAAGACGGTCAGGAATTACGGCCTCCACCGAAAGTGGATTCGGATCCTCATATCCTTGATAGGTTCCAAGAGCAACTCCGAACTAAGGCTTTCAAAATTAGGGTTTCTGCTCTCATATTTTCAAGTATCTATAATTCACCTGACACATGCTTATTGTTCATATTACATAACACTAATGACCATCACTACCATAATGAGTATGCTAGTTCGTTCAACCAACCCTATCCGGTGAATGTGCTTGCAAATAGGAATTGGCTTACCCATCACCCCTCAAATCCAGGATTGTGCATGAATGATTATGTGTCATTTATAAATGTTAAGTTTCAAGAATGTATTGCCGTGTATCAAGATGAGAGTGCGATTCAGCTTGCACAATCTATTATGGCATGTTCTTTGGTAAGTATCTATGATCGTCTTGTCATTGCACCTGCTCCTCAGGTAAGTTTTGTTGCTACTACACTTTTTTGGATACTAGCCCTAATCCTGATCATTGTTGTCATTGCAAAAGGCGAACTAATGCGGTGGCTGCACTGGAAAACTGATTTTACATAACCCGGTCACCTCATGGGTTAAACTAGGTTCTAGGTGTAGGCTAGCTAGGACCTGTTAATAAAAATTTGTTAGTTCAAAGTTGTTGATTAGGTTTACTTGCCAAATTTTTACTTTATGATTTAAAAGCGTGTTTGCTATTTTTTTCTAGGATTAATATTTTAGGCATCATCATGTTACAAGTATTTTCCTTTCATTTCCTTTTCAGTTACTTGTTGCTGCATAAATAATCACTGCTTGTATTTGCACTTACAATTGGTTGATCGCTCTCGCACACGGCGTTGCATTGCATCTTGAGCCTCGCTTATTACATTGCATCGTACACCCTCTTTCTCACATCATTTTGTCATATCTCCTGCCACTGCATGAGCACTCATTACAACCCTATCACCTTGCGGTCTTGTTTTGCCCTGATTGCTGAAATAGTAACCCAGTTATTTTGCGTGAGCTTGTGCTGGCTATCTCAAGAGGCAGTTTTCTCTCAGGACAAGTCATCGAAGTCGCAGTCTCAACAAGATGCCTATGAGTCTAAAATTATTTAGCTTGGGAGATACGAGCCGGTTGCTTGGGGGAGACCTAATGAGTTTGAATGGCCCATACCCATAGCTTAAGCCTTGTGCCCAACATCGTCTTGGGCACCCTAAAATGATCTGTTTTGCACGCTTCGCCTATTGTGGTAAATGGGATGTGAAGGTTTGGCACAAGGGCAAACCCAAATCAGGATATCTTTTAGTTTCTGTAACACGAGAGACAACATCTCTTGCTCGTAAAATAAGTCGAGATCCCTCATCCGCCCATGAAAAATAAGTGCCATGAGCACATGTAAATAAGTGCCATGAACACATGAAAATAAGTGCTGCAAGCACATGAAACAAACAAGGGTAAAGGATCGAGAAAGGCGTCCTGCGCAGAGAGGTAATGAAACAACTCCGCCGGGTTACTGACCAGGCTCGCTGGCAGCAGAGAAAAGTTTGTGATTTCTTGAAGTGACTCCGCCGGGGCACTTTCCAGGCCTGCTGGCAGCAGAGCAACACCAGAAAATTACTTTAAAAAATCATGAAAATAATAAACCCACTGCCTTTCTCTACACATCATCAATAAGCAACTAGTGTTTGTGAGCTTTCTCTTTGATGTGTTTCTGATTAGCGAGACTTAGTTGAGGCACAAGGATTAGGCTTACCTGTAAAGGGCCAGAGTCATTCAAAGGGTCCCCGTAGAACTTGTTAAATATTCCCTTGCATCACTATCTTGGTTCAGACGTTTGTTGTGATATTGACAGAGATGCTCGATTCTACCAGTGGTTCGCCATTTGTTGTAGCTGCTACAACACCACGAAAAATTTTGGGTATATTTAAAATTTTGGGTCCCCCTATGCTTGCTTAGTCATTAAGGTCTTTCACCAAACCTGTAGTCAGTGACATCCCAGCGACCTATCCCCAACCCCGCATGAGTTGTCTCGCCATCATGATCAGGCGCTGTTGTTGCAATCACGCCATGTGCGAAGGATTGCCACGCATACATTCGAATGGAAACTTGTGTGTATTTACATTAAGAGCACATGCATCATGGATTTTCCAGGAACTCCATTTTAGCACTTCGCTGAGCTCATAGTCTAATATTTATTATTTAAGAGGCACCGTTCTTTGAAAGGTAACTGTAAACTAATTAGTGTTATAATGTTACGTGTAGGTGATTCCATAGATGATATACCAAAGAATGTCACCATTGCTTGGGAGGAAGAGATTGGAACCCAAATAACAAGAGCACAATGCCTGGGGAAAATGATGACGCTCTTGAAGATGCAGATAAGGCTACATTAGCTTCGAGAGTGAGCGACAGTCACGGATGCTTAAGAAGGACAAATACACTTTATCATATGGAGAAGATGACATTCTTACTCATCATGGTATTGCTCTATCGACGCTTGATGACCTTGAGGATGAGATTGTTTGAAGATGAAAATGATGATGAGACAATTACCAGGAAGCTATATTTTGGTGGGGGTGCTGATCAAGAAACAATCCCATGCTGCTATTTTAGGAGGAGAAAAAATAAGCATAAATTCAAAAGGAGGTTTTTGAGATCCTGCACAATACCATCTAAATGTCGATGGGTGCACACAGAGGAACATATTTCACCACTCCAACAAGTCTAGCCCAAAGTATAGCCCAGTGAACAAAGCGAACTCAAAAGATTACCCTAGAGAATGACAATCTCATTCAAGGCGTTCTCGTGCCAGGCAGCAGTGCGAAAGCACAAGTGTTTTTGTGGCAAGCCAACGACAGGGTTTCAAATATGTGAACGCACCCTTTAGAAGCAACATTTATTAATCATAAGCTACATAGTGTGGAATTACTTATGCTGCAAGGAGTACAACGTGGAGCAATGAAATGGCCTTAAAACCCTAGTCTCCTTTGCTCTTACATATCCATAAAGTTTGTCTATGTGGGACCATAAGAGATGGAGAACTTCAAATCGAACCTAAAAGGTTATGTTTAAATGAATGCACCTCTTGGTAGCTAGGCACATGGATGCATATGCAAATGGGGTCTTTGGAACCACAAGATAGAGAGGGTTAATATTAAAAGAGCCATCAATATGGTTTGAACAAATGACTAGTCTACCATATGAAGCTGCATTGTTTTAAAAGATTAATTTCTCGGGAAGGAGATGATTTCACTATGAAATAGAAAGAATATGATTGGAGGCTTCTCATTGACCTCACATTCCAAGCGCTTTTGCAAGACATCCCAGCTTAGTTGCTGAGTAGCAGAGGTCAAGTCTCAAATTTTCAAAGCAAGAAGCATTCAATATCATGAGATGGTGACCTCGGCATGAAAAATTTTATCCATTCGTGTTGACAATCGAAGGAAAATAAAATGATAAAGGTTATGTGATAAAACCAAGGCTCGAAAGATAAAGGAACTTATGGTTCCAAAACCATATGAGATGGTGGATCAAGATGATATGAAAAGAATTACATGTAAACTTAATTTCTTCTATGGTGGATATAGTGATCCAGCTTATGTGTAAAACATGGGGCAGAGTGTATGAAAGACCTCTAGTACCGTGTTATAATGACCATGGCACGTTGCATGGAGTCAAAGGTTCGTTGGCAGTTTTCAAATCATGGTTAATGATTTGAGAGCAAATATACATATGCTGCGGTCCAACTTTATAATTAAGGCACAAAGGATCAGAACCATATGAAAAATCATGACAATTGAGCTCAAATATTTTTACAGTGCAGTTTTGACCTATGCTAAAACGTGTTGAGTAAATATATAATGGTCAAGGTTTATTCGTAAAACATGGAGCGAGCACAAAGGTTCGACAAATGTTTGGAGCAATTTACATGTGTAGCAGTCAATGTTACGTTGGAAACGTGGCGCAGAAATCCATGGCGCAGAAATCCGTAATAAACATTTGCGGCATATATATAAGTGGTCAAAGTTGTGTTCGAGCATTTGGAGCATGTGTTTAATGGTCGAAAGGTATGTTTGAACGCAGCAACGAATGTTATAACAACTATGGCTCAATATATGACAATCTACAACCATTTTTTTAGTGGCGCAAGAACACGTAAGATGGTGCAATGAAACCACGTGGACACGTGACATGGAGCCAAGTTTGCGATGGCAAGTTTTCAACCTACACTAAAAGGTTTGGAGTAGAGAAATTTTATGGTCCAAAAGTTGTGTTTCCACGTGGCAGCAGGCTATTATAATACGTTGATTATTCAAAGCTGCATGGATGAAATTTCCAACGTATCTATCTCCAAGTCTGCATGGCAACCGTTGTAAAAGGACCATGCATTTCTGGTAAGTGTATAAGGATATCGTGCTGAAATAAAATCTGAATGATTTATGCCAACTTCTGTAGCCCCGACAATGGTATTCTAGGAGAGAATCACTCTTCAAATCTGCTGCGCTGGTCACACTTAGAAAGGTGTTGTTGTTACTAAGAGTTTGATTTTATTCTGTCCAAAGTCCCTGGAAAACCAGATCACACTTCCCACGTAGATTGCATGCAGTGCGTTGCTCACCACGGAAGCGAAATTGTCTATAATCCATTCGCAGAGAAAGCAGTAACAACACACATGTCAGCATGATATTCATCCACTAACCCTCACCTTTCTGAGGGAGATAAATCTTTCGTTTTATTCTAAATCCACCGAAATAATGAAGAATTCTCCGCATACGTGGTAAGAAAAGTCAACCTGCAAGTTATGTCTGTGAGACAACCTCCGAGACAGTGAGGTCACACGCAACATCAGCATGCGTGCAAATAGAACCCTAAACAATTTCACTGCAGGCATACATACGTGTAGGAGACTTTTCGATTCAGAGGAGAAGAAACCGCATATAATTATCCTTGCACAACGACAGATCTAGTTTCTGGATGTGGGATCGAAGTGCACGACCAAAAATGGTATTCGAAGACTTCATGCTCTTGTTTTAATGAAGGTTGGATTGCACATGGATTCAGCTGCATCAGCTTTGTCATTATCAGAGAATATTGATTTGCGGAGGAAAAGCAAAACACTAATTTGAATGAGCACAGTAGCAACTATGGAACATGATTTTCACAGGATGGCGGCCCCTTTTGAAATGTATGGTTATCACTAATCCCTCGATGGATCAGCGTTAGAAGATCAAGGGGTTGAAAAACCAACAATCGCGGAGGCTTATCAATTACATCGTTAAACATCCTGCGTTCATTATTGCAACAATAAACAGCGTTGCTGCAACTAGGAGGGGAAGAGTTTCGTGGAGATGCCCATTTGGCCCTACCCGTGATCTATCAAATTTCCCTCCTACCTCCAACTGCAACCAGATCATATGATAGAGGGACATGTCCACACATGAAGACCATGCCAGCCATTAAATGAATCACTGCGCTGTTTCACCTCCTTAAAGCAAAATGCAACGCAAGTGCAAAATCTTTGGCATGACTGGCGTAGGATCGTAAGTGAGGTCGCAGCTTCCCTTGGTCGCTGGGTCGTAACACATCCAAAGAGAGCAGCATGCGACCTACCTAGAATTGCGACTATGCGACCCCCCATGAGGTTGCAGTCTTCCCTGGTCGCCAAGTCACAATGTATCCAAAGCGAATAGAGTGCGACTTGCCCAGAATTGCGACCATACGACCCCTGTGAGGTCGCATTCCTCCTCAGTCAAGATACCTGAGATTCTCTGATTGAAGATGACAAGTATTGCTCCTCTAATGAATGGGAAAATCGATGAGCATGAAGACCTACGGCGAACACTGAGACCATGAATGAAGAAGCTCGTGCCTATCAAGTAATTTAAGCCAAGACTTGAAGAGAACCTTGTGCGTGGGGAAGATGATGATCCTGACAAGGAAAGGGCACAGAGAAAGCTTACCCTAGCCATTCTCTCCAATGATTCAGTAGTTGACCACACAGGGGTCTAAGTTATTATTTTCATTCTTACAATTGATTAAAATTCCCTTAGCATTATTATTATTCCATCATGAAGATATGTGACCTGTGTTATTTTGATTGTAGGAAGAACCTCTCTATTTGCACATAAGAGCCATGGTTTTCCCTAGCAAACAAGGGGACCTTTTCAAAACAAGTAGATTCTAGCGAAACTCCAAAGAACTCACTGATCTTCCCAAGGTCGCAGGTCACATATTCGCCTAGGTCATGAGGTCGCAAATCCTAGCAGGTCGCAAGTCGCAGATCTGATGAGGTCGCAGGTCGCATGTATGCTAAGGTCGCGAGGTCGCAAATCCCAGCAGGTCGCAAGGTCGCATTTATGATTTTTCCTGAAATTTGCGACCCCGCAACCCAGCAACCAAGTCGCAAGGTCACATTTTCATCTTTTTTCACGATCCACGACCCCGCGACCCTGCGACCCAGTCCCAAGGTCACAAGGTCGCACCTTGGCCATTATTTTACAACCTGCGACCCCGCGACCGAGTCAGGTCATAGGTCACAACAACAGCTCAGGTTGCAGGTTGCAGAAAAGACTGGGTTGCAAGGCAGCCCAACGGTCAGGAAGATGAAAAGTCAAGGAAGCCCAAAGGGCATGTTTTGTATTGTAAATACTCCTTCGGGATCTTGTAAAGTGATCTTTTGTTTGGGACTCGAGTTGAATATATTGTATTACCAGAGGATTACACATTGAAACATGAATACAAGAATTTTGAAAAAACCGCTTTGTTGGATATTATGTGTTTTGCTGTGTGAACACTATGTGTATTTCTTATACAGTTTCAAATATCCTTTGATTAATGAAGCTGCACTCTTAATGGCATCATTTATGCATCACGACTATCTGTGCTTGTGTTAATGATGTTTAGTTTTTCATTTCTCTCTTAATGGATGTTAATTACTTTGTTTATTAGCATTTCGTTTTATCTTTTAGGAAGTAAAGGGGCATCTTGCCATAAAGAACTATTTCTTTTGTGGTCAGAATACCTCACAAGCATAACCCCAAATATGTGTTGCTAACGACACCTCCTTCGGCGTGTATGCTTTATTATTTTTCTCACTACGCATAGTGTTATATACGTGTTTAATGTATCTATCATATGTCTTGTATCAGTTGATTAGGTGTGTATCCACTGTTTTGTAGAGTTTAAGCGAGACCCAAATCAAAGGAGAAATCAGTGGTAGCCGGACCCACACCCCGGACGGGATCCCTATTCCAAATGGTTCAAGGTCTAATTGGGACCTTTTTCCAGGGAGTGTTTGGTCATTTTAGTGTGTCCTAAATTGCTAACATAAATTATCAACCAGGGATTCGTAAGCTGACGAAGTGTGGCGCACTATATGTGCAAGATAACCTATCTCTTACTTTTGTCGTTTTTGAATTTTTATTGATCTTGGTTGGTTTCTTAATGTGAGATGGAAATTCTAAAAGACAAGTATGGTTATGAATATTCAAGGCAATTATGTCCTTTATAATGATTTACCAAACTTCAAACCTCAAAATGATTTTGAAACATACAATGACAAAATTAAAAGGAAATGAAAATGTGTCACTATTCTAATTAAACAAACAATGAACTATTGATCATGAAACCATTATCTTTGCTGCTGTCTAAACACAAAATAAAACTGTACTCAAAGAAAAGATTGCAAGTAAAGTAAAACTAAAATCAAATTACATCAACTCATATTCTGACCCCTCACCATTTGTCTAGCTATGGCTTTCGGAGGTAATCATAAACAACTTGAGCAATCTGATATCTAATTTGCAGAAAAAGAAACTAATATCAAACTACACACTCATACTTCAATCCCTCACCATTAGTCCAGCTATGGCTTTCGGAGGTAACTGAAAATTACATGAGCAATTTAATATTTCTAACTTGCAGAAAGTAAACTAATATCAAACTACACACTCATACTTCAATCCCTCACCATTAGTCCAGCTATGGCTTTCGGAGGTAACTAAAAATGACATGAGCAATTTAATATATCTAACTTGCAGAAAGTAAACTAATATCAAACTACACACTCATACTTCAATCCCTCACCATCAGTCCAGCTGTGGCTTTCGGAGTTAACTAAAAATGACACGAGCAATTTAATATATCTAAATCTAACTACTGAAACAAATGTGCAAGACTGAAATAAACAAAGCAGTGCTGGAATTAAACAAAAACTAAGAAAAAGAAATCAGCAGAAGGACAATATTGATTCCATGTCATTAGTCATAAAAAGATGTGCAAATGCCCGAGCTGCCATGAAAAATTATGCTAAAAGCTATGATTTCAAAAAGCAATCTAAGTAAGGAAATATGACAAAACAGAATTGAAAGCAACTTATCTAGAAAACATGTAAAAGCCTCCTTGGATAGCAGGGGCCCTATGCTACCAATTTGGTGAGGTCCTTCAGCTCCTTAAAGTTGTAATCAAAACAACATCAAAGAACTGAATTTCTCTATTAAAAAGAACTCACAAATCTACATCCCATTCCATCTTGAACTTTGTTACAAAAGACTTCTCTACTACTTTTTTCTTATTTCCTCATTACGTATGATAGGAGAAAGCTTCTCCTATTTATACAAAATATGAGGAGTCATCTCATTAATGGGAGTCCATGAATCTCTCCCTCCATCTCTAGAGTTACAATCAAAATAGGAAATGATAAGCCACATGTCTTTCTAGAGTTTCAACACAACTTGAGGAATGAGACACATATCCTTTTAGAGTTTCAATACGACAAGGAAGTGAGACACATATCCTCTTAGAGTTTCAATATAACAAGGAAGTGAGACACATATCCTCTTGATCCCATAATCTTCTCCAACCAAATTCGAATTTGGCCTTAGAGTGCCACATAAGGGTCTTCTAAAAGTCTCCTTTTGACCTACACATGTCACAAAACTCATAACACATATATAGATACATGAAAATATGTTAATTTTCTAGTTTCTAATCATAAATTCACTTAAAATACATAAAATAAATAACGTTGGAAAACAAGGATCTTAACCCATATATTTATGAAAATGGTTACTTGATGTAGGGTTTTAGGTCAAATGGCTATGAAATAAGAGCTAAATTGTTATGAAATAATGGAAATATGTATGAATATGGAGAACACTTTTGAGACTCAACAAACCCCCCAACTGAAGTTGTTGCATGTCCTCATGCAACTATTGCAATGATTCATTTGTCCATGAGTTGATATTTTATGAGTTTTGACTCATATAGATTCATTCCAAACTTTGCTTCTTGATATTTTCTTTTTTGGCAAAGTATAATACATTTGATTGAAACAATTTTTTTTTTTTTTTTCTTCAATAGTTGGTTCTTGTGTGACAACCATTTTTTTTTTTGAAGCATTAGTTCTTGTGTAACAATGCTTTATTTTCTTTGCTGCATCAAAGTTCATGAAAACATTTAGAATCAATTACTTCATCAATGAATTGATCATTTGCAAGGCATATAATCTTTTGGATTATGTTGCAACAATAGTTGGTTGGGAAGTATATGTGGGTGGAAATGAAATGAAAATGTGTGATAGTGTATGACATGTGGATATGAAATGATGTCCCTTCCCCCTCAACTAAAGATATGACAATGTGAAAAAGGGAGTGAGGAATTTTTCCAAAGTTACAATTTTAGCATTCTAATGAATTACATGACTAAAAATTAGAAAACAAAATACCTTCACTTACCTTAAATGTGGATGAGTTGTGTATGTGTGGTGGCTGCAAAATTCTGATCATATTCTTCTTCAAGTGGCTGAACAAGAGGAGTCATGGATAAAGAGATGAGATGAATTTTTATTGCTTCTACTAAAACTTGTTGAATCTGCTCTAAAATGCTGAAAATAATAGTCTTCATGTCTTCAAAACTCATTGGCACAATTCCTACTATGTGAAAAGATGTTCTGATGTCGAACATAGTAGGAAATTTTTGACTTAGTGGCCATTAATGGATGCCACTAGTCAACACGAGAACTCTCACTATTGATGACAATGAGAGTCAAGATGCCCCAAACACATCTTACTAGGTACAAATGATTTTGCTGATGTCGAGTCACCTAGAAGATCTGACGAACAAGAGACATTAATGTATTCCCATTGTTTGTCAGCATGAGAACTTGCCATTAAGGCATGCAAGCCTCAAGGTGTTTTTACAAAGAACTTAGACTCAAAGGACTATGGACTCAATAATTTGCATTGAAGCAGGGCTTATTTGCGGAATGAAAATGACAAGAAATGGAAAAATAAAATGGAAGATGGCAATGGAGAGTAGAAATGGAAATGGGCAATAAGCATGTGAATGAGCTTCTTGCTTTTATTTGTGGGTTATGTATGGACAAAAAGAAATGGAAAGTGGATGTGAATGTAAATGGAAAATATGAAGTGAAACGAGGTGAATGGTTTATTATGAGGTATGGATGTGATGGAGACAATAGTATCTGAAAGTTTTTCAAGTGTTTGGATTTGATTTTGCATCAGCATATTTCCTCCTCTTTGTTGCTGATCATCCTCTTATGAAACAAATTGGTTCCTTAGAGAGACACCATTCTCTTGTAGTCATTTGTCCTTCCTCCTAGAACCTGCAAAAAAAACTAATACTTCTTCTGCAATGGAATGTAAGATTATCAAAGGAGAGAGGTGATCAATCTCTCTAGTTATGATATTCACACACAAAACTAAGAATTTGTATTAATGAAACAAGTTTTCAAAGAAAAAATCAAAAGAATTTATACTTGTTTTGGAATTAGTGCCTCAAGTTGAATGTAGCTTCTTTTCAGCAATTTATTTCATTATTTGCCATTTCAAACTCTAATGATGGATTTTTCATTGTATAGATCTTGTTGAGACCTTTCCAACAATACTTAAATCATCAAAATCTGATTTTGTATGAGAAAGTTATGTTGATTTGAACAATGAGGTTTTTCAGCTGCGGAATTGGAGAACAGCTGCGGAATTGGACTTCAGCTATGAAATTGGAGAACAGCTGTGGAATTGGACTTCAGCTGCAGAATGTCGACGGTTTCTGTAGCTAAAAATCTTGAATAAAAAGTTAGCCATTCATTCTTCATCATCAGTCCAAAATTAATCAATACCTTCAGAAAAACGAGCAAATAACTTATTCATTTCATTGATTCAATTTTTTTTTTTTTTTTTTTTTAATATTATATATGTTATTTTTTTAAAATATATACATATATAATTTTATTAAACCGATATGTAAACACTCTACAGAAATAAGAAATGAGAACAATGCTACCCAAAGTGTGCAAGCAATGTAAATGAAACAAACTTGTTGAAAAAAAAAAAATAGACCGCTGGCCAGCTCTGGTTAAAATCATCGCGAAGAATGCGGATAGTACCATCAAGTGGATTGTGTATTCCAGGATAATTTAGCCCAAATGATAAATCATGAATTACATGGTTCACATTAACATGATTTGCACCCTCAAATTTCTGTCAAGCAACAATAATGTTCAAGCCGTGCACCGAAATGTGGAAATTTCCAGCAACCCTTTGAACATCAAAGACCCGACATCCTTCACCATCATAAATCATGTGGAATGTGGTTGAATGCCACGATAGAAATTGATTTCATTTTGGATTCTTCTTCCTAGAGATCAGGAAACCAAATTATCAATGCAGAGTGCCGTTTTCAAATTCTTCACTCAGAGAAAACCGTTTTTCCTCACGCGGCAAGCAAAAATGGCCTTCAAAGAACCAAGAAATTCTCCTAGACCGCCATGAATTTCGTAAAACTATTTTTGGGTTATCTAATTGACCACGTTGGCGAAAAAACCCATGTCTCGGTTTTTCAAACTTCATCTCTGTTTGTCCAAATCGTGCTTTCAAAGTTTGACGTTTTTCTTTGTTTTGCGTTTTTCTGTTTGTGAATATTGTTTAACAAGATTCTTAATCCTTTCTGGATCAGAGTATTCAAGCTTATCTTCAGTGTTTAAATGCAGATTAATGCTCGTTCCTCTTGGAATCAATCTATCAGATACCCACACAAACAGATTATATGATATCAATGTTCTCAGCTCCAAGTTTGGTCTACCAAACTCAATTGAAGTTGAGTTCGAAAGAGAGTGCAACTTTGCCTATATGGAGGCCGAAGGGGACTTTATTTTGCAGGCTGAAATCAGGTTTAAAGACGTTCTCAAGAACCAATGCTGGTATGGATATACAGAGATTCAGATGTAAACGAACATGGTACTATTCATGGGTAAGGCACAGGCATCATGGACGCAGAGGGGCTTCAATGGTCTCAAGCGGTATGTGGGAAGCAGACTGGTCCAAACCAAATGTTCTCAATGAGATTCTCAAGCACTGGGCGAATCTCAAATGTTCCGGATTGGACCACAGCCAGGAGATATTGCAGAAGTTAAAACATTTTGTCGTATATTCTGAGCAACTTTACACTCTTTTTATATATATATATATATATATATATATTTTATTTGTTTTTGTTAATAAAATTACACATGTTGAATTTTGAAAAATTAAAAATATACATATGTTATTTACTAAACAAAACAATTTATTGAATTTTTTTTTTTTTTTTTTAAATGATTTGTTATTAAAATTATATATATATTTTCAAAAATTTTAAAAATATACATATATATCTTAGTAACAAAACAATTTAATTTTTTTAATTTTTTTATTTTTTTTAATTGATTTGTTTAATACAATTATGTATGTTATATTTTCAAAAAAATATTTAAAAATACACATATATATTCATTAAACAAAACAATTTATTGAAATCAAAGTTTTTCATGAAAACAATTTTATTTTTATTTTTTAAATTGTTGAATCAATTGAAATGATGAAGTTTTATTTTGTCTCCCTTTTTTTTTTTTTTTTCACATAACAATTTTTTTCTGATCCTCCAGATCACACAAAGTGCAGGAGGAGAGCATGCTCAAGAATTATTAATTTTTTTTACATAACAATTCATTTTCTGATCCTCCAGATCACACAAAGTGCAGGAGGAGAGCATACTTAAGAATTATTAAATTTTTTTTATGTAAGAAATAAGCCTACCTAGTTACACTTCCCCGGCAACGGCACCAAAATGTTTGGTCAATTTACTGTGTCATAAATTGCTAACATAAATTATCAACCAGGGATTCGTAAGCTGACGAAGTGTGGCGCACTATATGTGCAAGATAACATATCTCTTACTTTTGTCGTTTTTGGATTTTTATTGATCTTGGTTGGTTTCTTAATGTGAGATGGAAATTCTAAAAGACAAGTATGGTTATGAATATTCAAGGCAATGATGTCCTTTATAATGATTTACCAAACTTCAAACCTCAAAAGGATTTTGAAACATACAATGACAAAATTAAAAGGAAATGAAAATGTGTCACTATTCTAATTAAACAAACAATGAACTATTGATCATGAAACCATTATCTTTGTTGCTGTCTAAACACAAAATAAAACTGTACTCAAAGAAAAGATTGCAAGTAAAGTAAAACTAAAATCAAATTACATCAACTCATATTCTGACCCCTCACCATTAGTCTAGCTATGACTTTCGGAGGTAATCATAAACAACTTGAGCAATCTGATATCTAATTTGCAGAAAAAGAAACTAATATCAAACTACACACTCATACTTCAATCCCTCACCATCAGTCCAGCTGTGGCTTTCGGAGGTAACTGAAAATGACATGAGCAATTTAATATATCTAACTTGAAGAAAGTAAACTAATATCAAACTACACACTCATACTTCAATCCCTCACCATCAGTCCAGCTGTGGCTTTCGGAGGTAACTGAAAATGACATGAGCAATTTAATATATCTAACTTGCAGAAAGTAAACCAATATCAAACTACACACTCATACTTCAATCCCTCACCATCAGTCCAGCTGTGGCTTTCGGAGGTAACTGAAAATGACATGAGCAGCTTAATATATCTAAATCTAACTACTAAAACAAATGTGCAAGACTGAAATAAACAAAGCAGTGCTGGAATTAAACAAAAATTAAATTAGCAGCAGAACAATATTGATTCCATGTCATTAGTCAAAAGATATGCAAATGCCCGGGCTGCCATGAAAAATTATGCTAAAAGCTATGATTTCAGAAAGCAATCTAAGTAAGGAAATATGACAAAACAGAATTGAAAGTAACTTATCTAGAAAACATGTAAAAGCCTCCTTGGATAGCAGGGGCCCTCTGCTACCAATTTGGTGAAGTCCTTCAGCTCCTTAAAGTTGTAATCAAAACATCATCAAAGAACTGAATTTCTCTATTAAAAAGAACTCACAAATCTACATCCCATTCCATCTTGAACTTTGTTACAAAAGACTTCTCTACTACTTTTTCATTACTTCCTCATTACCTATGATAGGAGAAGGCTTCTCCTATTTATACAAAATATGAGGAGTCATCTCATTAATGGGAGTCCATGAATCTCTCCCTCCATCTCTAGAGTTACAATCAAAATAGGAAATGATAAGACACATGTCTTTCTAGAGTTTCAACACAACTTGAGGAATGAGACACATATCATTTTAGAGTTTCAATACGACAAGGAAGTGAGAGACATATCCTCTTAGAGTTTCAATATAACAAGGAAGTGAGACACATATCCTCTTGATCCCATAATCTTCTCCAACCAAATTCGAATTTGGCCTTAGAGTGCCACATAAGGGTCTTCTAGAAGTCTCATTTTGACCTACACATGTCACAAAACACATAACACATATATAGATACATGAAACTATGTTAATTTTCTAGTTTCTAATCATAATTTCACTTAAAATATATAAAATAAATAACTTTGGAAAACAAGGATCTTAACCCATATATTTATGAAAATGGTTACTTGATGTAGGGTTTTAGGTCAAATGGCTATGAAATAAGAGCTAAATGGTTATGAAATAATGGAAATATGTAAGAATATGGAGAACACTTTTGAGACTCAACAGGGAGATCCCCTGCTGTTGGCCAGACAGATTTTCCCGTCAACAGAACTAGTGTTAGAAGGAGGGCCGATGACAAGATGAGCCCTTAGAGCCTGCAGTTAATCTCATATCTATAATGTATTGTTCCCAAATCATTCTCCCGAGATGTTTGTCGGAGTTTTATGAGCCTCGATACTTCATCCCCGATGAACTTATGTATCACTTGTCCCAGTTAAAATTTGATGGTGAAAATGGGGTGTCCATAACCCAACACCTTTTAGATTTCTATGACTTTGGTGAGTGCTACGAAATTGAAAATGAAGGTTTGATATGTTTGATTTTCTTCCTCACCCTCGAGGTTCGCGCTAAGAAATGGTGTCGGACATTGCCGGAAGCTTCCATCCATTCATTTGAACAACTCTCCAGTGAATTACAGCAAGCTTTTCATAGGTATGATCTTCATAACTTTTTAATAAAGTTAAATGACATCAGAATGGAACCTCAAGAATCTTTAGATGATTTCTCTATCAGATTTGTTCATTATTGTTGAGTTCCCTGAAAGGGATGTCGATTGGAAATGTTTAAGTGAACAGTTCAAGTATGTGAATCTCGTTTCCCTTGAACAATTTCAGTTATATCCTAGTGTTCCCTATGATGACCCGCAAGTTACCGGCTATTTTACCTTTGAATCTTTCACGCACCATGTCAAATCAGAGTTTGAAAACCCCAGTGGCTCATTATCCCTCTCGGTTCATGAAACCTACCTCGAGCCCACTCGATGTTTCCCTGGACACAGTCCTAAATCTGATTCACATATGGATTATGAATTGATTCCTATCCCTGATGCAATCGTTTCCCTTGCAGGGCCTTCCAGATCATTGTTTCCTCGGAATGACACGGATGTTCATGTTGAAAAGCCTTGTATGATTAATGCCCCTGCGACTCAATCAGTTCGTTAATTATTCCCCGGTTTGTTTCTCGATCCCGCCATACCAGTAATTTCTTCGAGACGTCCAAAATTTCCTTATACTGGTATTGGCGACAATAAGAAGCATACAGATGGTGTTTCACAATCACAGTTCAAAATCGATGAATCTTTCAGATCTGTTCATTCGCACTCAGAATCTTTAGACAACCATAGGAGCGATTTCTGGTCTAGGCAACCTCAATATGTCCTCTTTAATGATCCATCCCAGTTGGTAACTCCCGGGGAGCCTAACTTGCCAAGTACCCAACTTGGTCAAATCAATGGTCGTAGAGATCACTCCTTATCTGAAAGCATATTCAATCATATCGACGAGGACGGTCACTCGCATCTCTTTGCCGACCATATAGAGACACCAGAATTTTATGATTCGCTTTGGGAAGATTCAAGTACCCAACAGAAAATCGAAGCGCTTCAACTTCTGCCAACCGTTTCTGAAATAACGATCCCCAAGTACCATGCTCCTCCCAGCATAACCATGTCGATTTCACTCCACCCTGGCAAATCTAGAGAATCCGATAGCTTGCGTCATCAATCTATCAGTGCACAAACATTTGACCGACTTGATACAAAGCCCACTGACATTTTGCAACTCACCACAATCCATGATCACATCCAGTTGCTTCATGATCTCGCCCAACTTTCAAAGTTTGGAAAGCTACCGCTCGAAGGTTTGGAGTTTGTTCAAGGTGGTGAATTACGGCCTCCACCAAAAATGGATTCGGATCCTCATATCCTCGACAGGTTCCAGGAGCAACTCCGAACTAAGGCTTTCAAAATTAGGGTTTCTGCTCTCAGATTCTCAGGTATCTATAATTTTCCTGGCACATGCTTATTGTTCACATTCCATAAAACTGATGACCCTCACTACCATAATGAGCATGCTGGTTCGTTCGACCAACCCTATCCGGTGAATGTGCTTGCAAATAGGAATTGGTTTACCCATCACCCCTCAGATCCAGGATTGTGCATGAATGATTATGTGTCATTTGTAAATGTTAAGTTTCAAGAACGTATTTCCGTGTATCAAGATGAGAGTGGGATCCAGCTTGCATAATCTATTTTGGCATATTATTTGGTAAGTATCTATGATCATCTTGTCATTGCACCTGCTCCTCCGGTAAGTTTTGTTGCTACTGCACTTTTTTGGATACTAGCCCTAATCCTGATCATTTTTGTTGTTGTAAAAGGAGAACTAATGCGGTGGCTGCACTGGAAAACTTATTTTACATAACTCGGTCACCTCGTGGGTTAAAATAGGTTTTAGGTGTAGGATAGCTAGGACCTGTTAATAAAAATTTGTTAGTTCAAAGTTGTTGATTAGGTTTACTTGCCAAATTTTTACTTTATGATTTAAAAGTGTGTTTGCTATTTTTTTTTATGATTAATATTTTAGGCATCATCATGTTACAAGTATTTTCCTTTCATTTCCTCTTCAGTTACTTGTTGCTGCATAAATAATCACTGCTTGTATTTTCACTTACAACTGGTTGATCGCTCTCGCACATGGCGTTGCATTGCATCTTGAGCCTCACTTATTACATTCACTAGTACATTTGGTGGAAATTCCGACGGCCAAATCGTCGCTTTTCCGACACACAGTCGTCGCAAGAGCGACAGTTCGAGGCCGGCAAAAACGTGGTTTCTCGTGCGGTCGCAATTCCGACGCCTATACAAAGTGTCGCACTACCGACACTTCCCGTCGCGTCCAAACACTCGTCGCTCTTCCGACGCCTCCCAAACCGACGTTTGTAAAATGTCGCCATTCCGACGAAATTTGGTCCGACGTTTTGAACGTCGCGGTTCCGACGTCTTTATACTGTCGCAGTTCCGACGCCATACAAAAGTGTCACAAGACCGACGTATTGCAAAAGTGTCACAAGACCGACGCTTTCCAGAAGCGTCACAATATCGACGCCAGGAATAACTGTCGCAATTCCGACGAAATGTGGTCCGAAATTTTGGACGTTTCTAGAGCTGTCGCAATATCGACGGACGTCACAAGACCGACGAAAATGGAAATCGTTCAAAACGTCAAAAGAGCGACGCTTACAAGGCGCCGGTATGCCGACGGCGGTTTCAATTTAAAAAAAAAAATATAAAACTTTAAAACAGGACAGTAAATCTCCAATGTTTGTTATCACAATAAGAAATCAATGATCAGTGATCACGTCAAATTTTCCTCGTAGCGTGACGGGTCTAATAAATTTTATTGTAAAGGTTGCTGGCCAGTGACAACTGGCGCAACATTGAAGGAAATGCATTAAAGAAAATTAATTAGGCTGCGAAATCCAAGCCAACTGGCAACAACCCTGATAATTTTCCTTACCAACTTCCAAGTTGTGACTCGAGCTTCAGACTCCAAAGCTAAGAATTTTCTTTTCATCGTGCTGGAGAAGAGAACTGCAACCTGCAGCAAAGGAGCAATTCCTCAGTCTCACTGCTCAGGACTCGTAGTCATTCCTTGCTAACACGGTATGTGGAAATTTTGATAACTTTATTCACCCTCATTTTTACTAAATTTATTCTTTTGAAAAGGGCCTGGTTCCATTTCAGAAATTTTCAACTTTCGACTTCTAGAATTTGTACATATGATTTTTGGACTGAGGTTTTGTTATTAATGAGGAGATAGTGTCTTGGTTCTATCTGTATAAAATAATTGCCTCGTATTTTTCTTCATGTTCAGGGTTTTTGATTTTATCAAAACCTATCTCTCTTTTAAGCATGCCTGCAAATTAATATATTCTAGGAATGTACACAATTCCAGGCTTCATGTACAACGTTTGCCTCGTATTTTTCTTCATGTTCAGGGTTTTTGATTTTATCAAAACCTATCTCTCTTTTAAGCATGCCTGCAAATTAATATATTCCAGGAATGTACACAATTCCAGGCTTCATGTACAACATTTTGTATCAACTATATTTTAACAAGTGAGCTGCATGCACATATAGTGTTACAGATTACAAGGCTTCATTTGGAGAATAAATGATAAGCCTGGCAGCACTAAATCCAAGTAATTCCCCTCATCCCTTAAAAGACACCTCTAAATATAACTAGAAATTTCAAATAGTTAGTAAAGGAAAAGTACAAAGATATAACAGATATGTGTTGAGCCAAAAACCTGTGCATTCACAACAAAACTGAGATGGATAAAACTTAAAAACAATTATGGACTTTGACAAAAAATCGTCTTATGCATACAAAATGAAAGAAACATTGGCATACTACTATGTTTACAAATTTAAGGACAGGCAGAGTGAGTCTCCGGGCAACACAGTTTCATGTGGAGACCCTAGATCCTTGTACCCACAATATCTAGTGACTTAAAAAATGATTGCCAAAACAATGCCTTTGCTATGCATGTGAGAACACCACATGTATAATGAGGGAGATGTAATATTGTCCAAGAAGCAGATTTATACAGAGTGGTCCAAGATTGTGTATTTATGGAAGATACAATCGATTTTGGCATGAAACATGTATCCAAGATTTCAATGTGGCCTTATTTTAGAGCCCATTGATGATTTACTATGAAACCTAAACTTTCAAAACAAACACATTGAAATCACAGGATCTCCATCACGAATATCATAAATATTAAATGTCTTTTGGGCACTGGCAGTAGATACCATAAGAGGCCCACATGGCCTGTACCACCAATGTTGATTCTCTGGCACAACATTTGCAAAGCCAAAATTTCTCCTCGAGACATCCCTCTCTGCCAAAACTGGAGAGATGGTACTGGACGTTGAAGTGAAGGCCTCTGATTCAGTATGGAATGCCATAATTTCTTTATTATAAAAGTCCCATGAACAGAAACCTGAGTCCAATGTACAACCTGCATATGCTGCCACAACATATTTACCAGAGCAACCATCTGAACCAGCTGCTCTGATCAACTAGCAATCACCCCACATGTTTGGGGTAAGCCCATATGGAGCTTTATATTCAGCCTTCTCCTGGAGATTGGAAAATAACAATACTGAGTATTAGTCATACATCAACTGCCCTTTATGTTAAGGGAAAATTTAAAGAGTGCATAAATATTCTTGAAATGCCAATCATAGTTTCTAGAAAATTTCAACAGTCTTTGAAATGAACTACATCCTATTTAAAATACATCAAATATTTAGGAAAATCATTTTTTTAAACAGAAATTGGTGAATTTTATTTCAAATATAGAAATTTAAACCATGAGAATAATCTAACCCCTAGGCTTTTCCCTATTTCTAGGATACGCCCAAATTGTATAAATTATAACACCCATAACCCCCAAAATTAAGTACAATAATTAAAACCTCCACACCTCTGAATTTGCTATATCGTGAAAAGAGCAGCATCCATCATCATGGGAAAGCAAAACCGATTCTCCTTCTGATACAAACTAGCTTGCAGTAGATGTCTTATGGCTGAGTTGATTCAATCGATCACAGGAAACCTCTTCAGTTTCTTCAATATTGCCAAAATGCTCTGGCTTGTTTTCCTGATCATCATCGAAGTCCATATTTTCATCACATTGAATTAGTTGGGGTTCATTACGATCAGGTCCACTGCCTATTGCAGAGCTCCGGACATCTAATCCAATATTGGAACTACCATACCCATTCCCATTAGAGATTGTAAATCCTGTTTCTGGCTTTAATTCGGTAAGTTCAAGAGCACTAGAACTGGATTCAGTTGATTTAGACTTGGTATAGTTGTCCTCCAATTTGTATTTCGATACAACACTATACTTGTGCTTCAACGCAGACAGAAATTCTGTAGCAATGGGATCTTCATCTATGGGGATTATGGATCTGCCCTCAAAAGCATCCCGAATATCTGATTCATTTTCATTCAACTGATCATGCAAATCCACCCTCGTCTTCAGCACAGCAAGCTGAACTGAAGGCCGGTTTTTCAGAAATTTATGGTGGGGGTATAGCCTGTCTTCCAGATCTTGACTATTTAAGTGTTTAATTGGATTTTTCAGAGACCCGACCATAGAATCAAATGAATCCTGCGAATCCTGCGAAATAATAAACAATAGTAAGGCCATTATTTATTGGTTTGAAATAACAAACAACATGCAACAAACCCGCATAATTAGTAAATTATTTAAAGACAATGTTGGCAATATGTTTCCTGTATCCTATTATATGATTTTCCTTGATGGCAAGCTCTGTATTTAATGGAGAATTGATATAAATAAGGACGAGCTCATACTCGAACATAACATCTGTATCAATATTCTTCTGTATCTTCTTGATCTTCATCCAACTGATCGACATCTATATCAACATCTGATTCAGAAACGGTGTTGAAATGATCGACCATGTCATCATCATCATCAATTATGTCATTTTCAATAATATCCTCATCGACATCATCATCAATAATTGTTTCCTCATCTCCTATGCCTCGTTCATCTTCTAATATATCTTCTTCATCTGTCAATGCATCTTCCTACTCATCTGCCACTGCATCATCTTCTTCTTGATCAATATCATCTTCTTCCTCTACAGTATACTCTACTGGCCTTCCTCTTGGATCATATCTAATAGCAAATGACCATTCCTTCTCACCTGGAACCTCTGAGTAAAAGACTTGTTCGCATTGGCTTGGAAAAACATAGTGATCTTTTCCTACTTCAAACTGCGATGTTTTAACCATTGGAAATCCATTATCATGTTGAATAATTGTTCTATCATCATCACGTACATTCATTCGTAGCCTATACCATTTGACGTCGAACAAAACTATTTTGAAGGAATTAAAGTCACACTCAACTATATCATCTAAGAACCCATAATATCTATTTTCAGATTCTCGAGGATGTCTGTCACTCCTTGAGGAAACATTAGTGACCTGGAATACTGCAGTTATCCCACTATCAGAAGTTTTCCTGTTATCATCCAACTGTTTAACGCGAAATTGACGACCATTGCACCACATAGCCTTGTGGTGTTTCAACTGCAATATGCCAAACATGAAAAAGATGCATTCTCAATTAATAATTAAACATATACTTTACACAACATGAAAATTAACTGAAAAATAAAACTTCTTGTCACATTATAAATAGGTGAATTAATTGCTTACCTTTCTATCTTTCAAACCATATGCTAAATCGATTTCCCTGTCCGTAACGTTCCCATCTCCACTACGATACGCTTCTCTAATCAATTCAGACAGTAGTTGCCATGATAACCTACCATCGTTACGTGCTTTACATGTTTCAATCCATTCACTCATCCACTCAAGATTGTTTGCAATGTATAAAAGTAGTGCCTCATAATCTTGAGCACCCGAATAAAAAAACAATAATTCACCAATATTAATAAATATTACTTATAACCATGGTAAATTATATTAATTAATAAACTATGAAAGAATAAGACCTAAATGAATATAATGATCATATACATGATGTAAAAAAATGAAACATTATATGTATTATACGTAATAAATCTTTTACCTCTCACTTTCTTCATTCTACCTTTTCCCAACAGGTGCTCCTCTTCAAATTTTTTGATGGAGTTCACATCCCAAATGCAATCCACCGCCCTCATGACTGGCGCAGCTAATTTAGGAAGATAATGACTAATATACACCTTGGATTGATATACCACATATCCCTCCACCATAGAACCCTCAGGTCGTGCTCTTTGTTTAACCAAAGCCTTCAAGGATTTCAGGTGCCTCTCGACCATCCACATTGAACTTGTGTGTACTGGTCCACACATTTCAATCTCCTCAACTTGGTGTATCAAGTAGTGTTCTTGTGCATTGAAAAATGTTGGAGGTAGATACTTTTGCATTTCACACATTAGCCGAGGAATTTTTCTCTTCCAATACTTTATTTCATCTTGATGGATTTCTTTCAATGACAACCATCTGCAAATCATTACGCAAGGTTATTTCAATGAAACATAATATATATTTCATTACAAGTCAATTAATACATCATTTCATCAAGTACAAAAATAAATTGTAGCAATTATATTTTGCGTATAAATCAAAACTACTTACCTCATGTATTTACTAAGACCATATATAACTTGTTTGACATTGTTGTCGAAGTCGTTTGGGAGAGATACAGGTAGAACATACTATAACAATAAAAATGAATCGTTATTGGTTTCCAAATTAAACAGAAAAAAGGAAAATTTAAAATATGTATTCAAGCAATAACAAACAAAAACGTATACCAAAAAAATTACCTTAATAAAGGTATGCCAATCATGTGTTTTCACCCCACTAAAGTCACCTTTCTTCGTTAAGATATTATTTATGTTTGAAGCAAAACCCGTTGGAAATTTAATTCTTCTAACGACCTCTTTTACATCATTTCTTTGTTGTTCTGTTAATAACCATGGAATATTATTATAATTTCGACCTCCATTGTTATTTGATCCGTCGATCACACTTTTCATTGCATGATTTGATTTCTCAATGTCAGCACAAATTTTGTCAATTTTATCTCTCTCATGTGCACCATCTATGGTTCGCCATAACATTTCCGTCACATTCTTCCCGACATGCATTGTATCAAACAAATGAGCTATTTTTAGGTCCTCATAGTAGGGCAACCTCGCGAATTGAGAAGGATAACATTTCATTCCAGGTGGAAGTTCAATATTAGTACCTTCACGGCGACGATGACCTTGATATCAAAGAATAAAATAAATCAGAACAATATTAATTATAAAATACAATAAAATAAATTCATTAGTTAAAACAAAAATTCCAAACATTACATAAACAAATAATATAGATATATATATATATATATATATATACACACACATTACGTACCAGCTGCTCGACGATTATTAATTCTGTTATATTCCAACATCCACAACTGAGGTGTCATTCTTCGTGGTTTTAATCTAGTTTCTTCTTTATCATTGAAAAGATGTTTTTCAGTAGTACGATACTTATGGTTCCTAGGGAGAAAGTGCCTAAACTCATCAAACACCATCTTTTTTAAGTTTGCTGAATGACGATACTTCATCTTAGGGCCACAAACTGGACATGCAAATCTACCCTTTGTTTGAAGACCTGCAATAGATGGATCAATAACAATTAATATACTATGAGATCATTTTTAAAACATGCAATATGGTATATCTAATTTATATAATTATGTATCATATTAAAGTGCAATGAAATATTACATACCACAAACATGTGTTAGTCCTGGGGCATCATGAATTGTCCATACAAGCATTCCACGACATTGAAATCTCTTCTGCTTGATTGGCTTAGTGATGTCATACATAGTGATTCCATGCCATAACTGTATTAGCTCATCAATAAGAGGCTCAATATATACATTCATATCTTTGACCTGGTACTTACCTAATTGTTCAAAATTACGGAACATAATAATTACTCCCATGATATATGTATATATAAGTAAATAAATAAAATATATATTTATTCAAACAACGAGAGAAATGAAAATGTTACATTCAACGAAATAATGTATCAAATACCTATAATAATCATAGTCAACATTATGTGCTCCCTCTTTATTGACATCCAAGGAGGAATGTTATTGTTGATAACGAAAATAGGCCACACTGAGTAAGTAGATCTAAGCTCTCCGAATGGATTAACACCATCGGCTGCCAATGAAAGCCTAACATTACGAGGTTCATTTTTAAAATCTACATATTTTTCCTCGATTTCTCTAAATGCAGAACCATCTGCAGGCATTCGAAGAACACCATCTCCACTTCTATTGTTTGCATGGAAATCCATAAACCGTGCTATGTTGTTACACCTGAACATTCACTGCAAACGTGGAATTATGGGAATATGACGAAGAACCTTTTGAGGCACCTTTTTGGTTAGTTGATCTGTTCGATATCTACTGGTACCACATTTCGGACATTCTGTTTTCAACGCATGTTCTCCATAATATATAATATGATCTTTATGACATGCATCTATAGTGTTATATTCCATTCCAAAGTGTTTCATAATAGCACATAGATCTCGATATGTTCGAGGTAAAGTATTTGGCGATGGTAACAAATATTCACCCAACAATCTACAACAGAAACAAAAAGTAGTGTCTTGTAAAGATTATTAATCATATATATATATATATAATAGTTATTAAAACTGGAACCGGTGACCGGATCGGTGGAGCTAATGAACCGGGTTTCGAGAGAGAAGGTCTGACAGTTCCTAGCTGAGTGTGAAATAAGGTTGCTGCTGATTGTTTTGAGAACAGAAATTGTCATCAAGTACACTTGATGAGTTGCATGCTGCCAGGGATTTTATGCTAGCCAGCCTTGTATTTATCAGTCATCATGTGTCTTGTTTCTACTATAAGGTGTTGAGTATGAGTTATTAGAGAAGTTTGTTGCTAGTATAATAGAGGAATTTGTAGCTCATGGAGGAGACACTGAGGAATTTGCAACTCATGGAGGAGCACCTAACCGGCCGGTTAAGTACGGAACTGACCGGTTTATGCATAAAATGGCCGGTTCCTTACTTAACCGGCCGGTTAGGTCTGGTTAACCGGCCAAAACAGGTGAGAATAGGCTATTGACCGGGTTGCAAGACCGGTTCCAACCGGCCGCTGTCCTGACTGGCCGGTTTTGATAACTATGATATATATATATATATATAAGTTATTATTTTACACATTTATTACAATTAAAAAAAAGGGAAAATAATCAACATTTACATATATGTGATCATATATACATATTGCATATCTTAGGAGTTGTGTCATACATCTGTTCGACAAATTATTCATAACCTTTAAGTTCACCAGCAACAATAGCAGAGAGCTGGTGAACTTAAAGGTTATGAATAATTTGTCGAACAGATGTATGACACAACTCCTAAGATATGCAATATGTATATATGATCACATATATGTAAATGTTGATTATTTTCCCTTTTTTTTAATTGTAATAAATGTGTAAAATAATAACTTATATATAAGTTATTATTTTACACATTTATTACAATTTAAAAAAAGGGAAAATAATCAACATTTACATATATGTGATCATATATACATATTTCATACCTTAGGAGTTGTGTCATACATCTGTTCGACAAATTATTCATAACTTTTAAGTTCACCAGCAACAATGTAGCAGAGAGAAGAGTTTCATTTGAGTGTTCAAAAAGTCGTTCACTTGACCTTTCAATCAGAGGTACATCATAAATACCATCACTGCTATCTCCACCATCATCATCTGACTCACCATACAAGTCTTGGAGCATTTGATTTTTCCCATCATTAATGTGAACTGTCTCATTACTGTCATCGTGATCTACCTCCATGGGATCATTAAAATTACCTTCATCATTCGCTTCATGTTCTTCACCTTGTAAAACATCATTTCCAATACTAATATTTGTTGCAATATTCTCTTGTACTGGTGCAACATCATCTAATCTACTACTATTTTGCTGTGGAAGCTGGTTGATCATCTGCAAAAAGTTGGGGGGCAACTGTGCCTTTATGAAAATTACAAACATTAATAATTAAACATTAGTGCGCATATAAAAAATATTAAAAAATTAAAATAATATAAAATTTTACGATATAATCAAAATGAAGATAGATAATTAATTACCATGGGACGATAGTCATTCGATCCACCATCAATGTGCCCATATTTCCTACAATGCACTGTTGCTGTTGCTATTAAAACTCTAACATTATTTATCATACAACATTTTTTACAAGGGCAATAAACTCTGCCATCACCCCTTTCACCCTTTTGAATTGTTTTTCCAGCTCCAATGTTTTCTTCCATTGATGCAAATTATCCTATAAAGAAAACAATAAATCTCTCTCAATGGTGTAGAAAACCCAAGACTTGTTGAACTCAATGGGAGCTGAATATATAAGCAAAAAGAAAATAAAAGTGGGCATTTTACAAATTGTGAGCTTTTTACAAAATGTGGGCTTTTTACAAAATTGTGGGCTTTTTACAAATTGTGGGCTTTTTTTATTCTTAATGCATTTTCCGTAGAATACTAAACAGATTTGTCCAAAATTTCAGATGCAAACTGTAGTCTCTACTACTTTTGGAAAATTGGAGGTTTATAAAAGATAAACTGCGGACAGAATTGTACCACTATGATAAGAAGCTGTCAGAAGCATTCCTTCTGCTTCACAAACGTGGAACTACCTTAAGAATGCTTATGGTTGATATAAATATTAGAGCATGGAATTTAAATGTAGTAGTTATGCTAAAATACTGAATAACAGCTTGAGAGTGCTCTTCAGATACTGTACGAATGCACCAAATTAAGGCTGTACCATTACTAAAGATAAATGGCCAAAAATAGTCAATTTTGATATCGTGAAGTTATGTCTTTCTCGGTAGCAAACTGGGGATAGGATGGCAAATATGAGAGAACTAAGTTCCAAGGACTAGAAAACCAAGGCCAACATAGTTCTGCCTTGAATCAGAGACAAAACAAAGCTGCCCAAAAAAGTGTTTGAGAGCACCCATTGAAGCTCCTATATATAGGAGAGTCAACATTTTCCTATTGAACACGTTTGTATAGTCAAAGCCACAACAAGATCAGATAGCCACGATCCTAAATGAGAACCAGAGCCAAAGCTAAGACAGATCCACGTTTAGCAGAACAAGACAGCCATAGCAAAGGATTTGACCATAGAACCAGATCATGAGAGATAGCAATATTCTTGCTTCCACTGTGGAAATGTAGAAACTGTACAACGGTTTTGCTTCCAGCAGATTTCATTGTGACAATAATTGCTATGGTGTTGTAAGCGCTCATTAGTAGAATCTTAAAGCCATTCCGGAATTCTTTTAACCTGGAGAGGGTTTTCTGTGGTTATAAATCCTCATGTTCAAATTCCATTGTCGATTGGTTGTGTTTGATATTATGTTTTTACTGTCCGCAGTTGAATTTTCGCACAGAAAATTATCAGTCTAAAGCGGAGTAATTTTGCGATGTTTCTTTTGCTTCCTATTGTGAAGTATTTCGCTCAGAACTCTACTCATTGTAACAGAGTTCTTGGGCATAGAACAGGGGACTTGGGTTTTTTGGAATCAAACTTCAGGTTAAGATGCTCATCTGAAGAATGGCACAGTGAGCCTTAGCATGGAGTTGGGAGTACCAATTTGAAGTGCAGGTAGGGCATTGTACAATAGAACAGTTAGATTTCTGGACCCTAATACAAAAGTTTCTTCTTCTTTCAAAACGTGTTTCTCTTTTTCTGTAACCAATGTGGGTCCTGTTCTTGTTTCAATTGGGGATGGATGAGCATTTGTTATTGCTCCAGATGATCACACTCTGGGTAGCCCTGGAGGCTATTTGGGGTGATGAGTCCAATAGGTCTCAATGAACTGTTGCCCTCGCTGGGGAATACCATTGCAGTGGAATTTGATACTATTTTGGATGTTGAATTTCACGATCCTAATGGAAACCAGTACCTTCAGCTCCAGTACCTGTTCACAAAAGAGGGTGCCATAGTCATTCATGCGTGCAGAGAGGGTGAATTGCAGGCATTGCAACAGGAGGTGTTGTTGTTGTTGTTGAATTTTAAATTCAACTGCAGCAACGCTACAGTAATTTCCGTGGAGAAAACACATGAAATCGCGTTGATTTTGAAGCTTACGTCAGCAAGCAGAATCCGGACCCGAAATTTTACAGGGTGGATTTAATTTGAATTTCGCGTCACACATTGGGCCTACGTCAGTGTTCGATTTTGGAACGCGAAAAGCTTTTTTCAAAAGGAGTTTTATTTACTTTTTGAAATCCGTAAAGGTTCATAAAGTTTTTAAAAGACCTTCGGTAAATTTTTTTTACTAAGGATAATATATATTATAAATATTTTTAATATTTATAATATATATAAATAATGTTTTATTTTTAAGAGTGCAAGCTTCTGTGATCCATAACATATTAGATTAAAAATCTTTCGGGAAATCACATGAGAATTTTAGGACCAAAAACGCGTTTCGAACTACCAATTGTAGTTCATCATCAGGATAATGAAGAATGGCTGATCAGACACACCTATTTATACCATGAGGAGAATGGCTGATCAGACACACCTATTTATACCATGAGGAGAGAAGCAACGGTCAAATCCAAGGACGGTTAAAATCAAAATTAACTAGTCAAAAATAAAAATAGAAATAAAAACAGAAAACATAACAAACCCACCCCTAAAAATACTAGTCAAAACTAAAAATAATATAAAACCAAAACCAAAAACTAAAATGACCCAAAAATATAAATAAATAAATAGATAAAAATAAAATAAAAACATAAATCCAATAAAAGTCAAAGTCCTCATAAACGAAATTAATCTATAAAACAATAACGTTCAATTAGGATAAAAATAAATAAATAATTAATTAAATTAAATATAAAATAAAATAATAAATATAAAAGAATAAATAAATAAAATAATCAATAAGTAAACTAATAAATAAAATAATGACAAATACATAAAATAAACAAATAACTAATTAAATAATTGAATTAAATATTATATAAAATAAAATAAATAAATAAATAAAAATAAGTAAACAAATAAATAAATTACCAAAATAAAATCCTAATATTTTCATGTGATTTCCTGAAAGATTTTTAATCTAATATGTTTTATTTTTAAATGAAATGTTCTGGAAAGTTTAAAGGCCCGAAAGCCAAAACAAAAAAGAGGGCCGTGGCTGTAATTTTTATTTTACAGTGTAATTTTTTTTTTAAAAAGACAACAGTTTCATTGCACAGCAGTGCGGAAAGGAAGAAAGAACATCAGTGCCACAAATTCAATTTGCCATCAATGCCAATTGTAAGCGGTGCTGACAGAAGTTAATGGAGACCATTAATGTTTTTCCAAGCGGTGAATTTTGTGGTTGAATGTCAGTTAATGGCATTAATTGAATCTGGGATATTTTGTTAATATACAGAGGCAGAGAGCTGTAATTTTTTTTAATTATTACACACAGCAAAGTATTTTTTTCAAACAGAGACAGAAAAACAGAGTGTTTTATGTTTTACACAGCAGTGTGAAATATTTTGTAACAGCAGTGAATGATAGAGTGATATTTCTGAACTGTGTTTGCAGCAGTCAGATTTTGTTTTGTAATCCCTCTTTTGAGGAAGAATCTGTAACATCAGTTTTTTTTTAATAGAATTTTTTTTATGTGAAACTCTGTCACTGTTGAATGAAATTTTAAATGTTTTCTCTGTGTTAAGCAAGGCAGTTTTATTATTTTGGAATTCAGCAAAATTCCAACATGGTATCAGAGCCAATCCAAGCTATTTGAAGGTCAAATAAGCTGAAGGAAACGAATTCTTTGTTGCAGCAGCTTCTCCAGCAGTGTGAAGACTCAGCCATAAAGGATTTAAGGTATTTCTCTATATAGTTTTGTGTTACTGTTGCAGTACATTTGGTTAGTTTTAAACACACAGTCAATTGTTTTTATCATAGTTAAGAGTGTAGAATGGCTGGAGCCAGCACAGGTATGGGTATGGGAAATATCCATCTCCCAATGTTTAATGGGAAAAATTATGACTACTGGTCAATAACTATGAAGGCATTATTTGTCTCCCAAGACTTATGGGAATTAGTTGAGGATGGCTTTGAAGAGCCAGAAAATGAAGTGGAGTTTCTTCTTTTAACTCAGGCAGAAAGAGAGATTCTAAAGAGCAATAGGAAGAAAGATGCCAAGGATCTTTTCTTCTTATATCAAGCTGTGCATGAGAGTGTGTTTCCAAGGATAGCAGCAGCCAAGAAATCCAGTGAAGCATGGGAAACTCTCAAGACAAATTTTTTTTTATCAGGGTATGGAGAAAGTGAAGACAGCTTATCAGGGTATGGAGAAAGTGAAGACAGCAAAACTTCAGTTGTTGAGGAGAGACTTTGAGACTCTCTGTATGAAGGAGTCAGATAACATTGACTCATTCTTCACTCATGTGATTGGAATGGTCACACAAATAAGATCTCATGGAGAGACTCTTGAAGATAAAAGGATTGTGGAAAAACTCTTGAGAAGTTTACCCTCAAGATTCGATGTGATTGTCACCACCATAGAAGAGACTAGGGATCTCACAAAGTTTTCAGTGGATGAACTACATGCATCACTGATTACCCATGAACAGAGATTGGGTAGGAGTGAAAACTCATCTCTTGAGCAAGCCTTTAAGACCCAGATGTCTTTCGGAAGAGGAAGAGGGCAAGGTAGATGAAACAAGAGAGGAAGAGGCAGAAGCCAGAACAGAGGTGGAAGAGACAGTCCAGCAAATGCTCAAGGAAGGGGCAGCAATTCAAATCAGCATCAAGGCCAAGGCAGCAGCCAGCAGAATGGTCAGCAGAATGCACAAGGACAAAGGTATGACAAATCCAATGTCCAATGTTACAATTGTAAGAAATATGGTCATTATGCTAATGAATGTAGAAAGAAGAAGCAGAATGACATGAGAAGTGAAACTAGTGCAAATTTCACTAAAGAAAATAACAGCCAAAGTAATTTGTTTTTAGCTTGTAATATGGCTGAAGAAAAGAGTGAAGACTTATGGTTTCTAGACTCCGGTTGCAGTAACCATATGACAGGAAACTTAGCAATGTTTTCTATGTTAGATGAAAGTGTGCAGTCACAAGTCACACTATGAACTGATAGCAAAGTTTCTGTTATGGGAAAAGGAGATGTAAATGTTTTAACAAGATTAGGTGCAAAGAAAACCATAGCAGATGTTTATTATGTTCCAGGAATGAAGTGTAATCTCTTAAGTGTTGGACAGCTTGTCCATAAGGGATATAATGTTTTCTTTGATAATGATGTTTGTACCATCATGGATAAACCACCCAACAAACAGTGTATTGCTGAAGTGAAGATGACAAGGAACAGGATGTTCCCTCTCAGAATGAGAGCAGATCTGATGAATGGTGAAGAGAAAGCAGCAGTAGTACAAGAGACATTCCAAAGCGAACCAAAAGATGATAATTGGTTATGGCACTTGAGATTTGGTCATCTCAACTTTGGAGGTCTTAATTTGTTGAACAGAAAAGGAATGGTAAGTGGTTTACCATTGATAGAGAAACCGGACAGCCTTTGTGAAGGTTGTATTATTGGGAAACAACACAGAGAAAGTTTTCCTTCCGGGAAAAGCATAAGGGCAAAAGCACCCTTAGAGATTGTCCACTCAGATGTATGTGGACCGATGCAAACTCCATCACTTGCGAACAACCACTATGTCTTAACATTTATAGATGATTTTACAAGAAAAACTTGGGTTTACTTTTTGAAAAACAAAAGTGAAGTGTTTGAAAAATTTTGCAATTTCAAAGCACTTGTTGAGAACCAGAGTGGGCTGCATATCAAAGTCTTAAGGACTGATAGAGGAGGTGAGTATATATCTAAAGATTTTCTACGGTTTTGTAGAGAAAATGGTATTCAAAAGCAGTTTACAACTAGATATACTCCACAGCAAAATGGAGTAGCCGAAAGGAAGAACCGAACCATAATGGACATGGCGAGGAGTATGCTTAAGGCAAAGCATTTGCCTAATGATTATTGGGATGAAGTTGTACATTGTGCAGCGTATATTTTGAACAGGTGCCCTACAAAAGCTGTTATGAACAAAGTGCCGGAAGAGGCATGGAGTGGCACAAAGCAAAGTGTCACACATATGAAGGTTTTTGGATGTGTGGCTTATGCACATATTCCGGATCAGCTAAGGAAGAATTGTAACAACAGTTTTTTTATACATGGAATATAAATTTTTCTGAGTTGAAACTCTGTCTGTGAATGAAATTTTAAAAAAATTTTCTCTGTGTTAAGAAGGGGAGTTTTATTCTCCAATTCTGTTCTGGAATTTGTAAAATTCCAACAGTTGTTGCATTGGCCACTAGATTGTTTGTCTGGTTCTGTTACAAGCACAGAGTATTGAAAAGGACAGACAAATTTAGTTCAGATATTGTGAAATTGCCTCGAAAATTCACCTACAAAGAGCTCAGCAATGCTACGAAAGAATTTTTTTGAATGTGATTGATAATCGATAATTGCAAGCAAGGGTAATCCCCTTGTGAAACCCAAATTTCTGAGCATTTTCTAAAACCTGATGACAGAGTCATTGTAATGAACAAGTGCCTAGGTCCATATTACGTCCAAATCTACCAAGCACCAAGATCTATAAAAAAAAATCCACAGTATCTGCGAACTAAGAAGAAGAGGCAGAAAATGTGTTCTGCTTACCTGTTCGAATAGTGGTTGGGGTTTACCATGGCAAAAATTTGACGGAGCCCATGTACAATTTCGTATCATTGAAATTCTGGCAGTATCATTCAACTGGGCAAGCACCTGCCTCGGAGCTCCATGACTGAGGGCAAGATCCCTAAATGATGCAAAGTCTCCAGCAATATTTCCCAAAGCCAAAACAGCCTTACACGAACACCATTTGAACTCAAAGTTTCCCAAACAGCCTTTACACGAACACCAGTTGAACTCAAAGTTGGGTAGTAGTTTTTTAAATCAAATTCCAAAATTAAAGACGTATAAAGATAGTTGGGAAGAATAATTTTATGCCTCTAAAATTAACGTGCTACCTGTTCTCGAACATTATCATTCCCAGAGGCAAGAAGTTCCACAAATATAGGCAGTGCTCCGTAATCAATCACAACCTTTGTATTCTCAGAGGCTCCAAAAAAACCCAAATAGGGTCAACCCTACTACAGGAGGAAGGGCCTGCAGTAAGAAATTACCATTTTGCAAGAACTGAGGGCGAATGTTGTTCTGCAAGAGCTGAGGGTGAATGCTGAGAGCGAATGCTGTTCTGCAAGAGCTGAGGGAAAATGCGCGCATGCGAATGCGCGCGTGATATCAGACATTAATGTAGTTTTTTAAAAAATCATTTTTATGTAGCCCGCATTTGAATTTTCTGTTTTCCTTATTTTATTGGGCTGAACTGGATAAAATTGAATATGAATAGTGAGTTAATTGTAAGATCAATGGGCCAAGGCCATACATCAACATTCACCATAGTGGGGAATTATAAAAGCATGGATATTCATGCAAGTATAGTTATTAATGTAAGATCTAGCATCAACTGAAATTCACGTGAAAAAGCACATGAAAAATGTACAATCATCCATTGGAGAGGTAATCTATAATTATCCAGTAAGACTCTTGGCTATGCCTTGAGACTAAACTAATTCTCAATATTTTTGAATAATCATCCATTGGAATTTAGTAGGAAAACCATAGTAAATCATTGCCCAATGGCCATGCAAAAATCGGGTGAAGTTGGTGGTGTTTAACGTCATGGGATGGGGGAGGGGAAGCCACTGGCCCACCCGCAAGAGTGCTGTCATTCAGTTCTTAATTTCGACTGATCGGCGTTTAATGCCATTTACTCGCTCGAATAAACCGTAGTCCCGCTCCTCGATACACATTCGCATGCCGCGACATTACTCAGCCTCCAGGTCATATTTATGGTGGTTTATTGCAGTCGGTTCACAGTTGCAAGGTAGACTGGGTTGTTATTATGGAACGTCCCTCTGGTCTGAACAGAATTCCCCCGCCTGTGAATCTGTGGTGCGCTCCAGGAGCAGGGCTTTCTAATGTTCGCACTATAAATGGTAAGAGGAGCTGTCTCAATTGTTGTTTGGATTTTGGAGAAAATCTCCACTTCTGCCACGCTGGTTCCTGCAAGCTTGCTTCTATCGCCCTGTTGCCCCTCTCGCCTCAGTCTTCTGTCCATCTTTTGCCTCCCTGCCCTGCTGTCTCGAGTGCGACTATGCCGCGCCTCAGGCACAGAATGCGCTGCCGAAGAGGCTCCACGAGGCGCCAAATTTGACGCTCTCCCTCCACCTCTGGCACCTCCTCTGCGTCTATCTCCCACTCTGACAGTCAACCTAGAGGGCGCCTTCTCCGCTCGGGCCGTCGCCTTGCTTCCCCCACTCCTTCCGCTCCTCTTGCTCAAACCCACACCGCGCATTTTTCCTTTAACAGCACTCTCAATCAACCCAGGGTGACCGCCTCAATTACGGTCGTCTTTCGTGAAGAGCCTCAAGAAATTGTTCCCAGTTCTCGCCCGGCTCAGGATTCAGCGCAGTTTGTTGGGCTGAAGCACCCTGATAGTGCGAACGTGCAGGGTCAGATGGGCAAGGCCACGCAGGACCAGGCGAACAAGGAAGCGGTGGGTCAACCTACTGAGAGGCAGGACGCAGTGCAAGCGAGCGAGGCGCAGATTAATCCTCCTCCTCGCGGGAAGGTGATCCATTCTGTTGCTGACCTGTATAATTCTGACGGGGAACCAGATGAATTCTGGTGCAGAGTTGTCTACGAACCTGATCCTGATGAATAGTTCCTCCTCTTCACTCTGGTTTTTTTCTCTATTTCTGCCCATTCTCATGGGCCTGTTCATATACTGTTTCCTGCTGTCTCTGAAAATGCATCTGTTTTTTTTGCTTCGATATGGTCTCCAGTACTACAATTCTCTGGTTCCCCTGTGCGGGATTTTTCAAATGAACTGTTTCAGACTGGTTTCCCTCTTGCAGGGCAGTCTTCAAACTATGGTTTTTTGTTTCAAATGCCACAACACTCGGCAATGATCAGGCTTCGGCCCATTGTACTGTACTCCTTTTGTTAATATAATTACTTTTACTTAGAAAAAAAAACTTTCATACATGAGAAAATAGATACTGACAAATGGTACATCATGGCCTGATTAATTTCGCTCAGCAATTTCAAATGGTATAACATTTAGTCAACAGTAATCATCAATTTCTGCACACACAGACTAATTTCTCTGGAAGCCTCAGATTTCTTTGGCTTGTTATTCTTATAACTACATAGACATAATTAATAGAGAGATTGAGGACAGAAAAAAATCTAGGGCTTAGTCTCCACTACTCAACATGTTTTGTGAGAAATAATACATAGATTGATTTCTCTGAGTGCCTTAGCGTTCTTTGGCTCATTTTTTTAATCACAAAAACAATAAAAAATGCACCGAGGATTTGTTCTTAGTCCGATTATGCAATTTTTATAAGACAGATTATGCAATATTAATAATAAACATAAATTTATTGCAATTTAGGGAAAGCTCGTTAATGTTTTTTTCTTTATATTGGAAGGTTTACTTGATTTTTGAAGTAATTTTTAGTAGATCATAGTGTTGGAATATTTAAAATTCCAGAACAACAATGGAGAATAAAACTCCCCTCTTCAATACAGAGAAAATATAAAAAAAAAATTCTTCACTGTAAAAACTATTTCATTAAACTTCAAAACTTTGGTTACAAAATCTCCTCTGACTGAGGGAATAAAAAAACTTTGACTGCTTCAAAACACAGTTCAACACAAAACTCACACTCTAAAATTTCACTCTATCTGTGCATTTACAACTCACTGCTTTGAATTGTGCATATGATGTATATATGTAAAACATATATATATATGGACCTGTACGCACGACATTTTTAAAACAAACATTAAAGAACTTTGACCAGCGGACGTCAACCAAAAATTAAATTCTCCTTCAATCAATTTCGGGTGCCAAAAAAATTTGCTGACGTCATCAAAAATGTGATGCGAAATTTCTATTCAATCTGCTTTATGAATTTTTCGCGTCCGATTTTGGGCACTTGTGTGGACGGCTGAGTGTGATGCGAAATTTCTATTAAATCCGCCTCAGTGAGATTTCAAATCCAGAAATTTCAATTTCAGGTGCCAAAAAAATTTGCTGACGTCATCAAAAATGTGACGCAATAAGTTGTATGACAATTGTTATGGCAGATATAAGATGTGTATTATGGCTTATATTTCAATTTTTCTAGCATGCATGTGCGGTCCATATAGTGACTACAATTACCAATATATTTCAGTGAAGATGTGAAGATGCTCTCTCATTAAGTCCTAATTACTTAAAGCATCATTAATTAGCTTTCCATAAGTTGTATGACAATTGTTATGGCAGATATAAGATGTGTATTATAGCTTATATTTCAATTTTTCTAGCATGCATGTGCGGTCCATATAGTGACTACAATTACCAATATATTTCAGTGAATATGTGAAGATGATCTCTCATTAAGTCCTATCATTTAGTATAACACCCTAGCTTGAAGTTGTATGACAATTGTTATGGCAGATATAAGATGTGTATTATGGCTTATATTTCAATGTTTCTAGCATGCATGTGCGGTCCATATAGTGACTACAATTACCAATATATTTCAGTGAAGATGTGAAGATGCTCTCTCATTAAGTCCTAATTACTTAAAGCATCATTAATTAGCTTTCCATAAGTTGTATGACAATTGTTATGGCAGATATAAGAGGTGTATTATAGCTTATATTTCAATTTTTCTAGCATGCATGTGCGGTCCATATAGTGACTACAATTACCAATATATTTCAGTGAAGATGTGAAGATGATCCTAATTACTTAAAGCATCATTAATTAGCTTTCCAAATATGGCACAATGAGTCACACTCTTAGATTTATTTAATTACTCATCAAGTGTCGCTACAACATATATATGATCACCATTAGCATAGAAATGGGACATGTGACCATCATTTTGGTTTCGCCAATGACATTCCACATCATGAGCATTGTTTAGGGTTGAAATGGGACATGTGACCATCATTTTGGTTTCGCCAATGACATTCCACATCATGAGCATTGTTTAGGGTTGATTGTGTTGATTTTTTTAAAACAAATCATTTATACATTTTATGGAAATTATAGACAATTTATAATCACATTACAAGATCATGATGTATGGATATTCCTTATCATTTCTTAGATACTCAAAACTTATCAACACCTAATAGATTGATATACACATCATATAGAATTTACCCCTAGAATGCCACATGTATCCTAAAACAAATTAGTTGTATGGCAATTGTTATGGTGCATATATAATGTGTATTATAGTTTATCTTATAATTTTGTTGAAGTAGCATACAAAAATTTACATAGTGATATGAGAATCACTCTCTAGAGTATACATCGATTTTGTACACATGGCTTTTCAGTTGATTTTTAAGATATATCATTGGTGATGCTCACATGATTATATAATGAACCATTAAGTTGAACTATGAAATTAATCCTCACAACACACACATATTGATGAATTAATAATTTTTCTCATACAATTTTTTAATCTATTTTGAAAATAAAAATAAAAATTATATATAATTATTTCTACGAAGAACAAGAGAGATTTACTTACCATATCTTCGTAAAACATATAATAGAGAGGTTTGGAGGAAGCCGTCTAACGACGCTTTGGGGCATAGTGTCGGAATTGCGACACTTTTCCTAAGTGTCGGTATTGCGACACATTTCTCTAAAGGTCGGTATAGCGACGGTTTCCCAAGATCAATGACCCAAAGTGAACCCGATAACTTACCTTTCACCTTTTCGGTAAGCGTCGCTCTTACTGACGTTTTGAACGATTTCCATTTTCGTCGGTCTTGTGACACTTTTGCAATAGTATTGCACTGAACCCGATAACTAACCGATTTTCCCCGCACCTTTCCTTTTCATTGTGGCCGTTCGCTCGTTGAATCCAGATCCGACGGCGCTAATACATTTCCGCGCTCATAAAGTAATCGTTTGATGTTTTGGCAAAGCCGCGCGAAATGGGTGGTTTTTCCAAACCACCCGCGCTTACGTGTCGCCACCACGTTGTATCACGTTCGAAAAGCTAGTTTCCGCTTACCACCATTTACCCTCACGAATACCACTGGCGGTATTCCCTAAACCTCACCCGTTTAACCCGAGTTTAATGTCATTTAACTATGGTTATACCATCGAAGGATAACATTAAAATTATTATTTGCATTCAAATTTTCACCTTTTTGCTTTAAACCTGTAAAAACATTGCAGAACCGTTTTCCTCAAAATCACGCCATTTGAAC